>CM053793.1:484356119-484646119 GCA_028749045.1 Cupressus sempervirens
ACACTGGTAAAATCCTTAGTGAGGCAAGAGATGTGAGCATGAGATATAACCTCTAAATCCACACACACTTCAATATGATCCTTATTTGTGAATTGCCACATTTGAATGAACATGAGGTCATTCATCTGATATGCATACATAAGGTGATCTATTGTCTTCTAACTAGATGGGGTAACTAGGTACTCTAAGAATCAAGAGGCCAATAACCATAGATTTATACTAGTATAAATGATTTAAGTGAAAGAAATGAATAAAAATGCATTTAATCTAGATGATATGCATGTTAATTTAAGAATAAGGTAAGTGATTAAGTTAGACTATATGCAAGTATTCTTAAATTGAAACATGTAAATGCAATGTAAGTATTAATGATCTAGTGATTTTTCAACAACATTTCATTACTAATTCTCTTCTTTTCTCCCAAGAAGATCTTGCATTCATAGATTTTGGCAAGGTCTTGGGGTGGATTTTTATCCAACTGTGGTGAGGTTGAGGGTTGATTATTTAGTTTAGAGTGGAGATACCACTAGAATAAATAATCCAAAGTGGAGATCCCACTTTGAATA
Organism: Cupressus sempervirens; assembly: GCA_028749045.1. NCBI lineage: Eukaryota > Viridiplantae > Streptophyta > Pinopsida > Cupressales > Cupressaceae > Cupressus > Cupressus sempervirens. Next base: position 484,356,686 of record CM053793.1, read on the forward strand.
AACAAGTCAGAGTGGAGATCCCACTCAAAATTAAAAAGTTAGAGTGGAGATCCCACTTAAAATAGACAATCTGAAGTGGAGATCCCACTTAGAATAAATAATATAAAGTGGAAATCCCACTTAGAATTATTTGAGAATATCCTTGAACCCCATAAAGAATAGTATATTCATTTATGGATGGGGGGTCCCTTGTCAATATTAAATTGATTTCAAGAATAATGACTCATTTATGTTTATTCTAAAGTTAATATTCATGTCTCATAATTGAATAGGTTCAAATTGATTTGATTTTCTTGATTTGTTTGAACCTATTCCTTAGAATGTAATTTTGCATTATTATATTTTCCCCTCTTTGAATTGATGTGTGAGAAACATATTAATTCAAAGATAGTTATGAGTTTGAAGCATCAAGTAAGAATTGAGATTGATTCCAAATTTGAAGACATTAAGATTAATTGATGAGATTCTTAGGGTTATCTCTAGAATGAAGATTAACCCTTCATAGTCTAGATAGAAAACCTAAATACTAATTTGATAAAACAAAGATTTGGTTTGCAAAATTGTCCCCATAATGAGGATCAATGGGTTAGAATGCCCTGATACCTATTTTATAAGCAATACTTGAATGAGATTTGTAGAATCATCTTTAGAATGGAGCTTAGTTCTCCAAAATTTAGATAGAATACTTGAATACTAGTTTTTAAAATAGATAACAATTTCATGTCGTAAGTCATAGAATTATCCTTAGAATGAGGCTTTATCCTTGGGAGTCTAAGTAGAACGCTTAGATACCTATCCATTGAACTATGAAAATGACTATTATAGAATTGATTAAATAGATAGCATATGATTCTAGATAAGGGAAACAAAAATTCCCTAAGTGTCAAGATGGCCGAAGTAGTTAGGACATTATATTTAGATTTGAAACCATGTTAGAGATTCGGTAAGTATTCAATGATATAATCATGCACAATGATGTAATCATCTTGCCCCTTGTCAAGAGTAAATTTAAAAGATGAAACCCTAGAAATAAGGTGATTTAGATAAATCTGGAGGTGTCAGTTGAACATAGTTGGCCAAAATTGACTAGAATTGACTGTTTCTAAAAATTTGGGAAAAGTTGAAGCAATGTTGTTGTGATATGCCAAGATTAGCATAGTATCAAGAAATATGATTATGCAAGCATACAACTGCATCAATCCCAACATTTTAAAGTTTGATTTTGAGAAGTTTACATGTGTCAAATTTCAAATTAGGTCCCAAAAATGGAGTCAAAGCTGTCAAATTAGCTATGGGGTGATTTTTCAACTTGATCAAAGCACTTTAAAAAATTAGGTCAAAACCTAAATAAGGGCCCAAAAGGGGTATTTTCAAATTATTTGTGCATTTTTCTTTTGTGATAAAAGGGATATGAGGAAGGAAACATGGTGGTTCTGGTGTATTGACATAGATTTGTGCATTCCAAATGTCACAGTTGGGCGATAGACTACGAGCCTCTAGTGAGTCCTTGATTAATTGCTTTTAGATTAAAAATTCAACACATTTTCATTAAATTTGCATTTTAAAATTTTTTTGAAGAATATTTTTGTCGATTCTGACATGAGAACTCATTTTCTTATGTGAGCCTATGAGGTAGTTTGCATGAGGAAGTGCCATGAAGGCAATTTCTTGCCTATAGTCCTAGGTTCTCTCACATGAGAGATACCCATCTCTCATGTGAGAAATCCTAAAAGGGATTCTTGTTGTGTACAAAATAATTTCTTCACATTAGTTGAGCATTTTGTCAAAAGACAAATGCACTTCCTCGTGGGAGATTATGAAATCTCATCCAAGATTTGGGGCTAGCAACAAGCAATTTTTAAGATTAAAATATGATTTTGTATCTAATTTGTGATGTTCAAAGTCTTTCTAGCATGTTGTCATGATATTTAGATTGTAGTAGTAGTAGTATTCATTATACAGATATCGAGTATTGATCAATTTTATGTTGATTTTGTGTGTGCAGTTTATCTTTCTAGATGCTTCATTTAGATCACACTATCTAGCCATCAGGGCCCTGATTAGGGAGTTAGATGTAGTAGAGCTAGTGCATATTGATACTTTTGGCCTCTCACATCTTTGTGATATCCTTGCATTAGTGGTGAATCTTGGACTATTGATAACACTTGTTGAGCATTTCCATTCGAAGATGAACACCTTCCATTTGCCACTAGGAGAGATGACCATCAACGCTAAGGACATCTACAAGATACTCTTGATTCCTTTTCCATCGACCACTGGTTATGTATGACACACAATTGTATCCAAGTACATTGGCACTTAAGGCCATTTTCTAGGAGGATTTCATCATGGGTAGGTCTATAACATGGGATGAGCTAGTGTACACTTATGGTCCTACCCATAGATTGGAAACAACACCTGGATTATTCTTGAGTTATCACCTAACATTGGACAAAGGTCAGCATGGGCTTGAGTGTGGATGGGGATAGATGCTATAGAGGATGTTGGAGCATTCAATAAATTTTGGATGGGGTCAATGTATGCTATCCCATATGTTCTATGAGATGCACAAGATCACCTATAAAGAGGCAAAGAGTATGGTTGTAGGAGTTTATGTCTTACAAGTATGGGCATGGGAGAATTTACTCATTACTAGGCCAGTTTGTCATGATATGAGACAAATATATGGGCCTATCCTAGACTACTTTGGGTAAGACCAAGTAGTGGTGAGGCTAGCTTGATGATCTAGTGATAGTGGTATAGTGGCCATGGAGAGAGACAAAGGCTTGGGCTAATGCAACGGCTCTGTTGGGATATATGTTTTCCTCTCAACCACTAATAAGATTCTTGATCCAGGTGATCAAGATATTCCCATCAATATGGGTGTGGCCACATTATTGCCAACCACAAGATATTTCTTAGGAGTACTACACTGATGTTCACTTTGCCTCAAAGGTGGAGAAGGGGTGGTCCACTAGATTGGATACTAATAGATTGATGATCGATGTGCACTCCATCACCATGGTGCATTGGGATTACATGCCTATACTGGTAGATGGGCGATGAATTTGGCATAGGGGGAGCATTTTGTGAGTCATCTCTTCCCTCAATTTGTAGATCTAGTGGGGATGGCAATATCAATATAGCCCATGCAAACACCACCACCACCACTAGAGTAGGTGTCATGATAGCAAACCACATAGGTTTCAATACCTCCTGGTTATATGAGAGTGGATCCCAATTCTGGTTGGATTGGGATTAGATAGAGACATCCCCATGATGAGACTAGTTAGAGTGTCATTAGGATGAGGCTTGTCTTCAGTCAGCTAGAGAAGTGTATTGTTATGTAACTTATGTTGCAATAGTGCCTAACCCATCAATGCAAGTACCAAGATTTTTTTAGTAATCAAGAGAGCTTGCGGGTGCACACCTATTGACAAGACCATATGTTATGCCTCCTTCTCCGCCCAAAGATGAGAGAGAGTGAGAGAGTTGGCTTGTCTGCTTCTGATTTTGTCTTGGATATATATCAATTTGATGTGGTAACATCATTTTGTACTATTTTTAGATTGATCTTGAGTAGCACACAGTTTTGTATTAACATATATTAGACTCCATTTGAGAGATATTTATATATGAGCTTAGATTCTCATACCATGTGCATGTATTACACCATATTTTTTTATGATAGTTCATTTATGAACTAGATAGATGTGATTGATATCATTTTCTTTGATGTATGATCACTAACATATGATGCAATATTCTCATATGTCCTCCTTGTGTAGGTAATTGAGCAGATTTATTGAGATCGATTGAAGAGGACAATGCTTGTGATCTCAAGATGAACTGTATCATATTTGAAGATGTTGAGACTCTCTTGAGTTGAAAGATGGAAATGAAGTAATATTCCATGTTGTATCCAAATGTAAAACTAGAATGAAATACAACCTAAGATAAATGCAAGCCCTAGGACTAGTTATTGGACTCACAATATTTTATCATCATAGAGTTTTTAGTCAGACCCATGCATGTCCTACAACTCACATTGACATTATAATCATGTGAATATGAATATGGCATGTGTCTAGTTTTGTTGGGATTAATTATAAGCATTCGAGGGACAAGAAGCTAGAATGACCATAACATTTGTCCCTTTTAATGTAGCAAGGAAACATAAGAATACAAGTAGAAATGCTAGGATGACCAAAATGTTTCTTGCATAAAAACACATCAAACACATAGGAGATCCTTCTTGTTCTAATTAATTAGTAATTATTATGTCTGCAATGATCGTTATGTTTGTGACTTTAGATATAAGTATGATAAGCATGCTCATAGTGACCCATACATTCACTTAACAAGATGAGGAACTTGATTTTACTATAGCACAAAAAATGTCACTCCATAAATGAGAAGAACCAACCTCACCAAAGTGTCCATATAGAATGAGTTGAGGTATACATGACCATCCAATACAAGATAGAGGCTCTTATTGTAGACACTCATTTTATATGTATTGTTTAGATCATTGGGATGAAACCAATAAGAAACAAGAAAAGAAAATATCATTCCCTCAGGCCTCACTTCTCTACTCAAGTGTAATATCTTTGAGTTGCTCAAGGGGAAATGACAAAGTGAAAACCCACATGCAAAGAAAAGCTCAACATTTCTCAAATAGTGTTATCATTTTTAGTTCAAGTTTGGTGGATTGATATGATATGATGGTATTTAGGACCAAACAGAAGAGAAATCTCTTCAAGAAAAGGACAAAAATAGGCAAACACAGTTGTAGAACAACTAGTGAATGAAGTCACAAACACTAAGCAATAGTAGACAAACACAACCAGGATGACTGGTGACTAATACAAAGGAGATCTTTGTAGAGAAGAATCTTGATAGCATATTAAGAAATAATAGGTAGATGTAGGTAGAAAAAGAAATGAATGAAGCTTGGGAAATTCTCAATGAACCATAAGGTGGTGCCCCCAAGATGGGAACATATTCATTCCATAGGATTTTCAAGAAAAGTATCAAATATAACTGAGAGTGTCACTATTTTATTTTTGGTCTAAACTATCTATTGCATGGTTATCCCCCAATGGGACAATGTTAATTGGAAAGGTTATGACTATTTAGGAAGTTTTTAGAAATTTTCCAATGTTTATTTTGGTATTTTGAGAATATATGGATGTTTTTTAGATTTTGAAAGTTTTATGAATATTTTTGAAGTTTTCAAAGGACTAACCTATGTATAGGAAAGATCAAAATACAAAAGTAGGAAAGGATAAAAACTCAAAGCACCTAAAGTAGGAGAAGTGACAAAAGAAATACTTTTGGTACTACCAAGGTGGCTAGGACTAAGCTTTTACCAGGGTAATGATTTTTAATGACTTTTTACAATTTTTTGACTTATTTGTAGAGATTTTTAGGTTTTTAGAATTTTTTATAGATTACTAACACTCAAGAAGGATCACATTGCCTTTTCCACCAATATCTAGTAAGGGTTGTTATTAGATAAATAAATGTCAAAGTAGATGGAGGAGAATTAAATTGGTCATGCAAGGTAGCGTAGTGAATTTTACCCTCAAGGAAAGTCTCCATAAGATTAGCCAAGCTAGGGAATAGGACATAACAATAGAAAACCATGGTGTTGTGGAAGGCAATGATGTATGATATTGACCTAATGTCAAAAGATATAAGTAATCCAAAAGAATGGACATGTCAAGAATTTTCTTAGAACTGAGTTCTCTTCATCTTTCACTGACCAAGACCAAAGGGGTAAATGAATAGGATAGAAAATTTTACTATGGAGGTTATGAGTGAATTACTTCTGGGAGTAAATACATATGAAGGATAAGAGAGATCATGATAGGATGTCATGGATGGAAGAATTGTGCATGACACTTGTTTACTAGGTTTTCATCATGGTATTTATCCAAGGTGCCACAATAAATGGTTTTCATCATAGGATATATTTATTTTTCTTTTACTTTTGTTACCAAGATGCCACAAGAAGTGATTTTCACTGAGGCACTTTTAATTTTTAGAAAGAGCTCAAGCTTTGTGTCATGCCCAAAAAAACAAAAAAAATAAAGGGGCAAAAACACACACATAAATTTTTTTTGATTAATTAATGTAATAGAACTATGATACAAAGATAATATGGCCGACCAAGGTTTAGATGCTAACTAAAAAGGAGTTAATAGTCTGAAGGGTTTAAGATACAGAAAGCCATGGATACTATAGAGATAGATGCAAGATCACCAAAGATAATAACAGGGTTACGACTCAGCTTGATCATTTCGTAAATAGATTATTAGGGTGGACTAATAGTCCCTTAGAAAATCCATTAATTAAGTTAAATGACAAATCTATTTTAACCCAAGTCCTACTCCATCAATTTGATTTGATGATTCATTAATCTATTGCCTCCTAAGGAAAATATTAGATTTATCACAACACTTGTTCGATATGATTGAACTAACATGCTAATTGAAAGACATCTTTCTCTTAATTACATAATCTTGTTTAGCCTCCATAATTACGATCGATATACCATTTACCTATAATGAAACTAATTATTTAACCTCCTTCTGTTAACTTGATAACCTAAACGTCATTACGATTCTTAATCATTTAACATTAAGTGGTTCCACAACTTTTGATGATCAATAAGATTTAACTATTCAACTAAGCTAGTTGTGTTTATAACTTAAATCAAAAATCTAGCTAGCCTTTAACATACATACCAAAGAGATAACATACCACCAATTAAACTACCTACATTTTAATTTAGAAATTATCTCTAACATTCTTATAACAACCAAAATTATTAATTTGACATTTGTAATAGAAATTGATGACTAGAACCAATCAAATAAATCTACAACTTATTCTAGACTTTATTTTTTTTTAAAATAGTATAAATTAAATCCTCGTGAATAATGCCAATATTAAAATCAATCTAACAAGCTCCTAATTTAAATAAACTGACCAATAAAACATTAAAAAAAAATTCAAATTATAATATACTAATTTCAATTTTAAGCTTTTAAATAAGAACTAATTTAGTATTCTAACAACTAAACTATCATTATATACTAACATCATTTTTAACATAATACTAATCTAAATACTAAACTATTCTCACAAATAAAATAAAAACATTAGCTATAGAATTTCCCCCTCCACCCCCTGGCTACCTACCCTACCTAAACCCCCCACTATATCTCCCATCCAAGTGGGACTGCCCACATGGGATAGTGCGCCGTCCACGTACCTGACAGCAGGCAGTGTTGTCCCACACTTCCCATGATCCGTGGGGAAAAAGGTAAGCCCAAACCCACGCATGGGACAGGGCCTCAACAAAAGAAGGCGCTTAAAAAAAAGGGAGGAGTGTTTAAAACAATCAAAACCAAAAAAGCAACTTGGCTTTAAAAGCCCCTGCAAAATCCTAGGAAGGTACGTGGGTCAATCACCCATAAAACTCATTGACTTAGTTTATAAGTCTCCCAAAACTGACGCCAAGGAGGTGATTGGGTGGGTGGTAAATGAAAGATATAACATAAAGTTTTATTGGTGAGGCTCTTGGATAAACTCAATAGAGTTTTTGATTTGAAGGACTTTCTCTCTCTTTTTTTTAAAATTATTTTTGGCACTCAATGCATGATTCGACCTGCACCAAGGTCATTCTTAAGTAGCTAGGCATAAATTCTTAAAAAGTTTTATTGGTGAGAATGTCACAACATATACATTAAAATATTTTAATTTTCAAGCTATTCATTTATATTTTTTTTTTATACAATATAAAATTGGGGTTAATTTTCAACTCAAGGCATAATGGAGGGAATATTCTCTGTCACCAAAAGGGGAATTAAAAATTTCTCCCATACATTTTCCAGTGAGCAAATTTGCTCTTGGAAGTGTCTATTCTCTTTTGAAACAAAATATTATGAACCAAGATGCATATGTTTGAGATATAGATTTCATTATTAAACTAGGTTTCAAAGTGATCCATAGTTTCATTAATCTATTAAACTATCATGTTAATGCAAGAGTATGCATGAGGAAATCTCTTAGCCTTTAAATTTGAATTGCATGTTCCATGCATAAATATCCAGTGCCTACTATGAGTTCTAAATTTCCTTCAATTTGAATACAAGGATTACAACTTCTTAATTCCATTGATTCCATATGAGAATGGAGAATTTGATGCAAGGTAAGATATCATATGCATGATTTACAAAGGTGGTGAATAATTCTATTACAACTTGCGTGAATCCATTTGTGTATTTTGACAAGAATTGAAATATACCAAGGAAACTACATTGTTGAATTTGTGTTGATTACATCATAATTCTTATACAGCAATCTATAAGACTTTATCATATCCAATGCTATTTCTTTCATTACCACAATTGAAATTTGAATGATCATTAATCAAGAACCTTTATCTATCAACTACCCCTTCACAATATAAGCCAAATTATGAAATCACAAAGAACATTGCAAGGCACTTTCATAATCTTTTTTTTTTCTATTATGCAACCTGGTTCAAGACTCCATCGGGAAAGAACTAGTAAGAAAACCCAATTTCGTTGCCAATCATTCAGAATATAAATATACATAAAATTACATTGAATTCACAATACAATGATGATTTCTTCAAGCTTCTTCACAATACTTTATCCCTTCAACTTCAATTCTTCATGGAACCACAAGGGGAAACAAGGCTGACCCAAGGCAATTCAACACAATCACAAAGACAGAATTCAACATACACCCATCTGGTTTAACACACTAGATCCATCCATAGGACCTTAATAGGGGGGGAGGTGGATTTTCTCAATGGGAGATGTCAATCACCATACCTTAACATAACCCTTTCGGGGTTAAAACTCTGGAACTTTCTTTGTTCCTCAAATGCCCTTTCAGGGCCAATTCAACAAGGATTTTCTTTCCTTTCCATACTCAAGATTTCACAATATCAACAAGGTATGTGATGACCAGTAGGGGACCATACACCCTACCCTTTTTTCCCTCCTCTCACCATGAAAGGAGACTCTGCACCATTGAGGTCCAACTAAAACCCTACCCCCACATGGCCACTTCTTCCCTATCCAAGGGTGAGTAATGCCAAAAAAAAACCCCATGAAAACCCCTCAATACAATACATCAAGATGAACAAGAACACATCAAGAACAACACAAAAGAAACCCTCCAAATCAACCCAACATACAAGCGAACAACAATTAACAACACAACACAATGTGCAAGAACAAGCATGATCAAAACATGGAGAAAACAAAATACAAAGCCAAAAATCCTACCTTCACCAAGGAGTGATGGTAACAATGGAGGTTTGAGAAGAGCTTCCTTTTCCTCCTTCCCTCTCCAACTATCTTCCAAGCTTTCTCTAAAAATAGAGATTAGGTGACTACCCAAAAACTCCCCCAAAAGGCCTCTAAGTATGGTCCTTAACTCCACTAAGCTCCAAGTAACCCAAGATGGAGGTTGGTTTTACTAACCCAAGTAAAGAACAACCCATTTTCGAAATCAGCCTATAATAGGGTTTTTAAGAGACCCTAAGAGTCAACCTAGGAGGCTAAAGGGTTGGAAAGTACCCCCACCCATACCCTTACCCATAGGGGTACTTAAATTTAATGTTTATAAGCCTTTAAAGGCTTATTAGGAACAATTAAAAGTTAGGAGAATAGTAAGATCAAATTACATCCTTTGAAGAATTACATTATAAGGCCAGCACAAAATTAACAAGTAGTTTAGCTCCGCTTTTATTTTATTTTTTGTCGTCTCAGCTAATTTTCCTACACACTCATTGCACACATCAGTAGATCCAAAACCACATGCATAACATGAATTACATATTAGAGGAATAATATAAATTAAAGCATCCATTTCTTAATAAATAGTTGTTTATCAAATTCTACTCATATTTTTAACCTGTCGACTTGCATAGCCAAATGTGTTAGCGTTGCATACATTTTATTTCATCATTATACATATTTATAAGCATTAAATGGCAAAATAAAATAACTGAAGTAAGCATCACACATCGCAAAATAGCATAACAATGTTCTATGTATTCAATAATGTTCTGACATGTCAGCATGAGTATCAAAATAACAATGTATCATCGGTACTAGGATGGGTCGGGGTGAGGCCTCACATCCTCCCCCACTAGGCATGAACTTCCTCCTGGAGTTCATCAAAAAGATAAGGGTACTGTGCTCGCATCTATGCTGCATCCTCCAAAGAAGCTATAACCTCATTGTAGCAATCCCACTGGACTCTAAACTGGTCCAGCTCTCAACCTCGAAGTGCTAGGGTCCGTTGGGCAATAATACGGATGGGCTATAGCACTAACTGGCCGTCTGACTTCACCTGCAAAGCATCCCAATCTATAATATGAGACTCATCATAAATATATCCTCTGAGTATGAAAATGTGAAACACATCGTGGATGCGTGACAGGCTAGGTGGCAGGGCTAAACGGTAGGCAATTGGTCCTATCCTCTCTAGGATCTCGAATGGTCCAACGAACTGAGGTGCCAACTTAGAGCCTTTTTTGAATCGAATCAGACTCTTATGTGGCTGCACCCTCAAGAAAACTCTATCGCCAACCTGATATTCCCTATCTATCCTCTTCGCATCTGCATACTTCTTCTGTCAATCTTGTGCCTCTCTCAAGCGTTGTCTAATCAGAGTTACCTGCTGCTCCATCTCCTTAACCAACTGAGAGCCAATGGATACTCAGTCCTTGATCCTATCCCAACTCAACAGCGTCCTACAAGGTCTTCCATACAAGGCCTCATAAGGCGGCATACCTATGGAAGAATGGTGCCCATTGTTATAAGAAAACTCGACAAGATGTAGGTATTCCTCCCACTTGACCTAATGGTCCATCACGTACATATGCAACATGTCCTCCAAAACCTAATTCACTCACTCGGTCTGCCCATCGGTCTGAGGATGGTACACTGTACTAAAATTGAGCTTAGTGCCCAATGCCAACTGCAACTCTCTCCAAAAAGATGAGGTGAACAACAAGTCCCTATTGGAGATGATCTTACAGAGAATTCCATGAAGTCTAACAATATCCCGTAGAAACACTTGCGCTATGTTTCATGCTATATGTAGTACGCACAGGAGAGAAGTGGGCAACTTTGGTCAATGTGTCAACTATCACCAAAATGGCATCATGGCGATGAGATGACAAGGGGAGACCAACAATAAAGTCCATAGATATAATATCCCACTTCCACTCTGCGATCTCATGAGGCTGAAGGAGCCCACTGGGATGCTGATGCTCTGCCTTCACCCTTTGACACTCGAGGCATCTTGCAACTATGTTAGCAATCTGCACTCTCATGCCTGGCCAGTGATATAACTACCTCAAATCTGCATGTAACTTCTTAACACTGGGGTGCACTGCATAAGGTGCTCTGTGAGCCTCAAGTATAATGAACTCACACAATCCCCCAGTGAGGGGTACATACATATGTCCTCTATGGCACAAGATTCCATCAAACTCTAAGGAATACTCTGAATACTTCCCTTCTACGGGTCTCTAAGAATGCACCACCTGACTAACCTCTGTATAAAGCTCATCCGCAGGCAAGTGCTCAAGAATCCTTTTCCGCAAATTAGTACAAGTAGTCATAGATGATAACTCATGGCACCTTCTACTTAAGGCATCCGCAACTATATTCTCCTTCCCCTTCATGTAATGAACATCAAAATCGTACTCACAAAGGAACTCCATCCACTTTCTCTGCCTAGCATTAAGGTTCGGCTAGGTGAATATGTACTGTAAGCTCTGGTGGTCAGAATTGGTGCACTCATGAGGGCTCCCTTAAGCTCTTGAAAAGCTCTATCACACTTCTCTATCCACTCATACTTCTTTCCCTTCCTCTGAAGAGATGTGATGGGATGTGCCAATCTGGAGAATCTTGCAATGAAGCATCAATAATACCCTGCTAATCCCATAAATCTCCTCACCTTAGTGACACTGGTGGGTGCTGGCCAATCCATCATGGCCCTAATCTTCGATGGGTCTACTGAGACTCCATCGCCTGATATGACATGACCCAAATAACGTATCTTAGGTCTGAAGAATGCACACTTCGACAAGCTGCCAAACAATTGGTTCTCCCTCAATTTTTGCAATACCTGTCTCAAGTTCTCTTCATGCTCCTACTCATTATGAGAATATATCAAAATTTCATCCAAGAAAAAAACCACAAACTTATCCAAAAAGGTACAAAATACTCCATTCATGAGGCTCATGAATACAGCTGGAGCATTCGTGAGGCCAAATGGTACCATAGTGAACTCGTAGTGGCCATACCTAGTACGAAATGCAGTCTTAGGAATATCACTATCCACAATCCTCAACTGATGATAGCCTGACTTGAGATCAATCTTCAAAAATACTCGACCACCCTGCAACTGATCAAAGAGGTCATCAATCCTAGGAAGAGGGTATCGTTTCTTGATGGTTACTTTGTTCAATTGTCGATAATCAATACACAACCTAAGTGATCCATCCTTCTTCTTAACAAAGACCACTGGTGCGCCCCAAGATGACACACTAGGTTGAATATGCCCCTTCTCTAAGAGTTCCTCCAACTGAATCTTAAGTTCACTGAGCTCATGGGTAGTCATCCTGTATGGTGCTCTCGACACTGGCTCTGCTCCTAGCACGAGATCAATATGAAAATCCACTGCTCTAGGTGGAGGCCTACCAGGAAGCTCTAAAGAAAATACATCTACAAACTCCTGCAATATAGGAAAATCATCAAGGGATGGCTCCCCCTTAGGATCTTCCTCCCTGTCGCTGATGGTGATAGCGAACAACTGACATCCCTTTCGCATGCACCATCTAAGCTGCATAGCAGAAATCATACGAAGGGATATGGGTCTCTTAACCCCAAGGATCACTCTAGAGGTACCATACTCATCCACACATTCCACTCTCTTTTGTCGATAGTCCATCTTGGCGTTGTGGCCATACAGCCAGTCCATGCCAAGGACAACATCATAAGAACTTAGAGGGGTAATACATAGATCAGACATCATAGACATGTCTCCAATATGAATCAAGCAACTATGCACCATGGAACTGACTGACATTCTAGCTCCTGAGGCTAACTCTACCTCCTAGCTAACATCCTGACTAACTGCCACTAGCTCGCAACGCTCCATGACAAAAGGAGATATAAATGAATCAGTAGCTCCAGAATCAAATAAAATAGTAACCATGCTACCTTGTATACTACCTGTAGCCTCAATAACTATGGCCTGATGCTCGGCCTAGTGGTTGTCAACCGCTGCAAAGACTCTGTGAGATCTGCCTACGTCGCCAACTGTTGGCTCTGAAAAAGCCCCTCTCTGACCACCAGAGGATTGTCCCTAAGAACACTCTCTAGAAATATGCCCCATGCCACCACAAGTGTAACATGGACCTCATATATAGGATCGGTCAGCCTGTGATCTAGACTACTGTGGGCCTCCTGACCTACTAGATCCACTGAATCCACCCCTAGAAGACTACTGAGTCTTCGCTGGCTGTGACTATGGAACCTGTACTTTTTGATCCTACCTCGGACCTTGCGAATGCCACTGCTTGGGCTTGGAGCCCTAGTAACCCTGTGAGGGTTTCTGCTACTACTACTGGGGTTTTTGCTACTGAAGCTGTTGGCCCTTAGAGTGCCCAGTTGTGTAGTTCTGATTCCCTTTCCAAGGGAGTCTCTGCTGGGTAGAGTTTTGGTTCTGAGACCGATCCCATGACTCATGTCTACCCTGAGTTTCCTCTGCCACTAGTGCCATCTCAACAACCTGTTTGAAGGTGGTAGGAAAGGCCATGTAAACTGGACCCTGAAGTGAGAAATTTAGGCCCATGATAAATCGGTGCACTCGCAGTTTCTCATCCTTCATGTACTCGACATAAGGAAGGAGCTCGAGAAACTTACCCTCATACTGGGCCATGGTGAGACCCCTCTGATGTAATGAATGAAATTCCTCTATCTGCTTCTGCCTGAAATGCTCAGACAGGTACCTCTCCCTAAATCTCTCTAGGAATGAATCCCAAGTGAGGGTATCCAGACTCACTCCTCCAATGGTCTCCTCCTGATGCCACTAATTGGAGGCATCACCTCTCAATTGATGAACTGATAGTCATGCCTTTAGATTACTCCCATACAGATGCAATCCAAAGAATTGTTGTAGACTCTGTAACCATGCCTCTGCTACTGTCCCCTCAGTAGAACCAGTAAATAAAGGTGGCCTGAGTCGAATCAACTCCCTGATATCATCTCCTATATGCCTAGCAGGTCTATCATGTGGGGGTCCTCTCTGGTGTATTGACTCTTCCTCATGCTCACCCTGTCCCTCTAACTGTCTCAGTGGGGGACTCCTAGTCCTCTCTCGGACTCTGGGTCTGCCTCTCCTGGGTCCCTCTGCTTCCACAACTGGAATCTGTTGACCTGGCTGAACTACAGGTACTACCCTCTGCTGAACTACACTGATCAAGGTCTGAAATGCATCTATAATGTCCTGGTTCAGGTTCTCTAGTGGTGGCAGTGGAGGTGGTGGTGGAGGTCCATCCTCCTATCCTTCTCTACCACCCCTCGCCCTATGACCTCTACCTCATCGGTTGCTCCATGTAACAGGAGGCATCCTACACAATTGAAGTTCTTAGTTAGGTTTAGAAGCATAATGGCTTTAGGTTCCTAGTGTTGAAACCTGGTGCTCTAATACCAAAATGTCATGCCCAAAAAAAAAAAAAATAAAGGGGCAAAAACACACACACAATTTTTTTTTGATTAATTAATGTAATAGAACTATGATACAAAGATAATATGGTCGACAAAGGTTTAGATGCTAACTACAAAGGAGTTAATAGTCTAAAGGGTTTAAGATACAGAAAGCCATGGGTACTATAGAGTTAGATGCAAGATCACCAAAGATAAATAACAGGGTTACGACTCAGCTTGATCATTTCATAAATAGATTATTAGGGTGGACTAATAGTCCCTTAGAAAATCCATTAATTAAGTTAAATGACAAATCTATTTTAACCCAAGTCCTACTCCATGCTAATTGAAAGACATCTTTCTCTTAATTACATAATCTTGTTTAGCCTCCATAATTACGATCGATATACCACTTACCTATAATGAAACTAATTATTTAACCTCCTTCTGTTAACTTGATAACCTAAACGTCATTATGATTCTTAATAATTTAACATTAAGTGGTTCCAAAACTTTTGATGATCAATAAGATCTAACTATTCAACTAAGCTAGTTGTGTTTATAACTTAAATAAAAAATCTAGCTAGCCTTTAACATACATACCAAAGAGATAACATACCACCAATTAAACTACCTACATTTTAATTTAGAAATTATCTCTAACGTTCTTATAACAACCAAAATTATTAATTTGACATTTGCAATAGAAATTGATGACTAGAACCAATCAAATAAATCTACAAGTTATTCTAGACTTTATTTTTTTTAAAAATAGTATAAATTAAATCCTCGTGAATAATGCCAATATTAAAATCAATCTAACAAGCTCCTAATTTAAATAAACTGACCAATAAAACATTAAAAAAAAATTCAAATTATAATATACTAATTTCAATTTTAAGCTTTTAAATAAGAACTAATTTAGTATTCTAACAACTAAACTATCATTATATACTAACATCATTTTTAACATAATACTAATCTAAATACTAAACTATTCTCACAAATAAAATAAAAACATTAGCTATAGAATTTCCCCCTCCACCCCCTGGCTACCTACCCTACCTAAACCCCCCCCCCTCTATCTCCCATCCAAGTGGGACTACCCACATGGGACAGTGCGTCGTCCACGTACCTGACAGCAGGCAGTGTTGTCCCACACTTCCCATGATGCATGGGGAAATCGGTAAGCCCAAACCCACGCATGGGATAGGGCCTCAACAAAAGAAGGTGCTTAAAAAAAAGGGAGGAGTTTTTAAAACACTCAAAACCAAAAAAGAAACTTGGCTTTAAAAGCCCCTGCGAAATCCTAGGAAGGTACGTGGGTCAATCACCCATAAAACTCATTGACTTAGTTTATAAGTCTCCCAAAACTGACGCCAAGGAGGTGATTGGGTGGGTGGTAAATGCAAGATATAACATAAAGTTTTATTGGTGAGGCTCTTGGATAAACTCAATAGAGTTTTTGATTTGAAGGACTTTCTCTCTCTCTTTTTTTAAATTATTTTTGGCACTCAATGCATGATTCGACCTGCACCAAGGTCATTCTTGAGAAGCTAGGCATAAATGCTTAAAAAGTTTTATTGGTGAGAATGTCACAACATATACATTAAAATATTTTAATTTTCAAGCTATTCATTTATATTTCTTTTTTTATACAATATAAAAATGCGGTTAATTTTCAACTCAAGGCATAATGGAGGGAATATTCTTTGTCACCAAAAGGGGAATTAAAAATTTCTCCCATACATTTTCTAGTGAGCAAATTTTCTCCTGGAAGTGTCTATTCTCTTTTGAAACAAAATATTATGAACCAAGATGCATATGTTTGAGATATAGATTTTATTATTAAACTAGGTTTCAAAGTGATCCATAGTTTCATTAATCTATTAAACTATCATGTTAATGCAAGATTATGCATGAGGAAATCTCTTAGCCTTTAAATTTGAATTGCATGTTCCATGCATAAATATCTAGTGCATACTATGAGTTCTAAATTTCCTTCAATTTGAATACAAGGATTACAACTTCTTAATTCCATTGATTCCATATGAGAATGGAGAATTTGATGCAAGGTAAGATATCATATGCATGATTTACAAAGGTGTTGAACAATTCTATTACAACTTGTGTGAATCCATTTGTGAATCTTGACAAGAATTGAAATATACCAAGGAAACCACATTGTTAAATTTGTGTTGATTACATCATAATTCTTATACAACAATCTATAAGACTTTATCATATCCAATGCTATTTCTTTCATTACCACAATTGAAATTTGAATGATCATTAATCAAGAACCTTTATCTATCAACTACCCCTTCACAATATAAGCCAAATTATGAAATCACAAAGAACATTGCAAGGCACTTTCATAATCTTTTTTTTTCTATTATGTAACCTGGTTCAAGACTCCATCGAGAAAGAACCAGTAAGAAAATCCGATTTCGTTGCCAATCATTCACAATATAAATATACATATAATTACATCAAATTCATAATACAATGATGATTTCTTCAAGATTCTTCACAATACTTTATCCCTTCGACTTCAATTCTTCATGGAACCACAAGGGGAAACAAGGCTGACCCAAGGCAATTCAACACAATCACAAAGACACAATTCAACATACACCCATCCGGTTTAACACACTAGATCCATCCATAGGACCTTATTAGGGGGGGAGGTGGATTTTCTCAATGGGAGATGTCAATCACCATACCTTAACATAACCCTTTTGAGGTTAAAACTCTGGAACTTTCTTTGTTCCTCAAATGCCCTTTCGGGGCCAATTCAACAAGGATTTTCTTTCCTTTCCATACTCAAGATTTCACAATATCAACAAGGTATGTGATGACCAGTAGGGGCCCATACACCCTACCCTTTTTTCCCTCCTCTCACCATGAAAGGAGACTCTGCACCATTGAGGTCCAACTAAAACCCTACCCCCACATGGCCACTTTTTCCGTATCCAAGGGTGAGTAATGCCAAAAAACAACCCCATGAAAACCCCTCAATACAATACATCAAGATGAACAAGAACACATCAAGAACAACACAAAAGAAACCCTCCAAATCAACCCAACATACAAGCAAAAAACAATTAACAACACAACACAATGTGCAAGAACAAGCATGATCAAAACATGGAGAAAAAAAAATACAAAGCCAAGAATCCTACCTTCAACAAGGAGTGATGGTAACAATGGAGGTTTGAGAAGAGCTTCCTTTTCGTCCTTCCCTCCCCAACTATCTTCCAAGCTTTCTCTAAAAAGAGAGATTAGGTGACTACCCAAAAACTCCCCCAAAAGGACTCTAAGTATGGTCCTTAACTCCACTAAGCTCCAAGTAACCCAAGATGGAGGTTGGTTTTACTAACCCAAGTAAAGAACAACCCATTTTCGAAATCAGCTTATAATAGGGTTTTTAAGAGATCCTAAGAGTCAACCTAGGAGGCTAAAGGGTTGGAAAGTACCCCCACCCATACCCTTACCCATAGGGGTACTTAAATTTAATGTTTCTAAGCCTTTAAAGGATTATTAGGAACAATTAATAGTTAGGAGAATAGTAAGATCAAATTACATCCTTTGAAGAATTACATTATAAGGGTAGCACAAAATTAACAAGTAGTTTAGCTCCGCTTTTATTTTATTTTTTGTCATCTTGGCTAATTTTCCTACACACTCATTGCACACATCAGTAGATCCAAAACCACATGCATAATGCGAATTACATATTAGAGGAATAATATAAATTAAAGCATCCATTTCTTAATAAATAGTTGTCTATCAAATTCTACTCATATTTCTAACCTGTCGACTTGCATAACCAAATGTGTTAGCATTGCATACATTTTCTTTCATCATTATACTTATTTATAAGCATTAAATGGAAAAATCAAATAACTAAAGTAAGCATCACACATTGCAAAATAGCATAACAATGTTCAGTGTATTCAATAATGTTTTGACATGTCAGCATGAGTATCAAAATAACAATGTATCATCAGTGCTAGGATGGGTCGGGATGAGGCCTCACACTTTGTTTTCAAGTTAGACAATGCTCTTATAGGAAAGATAAGTCATGATAAGCCAATGCCATAGCAAGTTATGCTCAAAGATGCTAATAAGGTAATGGAATGGAGATGATTGGAAAATGAGACGTAGATGGAGGATAAAGTTTTTGG
Organism: Cupressus sempervirens; assembly: GCA_028749045.1. Classification (NCBI taxonomy): domain Eukaryota; kingdom Viridiplantae; phylum Streptophyta; class Pinopsida; order Cupressales; family Cupressaceae; genus Cupressus; species Cupressus sempervirens. Next base: position 484,375,653 of record CM053793.1, read on the forward strand.
TTTTACATGGATATGAGGAGGATGGATAATAGGGAAGTGTAGGCTGTAAAATATTGTAGAAGTGTAGGTATGAAAATGGAAAAGATCAACAAAGACACAGACCTTGAACGGTAGTGGAAGGATTGAGTAGATATGGATGAGATAGCTTGAGGTTTAGATATATGAGGCATCAAAGTAATTTTGGAGGAGGATGGAATGGAAGGCTTCAAAATATTCTTAGGAATATTTCTAGGAGGGATGAAGTGGAAGCCTTTGGAAGCTTGAATGTCAACCTAGAAGTATTTTCAATATCCATGTCTTTCAAAAGAGTCTTGGGAATCCATGTAGCTTTTAATTTTTCATTAGATGCTTTGGAACACATTTCTTGAATAATAGATTTATGGACCCATAATTTCTTTGGTTGAGCTCTTTAAATAGTAGACCTTTTGATCTCTTTTGCATATTTTCATTCTTAACATTTAGATGCCAATTAGAGGAAAAATAGTGAACCCTTGAAGATGGATTCATGCTTTATTTTTTGAATTGATCATCCAAATTACTTCCAAAAGACTTGGGACTTGTGGATGAATAAGATCTATATGACTAGTTTAGATGGAAAGGTGAATGTCAAGAGTTCAAGGATCTGTATCTTTGCTTATTTTGAGGTAGCTAGGGTAGGAGGAACATGTAATGTGCTAAGAGTTGAAGTAAGAGAGAGAGGAACATAAGGTCCAAATATGAATGGAAGAATTGAAGATTTTAGCTCAAATGGATAGGGACCAAGGATATATTTAGAAGATGTGAATGGATAGTGAGTAGGAATATCAACATCTTTAGAGTGAGCAACATGACCAAGGTTAGCAATAGACTCACAATAAACTTTTATAGGTACAACACCTTTGATAGGAGTACTTAAATTTTGAGCATAATTTTGAAGTGAAAGTATCAAGGTAGAAAAAGAGGGTGAGGGAACACTCTTCTCTTCAAAAGGAATTTTAGGTAGCATAGGAAAAATATCCTTCTCTTTATCATCAATAATAATCTCCCTAGGAATGGTGGAAGGCATATCTTGATCTTTCTTAGTAGAGGTGCATAACATGGGAGATAGAGGACTATGTGGGTCTTGAGATGCAGGTACAAGATCTTGGAAGATTTAAAATGGGATGAAGGAATCTTGGTCTTGATCAACAATTGTTTCTTCATCATTTAGGTAGTCCTCTTGACATAAAACCACTTCTGTGGATGAGGGAATATCTGAATCTTTATTTGAATCTATTTCTGGAGTCTACATAATATGCTCTTGCAGTTTAGTAGGAAAATTACTTGGACTAGATTTCATAGGCATAGTAATGCATGAATACATATGATCTATGAAGGTAGTGAAAAAACTTGCAACCCAATGTTTGTTGGCTTGAGATTCTTTTAAAATAAATCCTTAATGGTACACATAGTCAATAGTGAAAGCAATAGTATCTTCATTTGGTGGAACTATGATACATAGCTTAGATGCTTTAGAGGGTGACTGTATGTTGGAAGAAGTGAAAGTCACATTTAAGCCATTGCTAGACTTGGTTTCATGATGTTGATCCTTCTTAAGAGTAGAATCTTTAGTAGATGATAGCTTAGATTTTTAAATTATACCATTATCAAGGAGATCTTGGATCTTGTTTTTTAGCTCCTTACGATGTGAAGTTTTATGTAAATTACATCTATGATAGGCACAATAGTTACTCATAAAGGAAACTCCCAAAAAAGTGGCTTTAGGTAATGCAATGAGTTTTTCTTCAAGTTCTTCCATGGATAATTAGTAAGATTTTCCCAAAGGTGTGAAATCATGCTTTGCTTTAGGTTCCCAAGGTCTTTCTTCAAATATATTTCTATATTTATTAGGTGTTTGTATACTATTTTACAAAGATTTGGTTTCAACATCATAAGAAGTTGATTGTTCATTCTCATTAGAGGAACTGGAATAACCTTGCAAGGAGAATGAGTTCAATGACGTGTCTTCTTCTGCATTTAATTTTTGAAGTTGAGTGCTTATTATTTCTATTTGTTTCTTAATATTTGCAATAAGCATCACTTCTTCCTCACTAGGAATGTTAGACTAAGTGTATTTATTATAAGCCATTATGATGTTCTATATTTCAAGTGATGAACAAGTAGGACACAATGTAATGAGATTAGTTTGTGTGTAGACCACAAGTGACAAACTAAGCAAGATATCTAAGTTTTGATATTACTATAGATAGAGGAACAGTATAATAGTTATAACCACAAACCATATTCAAATAAATTTTTGAGGAAAGAGCTCAGAATAGCTCTCTATTTTTGGACATAATTTGATAGTTTCACATGAGAAAATGACACTAAGGCAAGTAAACACAGATAACTAGGCAAGGAAATACCTTTGATAGACCAATTTAGACAGATTTCAAAAAAAGTTCACACAAAGACTCCTAGAAAGGCAATGCAAGAAAGTATAGTATAGTATGCAAAGATTATAAACAACAAGTTTTAAGGTGTTTTCTCACATAGGGATTCTTAGTAAACCATGCGAGAAAGTATAGACCAAGTAGTTATAACAAGGTTTTCACAATTTTTGATCAAGTAGGTATTTTCTCGCATGAGGGTTCTAGCTAAACCATGCGAGGAAGTGCTAGTAATGGAGTGAGAAAGTGTAGTAGTGACATTTTCTCGAACAAGATTATAAAAGAAAACAAGAAAAAAATTGACCAAAAATTGGTGGTTTTGGACTTCTTGATGAGATTTTTGATGATTCTAAAAGCTTTTGAGAAAGATCTATGATAGTGTTTTACAATTTTCAATCAGATTTGAATGTTGTTTTCAAGATTTTGGATATCATGTAAGATTGTAAGCAAACAATTTATTTTAATGCAAGGGGCACATATAGCAGTCATAAATAGTCCAACCAAGGAAAAAAGAAACTCAAAAGGATGAGGAGAGTCTTGACCTTTTTCTGAATGATTTGGATAGTTTAAGACTTGACAACAAGAGCTCTCTATCCCTATAATAAAAAATGGCTTAGTGACCAAAACCCTTTCCCATAAGTATCTCACAAAACTGACATTTTGGGGGATGAGTGAACCTCAAGTTCAAAGAAACCCCAAGTTCAAAGTATCTCACAATGCATGTTTGCATAATTGTGGAGTACAAATGGTGAGTGTAATTTCTTTAGGCAATCTAGGTAATCCACTTAGATCAATCCCTACATAATGATTATGAGGCTTTTGGTGGTGAATCAGGTAGAAAATAACTACAAAGTTTTTAATATGCTTCCATTTATATTAACCCCAAGTGTCTTTGTGAACAAAATTGAGGCTAGAAATCCACACCAATATCTGAAAGTGCACACACTTGACTAGCAAGGTTGGGAGTCATGTTGCTCAATACAATAAATAGATCCTCTTTTTGATACATGATATCAGAATGAAGAAGAGAAAATTAACATGGATTTGGATTCTTTTTCTTAATGAAGCTTCTTAATTAATATAGTGAGTTGGAATCACTAGCGAAAGGTGTGTGCTCACTTGGGTCATTCTCAGAGGTAGGATCACTCTGACAGACCCTCTAAAGGATGACTCAGATTGGAGATCAGATTCAAGGGTCAAAGTTTCTAATTTTTCCAAAGGGAAAAGAGTAAAATCCTCTACCTCATCTCTTCACTCAAAGAACATAGAACATATTCATCATCGAGCTAGCTTATCAATCCCAACTTGTCTATTAAGACTTGTTTAGAAGAATCACTACCTTTCTTGAATCCCTTGGGTACCATCTCCCAAAGGTGTCTATGTTTCTAATTTACTCTTGGGCATCACTTCCAAGTATTAAAGAGCATAATCCCCTATTCCTATGTCAAGAGCCCTATGAATTTCACAAGCCCTATTAAACTATGTTTTGAAAGCATGAAAAAGGCACAATTTTTTCTTGAATTTTCTTTGATATGCATCCTTCAATCAAATCATTATCAATATCTGCTTCAAGGTCTTCATCACCCATCCTACAATCAAAGTGTTAGTCATTATTTCAAAGCCTTTGAAAAACATCTTGAAAACCACTATTATGCTATGTTAAAGGTTAGACACCATAAAATAAATGATATAAAAATAGTGATTAGATTAGAGAAATCATGAAAATGAAGCAAAATGTAGACTTCTAGAAAACTAGTGTCAGATCTCATGCAAGAAAACACAACATATGGTCTGAGAAAGTGCAGTGAACATCACTAAAAAATGCCAGGGTTTGCATGAGGATCCATTTCTTTGTGTGAGGATTCTCTATTCTTGCACAAGAAAACATTATAATGCATGGGTAGAACTTAGAAAATATGAAAATTTGATAGAATGAGGCTAGAAAATTTGATTTTTTTGAGCCCCATGGTGGATGCTAGAAATGAAAGTAGGACATATGGCTTCTAAGTCCACACACACTACTATATTATCCTTATTTGCAAATTATCACACCAAAATGAACATGAGGTCATTCATCTGATATGCATACACAAGGTGATCTATTGCCTTCTAAGTAGACAACATAATTGGTTACTCTTAAATTTGAGAGGCCAATAATGATATACCTATGCTAGTATGAAGGATTTAAATGAAAGAGATGAATAAAAATGCATTTAATCTAGATTATATGCATGTTAATCTAAGCACAAGGCAAGAAATTAAGTTAGAATGTATGCAAGTATTATATAATTGAAAAATGCAAATACAATGTAACTATGAATGATCTAGTGATTTTTCAACAACATTTCATTACTAATTTTCTTCTTTTCTTCACAAGAGGGTCTTGCATTTATAGATTTTGGCAAGGTCCTGGGGTGGAGTTTGATCCAACCATGGGAGGTTGAGGCTTGATTATTTAATTCAGAGTGGAGATCCCACTAGAATAAACAATCCAAAGTGGAGATCCCACTTTGAATAAACAAGTTAGAGTGGAGATCCCACTCAAAATAAATAATCTAAAGTGGAGATCCTTCTTAGAATAAACAATCTAAAGAGGAGATCCCACTCATAATTGTTTAAGAATATCCTTGGACCACATAAAGAATAAAATATTCATTTATGGATAGGGGGTTCCTTGTTAATATTAAATTTATTTCAAGAATAATGAATCATTTATGTTTATTTTAAAATTAATATTCACATGTCATAGTTGAATGGGTTCAAATTGATTTGATTTTCTTTATTTTTTTGAATCTATTCCTTCCAATGTAATTTGACATTTAGGAATGTGACCAATTTTGCATTATTACAAGATAAATTTGAGAATTCTAATGAGACTTGTTTTTGGTCATTCCAAGGTACATTCCCACATAAGGATAAAATCATTTTTGATGCACTAAGAAGATTAAAATAAAACTTTTGGCATGACAACACAAAGGCTTCACCAAACCAAAAATATGTTGTCAAAAGACAAATTGCAAAATAAATCATGAGCCACATCCAAAACATTTTTTGGATATGAATCAAACATAATTTTATGAAATGTTTCTTCAAAGATTTCCTCAAATTAAAGCCAGCCAAATGTTTTTTGAGATGACAAAATGATTCTACATTAAAATAAATCATACACACACTACATGTTGTTATAGGGTTCATGTTTAGTTTTCTATGTATTATGATGTTTATCATTATATATGTTATACTTAGCATACTAAAAAATGTTGTAGGAATGCGGTCTACAATTACCTCCTAAGTCACCAAGAGAATTTATAGCAAGTGTACTATGTATATGAGATGATGAGTGCATTTATTATAAGACCATAAGTTTGAAAGGTTTTTATTCTCAATGTGGTGGTTTGCAAAAGTTGCATAGATGCCTACATCTAGACAAGACACATGAAATTTATAAGACACTAGTTTCTCTTGGAAAGTAAAAATCAGTTATATGGTGTTAAAGATAGAAAAGAGTTAAAGAGGTGTGAATTAGTGAAAAGTGATGTATATGTAGCTGATTTTATGAAATTATTTCAAGAGAAATAGTTTATGACTACATAGGTCATACACATCGAGATTGATGGTTAGATGAGTAATTCAAGTTGTGTAAGGACACTTTTCACTTCTATACAATTGAGTTTTTTGTTGAATTCAAGGAAAACTAAACACTAAATGTTGGAAATATTCAATACTATGCTAAATTACTAAGAGGGGAGGGGTGAATTAGTAACTTCTAAAACTTCAACAATATCAATTCTTAATCCAGCAATCCAATTAGCATTTAATCCATCATATATAGTCTGATCTAATTGCATGCATAAGAAACTAAAAACATGAAAGCATTCATAACACTATGACACAAAGATTTGGTGACCCAAAAACCTTCCAAATTGAAAGTAAAACTAGGGTGGGGATGATACCCAAAAACTTTAGTACTGTAATATAAAGTTAGCTTGTTAAAGCTTACATTGATCACTTTTAATGGTCTACCCTATTAGGAGCAATAAGGATTGCTAGGTACACCTTATGAAAGAATTTAAAAACATACAATTAAGTATGCACTCGATAAAGAGATTTGCAAAACACTATTAGGTCTACCTTGTTAGGATTTGATTGATCCATCTATTAGGATGAAATAGTAGATGATCTTTGATCTACAACTTGGTTTGTTGAATGAGATTCCTTTATGTACTAATCACCTTGCTATGATAGATATGACTTTGTTGCTCCTTATACTGCTATAGCCCTTGTAATTCACTATTTTTTCTTTTCTTTGATTGCATTTACATTCATATCTTCATCTTAATTTCTCATACTTGGATATGATACAATATATTACATATATATACCAATCCAATTATACAATTGACAAAGTTGGCCACAATACAAGTTAACACAAATATTACAAAGTTGGGCCACATGAAGACACTCTGGTTATGAAGATTGACTTGGTGAGGTTTTGATACTCGACATCCACTATCAATGCTTGGCATTGCTATGCACTTGGTAGACATAAAAGATTGGTCCATACTGATCACTTCCAAGTAGTCTTGAACTCAGTCTACATTGGCAACTTAGTAGATATTGTGAAACTTCATCATATAAATTGAGTCTCTTGGTTTAAATTGTATGACTCGATAAACACTATCACTTCAAGCTTGGTATAAATTAAGTCTCTTGGTTAACACTGAGAAGCTTGGTTAACACTAGACTCAAATCACATACACTACAAACTCGATGAACACTACACAACTTAGCTTGCACTAGTAGACTTGGCATACACTAAGATGCATGGTTTACACTGCTGATCTTCACTATAATTGTGAATGCTCAGTAACCACTAAGATTTGTCCAAAGGACTCGACAGCAACTGTAGAACTCAGTGAAAACTGAAATACTTAGAAAACACTATGAAATGTATAAAGAGCTTGGTAGCTATAGACAATTTGAATAAGTGTGTGTCACTAATAACAAACTTAACTAATATATCAACACTAAAACCTCAAAATAAAGTGCAACCAATGTATTACAACTCTATACAAGCATCAATTTTTGTCCACATAATATTTATTCATGCACATGATAGCATAGAGAATGATAGAAAATTATTAAGAGAGCATCACTTCTACATCAATGATGATCAAAATCATTCATCAACTTTTGTGCAAGGATATTTTAGATTTTTCTAGGACAATTTGAGTGAAAGAGATGAAACATGCAATAAAAAATTATATGGTCTAACAGTTGCACTACACAATTCAAGAATGAAAGGACGTTCTATTGGTTGAGTAGGATGCATGTGACAAGTGGAGTGTAATATTTTTGGAATTTCATTAAGGTAGGACATGGAAAGGGAGTGCATGATGGTGCTGGAGTATGTGTGAAAAGACCCCTTAGTAGAGAGAAATTAAAGTATGAAGGTGGTACAATATTAGAAAATGTTGAAACAATTGTCCTTTGGTGCAATTCTATGACAAGACCAAGTAATACAGGTAATTATATAGTTTCTAGATATTTTTGGTTGATATGTGAACCTTACATTGAAAATTTTTGAGATTGTTGTAAATTTATAGGATCAAGTAAGATGCATTCATTTCAAAGTTCAAATGCAGCGTCACCAGCTATTCATACTAGATAGCTTGCATGATTTTTCTCTTTGTGTATGCATCATTTATGGGATAAATGTAAATCAAAAGAGTGGGTTGACCAATGGTCTTGTAGACCTTTGGATCTAATTGATTCATATAAACTTCCTAGAACACTAAAACTCAACTAGGTTGAAGCATCAATAGATTTTGAGCATGCATCTAACCTAGTTGAACTAGGTACTAAGTTATCAATTTAATACATGGTTAAAATAGTTTACTTTCAATTTTTCCATTAAATTATCCTTCTATATAATGAGTTCATATATATGTGGTTATTATATATCACAATAATGGTGAAGGAACACATTACTTTCTATGTTAGTGTATTGAGCTCAAAAATGAATTGATATCTACAGTCATTGATGGTGAGGATATTGAGTACCCAATAGGATTCATCATTGTGATAGGTACATGTCTTAGAAGGTAGTATATTTTTCTCCCCTATCATGAATATCTCTTTCAGTCAATTGTTTTTGTATAATATATCTTCTAACTTTAAATTTTCTTTACAATTAAATGTAGGTACCCTATCAAAAATTCTAGAACATGGTTATTTTAGAATTTTGAGACACACACTATCAACTTATATGGATTTAGATGGCTCTCCTCTTGTATTTTTCTTCCAAATTTCCCAAAATACCACAAAAATATAATATAGATATGGATATCCATTTGGCTTCTCTACAACATATGAAAAGCTTGGATCAGATATTTTGGACAATGTCTTTGCTATCACACTATGTCACCCCTTTTTAGGCTTAAAATATCCCTTTGATTAGTAGAATGGTGAAGTCATCATGAGGTTAATAGGGTTCATGAAGAGGTAGGGTTATGTTTTTACAATAGGCAAGGTTTTTTTCTTAAGTTTTAGATGATAGGAAGGTCATTTGACCAAATTGGCAATAAGTTGTAAAAAAATGTAAAAGTTGCATTGTGCAACTCTTCAACTTTTAAAAGTTGTTTGTGCAACTTTTGGCAAGAAAGATGCGAAGTGTTAAAGAGGAGTCATAAAGGATGACTAACCACCCGACCACCATATATAAAGTATGAGAAGAGAAGAATTTCATAATAGTGCAAAAAGTTTTTAAAAAGTTGGAAAGTGCAAATTGACCGAAAGTACAATTTTTTGCAAATTCTAGAAAAAGTTGTCAAGAATGCACAACCAAGTGAAAAAGTTGGTTGGGAAATGAAAAATGACCTAGAGGACTATAGATGTGTTGGAGATCATGATGCATATTCTATTTATGACCAAACCTCTATTTGTGGCTTTTTGTAAAAGTTGCTTAAGTAATTTTTTGAGCAACTTTACAACTTTTGAGCAATTTTTGCTCTTGATATCTTTTGATTGAATGCATACATATAGGACTATTTTATGACCCTAGTTAAGATTCCTAAGACTTATTAACTAACCCAATACCTTAGTTTCACATTGCTAACAACTTTTAACCTATTCAATAACTTTTGGCTGAAAAGCTATAATATTGCTTATTTAAAATGAGCAAGGTTGTGTATATTTCAAACTGTTAGTCCTAGGATTGAATTGTATAATATATTAGGTCTAGTCAATTAGGTTTTGGCTAGGAAAAATATTATTTTATATATGATGTCCCTATAAGGATATCAACCACACTAAACCAAAGCATCCCTATGGGTATCTAAGAACCATTGGGTTGCAATTTTTGATCAGACATTTCTTTGAGCTTGTGCAAAATGTTGATGAACTATTAGGTGCTTTGGGATCATGCTATCTAGGCCTAAAATAACCTATCTTAATTTTTAGAGATTTGATTTTTTTTGGATTTGGTATCCATATTTTTCCTATTGTCAAAAGTTGTAATATTGTTTAGTTAAAATGTGTAAGGTTGTGAATATTTTAAACCATTGGTCCTAGGATCAATTCATCTACTTTGTTAGATCCATTTGGTTTGGTTTAGGTTAGAAACAACCTCATTTCAGCCACAAAGTCCCTTCAACAGTATCACCCATACTAAATAGAAGCATCCATAAGGGTATCTAAGAACCATTAGGATGCGGTCTTTGATCTAGCATTTCTCTGAGTTCATGCAAGGTATTGAAAAACTGTCAAGTGCTACAAGATGATGTCATCTAGGCCTACAACAACTCATCTCAATTTTTAGATATTTTACTTTTTTTGGATTTGGCATATGTATCTTGCCTATTTCCAAAAGTTGTAATGTTGCTCAGTTAAAATGAGCAAGGTTGTGTATATTTCAAACTATTGGTCCTAGGATTGAATCATTTTCTCTATTAGCTCTTGTTGCTTGGGTTTAGCCTAGGACCAACCTTATTTCAGCCATAATGTCCCTTTTCTGGTATTAACCACACTCAATGTAAGTATTCGTAAGGGTCTCTATGCACTATTGGGCTTCAATCTTTGACATAAATGCAAAAATCATGACATAATTTTATGTTTCCTATCTTATTACATCAAAATAAGTGACATATTATTACATGTTATAATGAATTTGATAAACATGTTACATTTTCTATATAAAATAATGAATGTTCATGTGTTTGATTAATTGCAAGAAAGTATGCTAAAATATAAGTTTGTATGCACACATTGAACAAGTTGGATGGAAATCCAAGTTTAATGTATATCAAAATGAACAATGTTTTATGTCATATCAATCATATAGTTATAAAAAAATTTATGTCTCATTGGTACAATACAAAATTTGAATACCAGACAAATTTCAATTGTGTACAATAGAAATGTGTGCACAATAAAAATATTGAATATATACAATACACAAGTCAAATATATGTCAATGTGATGCAATGACCACAACTAAATATGTATATCACTATCAATATCTATGACTATGTAGAATCATCAAAATTGACCCTCTTTGATGCAGTTTGTGGCTTGCCAAGTGTCTATAGAAGAAAAATTAAAATACACTATAAAATATCTAATGTATAATCAATATGCAAATAACTAGAAATTGGGTTGTAAATGTTGGATAGTTGAGTTTTTCATCACCTCATACCTTTGTCCCATAGTTAGACTAAATGATATTAGTAATGGGCTCCTTTGTTAATGGGTGGGACTCCTAAGAAATAATGAGATAGAGTGACACTAGGAGACAAAACTACCGATGAATCAATGCTAGTATGAGGCACAACATGTATGATAAGTGATAAAATATTAGCATTATAGAGTGGCATTATGGATTCCAAATAGTGTAAAAGAACAAAAAGTGTAATACAACTTGAGCTAGATCTTTTGTGCTAGCAAGGGGTACAACCACTAATGAATCAATGCTAGTATGAGGCACAACTTGTATGGTAAGCAATAAAATGTTAGAATTGTAGTAGGTGTTTCTATCACACACACAAGAAATCCAAACTGAAATCACAAAAGGGCTTCAACTAAGATTCTACATACACACCTTTGGCCTTTGTTGTGTTCGACCCCATCTTTGACACTCAGGACTCCTAGCAAAATGAAATGGGAAAGGATTTGTACAAAGTCTCAAAGAGTGGTGTAATATGTAAAATATAAATAAAACATTTTAATAAGAAAAATTATTAATAATTATTATAAAACTATAAAAAAAAAAACATGTACTCATTTGTAAATGCAAGTGTTTAATATGTATATAGAAGAAATGCATACTATAACCTAACATTTATGAGAAGGAAAATATGAAATTTTACCTCTTCCATTGCCTCAACATTGGTAGTCTTAGATGCATTCATCAACTCTACAAAAGTAATTTTTTTCTACATATATTCAACAAACAAGTCGACATGTATTAATCAATATTGAGTACATGTATATACATTCATCCATGATAAATTTTAAGACATAAATTGACTTGTATTTAATACCTTTTTGTTTTTGTTTCGGTGTTCTTTTTTATTTCTTTCCTTTTCCTCTAGACCTTGAGCTGTGTGGAGTACCCTAAAGAAGAAACAAATAAAACATATGAGAAATCAATAAGGCACATCATGAGTTCAACTCAAATTCCAAACTTGATAGGTGTGCAAGCTATGATACTACATAGATCTCAAGGCCAAAGTTAATGATAGAAAGTGCGGCATCATTAATTTGAGAAATTTCAACCCCCAATAAGCCCTATAAAATAGTAAAGAGTATTATTATAAATATTAGATAATTTTGTAAATGGAAAGATTAAGGTACAATAACAACAAGAAGATCATATGAGGGAAAGAATACATGAGGAATTGAAGGATGATATTTGATGGATGGTATATCACCTAGAAATTGAAAACAAAGAGACCGTGAAGGGAAAGAGAGATGCAAATAAACTTTTGGCACCTTGTCAAGAAATAAAAGTGGAGATTGATGATATCCACACTCCTCCAAGACACCGTATATGATATGGAGGTTCTTCAAGAAAATGGGTATATGGAGGATGAAATCATGAGGTTCATTACATGGATTTAGGGTATGCTAGAAGCAAGATATGAGGATAGGAATTGGATGGATTTGATGAATTTAGGAGGGATTCAATGACGGTAGGAGATGGAAAAATATTACTATACTTTTAAGAATACCAATTAAGAAACAATATTTTGAATCTAATGTATTATTTTACTTTTAATAATATTTAATTTTTTTTACCTTGGGTGTTCTTGCTTCTAACCTCACACTTCTAGCATAATGAGTACAATGTAGTATTCTTGTATCACCTTCCTACACCCTACATTAAATATTGTCTAAACATATCAATAAAAAATGCTCTATAAAATTTTTAAAAAAATAATTTTATGATATTTAGGTGATTAAATAATTTCATGTCAAGACTCATGAGGTTCATTAGATGGGGCTTGGGTAATGCTAGGAGAAAGATATGTGGATGGGAATTGGATTGATTTGATGAATGTGAGGGTTTCAATGATGGTAGGAGATAGAAAGAGATCTATAAAAAAGTTTTTAGCATCATGCCAATTAAGAAATAATATTTTAAAGCCAATGTATTATTGTACTTTTAAGAATATTTAAAAAATTTACCTTAGGTTTTCTTGCTACTAGCCCCACACCTCTAATATAATGAATAGTCTATGGTGTTCTTGTAGTGCCTCTTTGTTGGAAATATAAGAGGAGTAACTAAGAGGGGAGGGGTGAATAAGTTACAAAAAAAAAAAATTCCTAGATCCCTTAGATGTTAGTAAAAAATAAACTCTAAAAATTGAACTCTGTTGATGCTCGATAAACACTAAAAATGCTTGGCAAATAATTTAATATGAAAATATTAAGATATTATCTATGATTATTTATACTCTAACTTGGGTACAAACACATAAGAGAAATAGCACAAGCACATTTGACACCGAGATTTAATGTGGAAACCCAATTTGGAAAAAGCCACTAATTACAAATAGTTATTAATTTTCACTATTCTGAAGTGAGCCCTATTAGGAGCCAACCTTGTTAAGGGTTACAAAACACACTATTAGGTGTGACCATATTAGAGGATATAATCACCCTGTTAGGAGTGGCCTTGTTAGAGGTTTTTGAACAATTCAATAGAAATGCCACCTTGTTAGAGGATCTACAAATAGCTATTAAGCCAACTCTATTAAGAGATTTAGATCACTGGTACAATTGTTAGAGAGTAAAAATGAGATGACCTGATTTTGGATGCAATTGAATTGCTTATTATAGATCTCAATTCTTTCTTGTATACTTGATCCTTCTTGATTGAACAAAACTTTTCAACTTCACAAGGATATTTGGCTTATCCTTCTAATTCCCTTCCTCTTAGCATCAATAAATCTTCAATTATCTTCCATGCACTCACACTTTCTAAATCTCAACTGGACCTTATATTTATATCTTTCATATTGTCAAGTCAGTTGGAATATAACTTAAAATAATTAATATTCATCTTTTCATTTAGTTAGAACCAATAGACCAATCAATTGAACTTAATATGCCAAAACAAGGAAACCAATTGATGAGCTTAAGGGGCTTTCTAATGAATAGTTCATAAGGCACAAAACTTGGTTAAGGTTTTACAAATGGGGTTGAAAGCTTTTGGTTTAACCATGAAGGAAACTTTGTAGTTAAGCATGCTCAGTCTGGAGTAGTACTATGATGGGTGACCTCCCGAGAAGTCCTAGTGCTTCAACCCTGTGAGAATCACCTAGATATAATGAGTTCTAAGTGTTCCATTTATTCTCATGAGATATGGATTCATTTTGAATCACTACTCATGAAACATGGGTCAATGAGTTTGACTCAAAATCACATAGTTAAATCTTGATAGCAATATCACAATTGGACTTGTTGTGGAAATTATCTTCTACTTATCAATTAATGAGCTTTAGGGCCTTTCTAATGAATTTTTCATAAGGCACAACACTTGGTGAAGGTTTTGAACATGGGGTTGTAAACTTTGGGTTTAACCATGGAGGAAACTCCATAGTTAAGTGCGCATAGGTTGAAGTAGTACTAGGATGGGTGACCTCTCAAGAAGTCTCGGTGCTTCACCTATATGAGCATCACCTAGATCCAATCAGTGCTAAGTGTTACATTTATTCTCATAAGAGATGGATTCATTTTGAATCACTACTCATGAAACATGGGTGAATGAGTTTGACTCAAAATCACACAATTAAATCCTGATAGCAATATTACAATTTGACATGCCATGGAAATTATCTCCTACTTAACAATTAATGAGCTTAAAGGGCTTTCTAATGAATGGTTCATAACAAAAAAATCTTGGTGAAGGTTTTTCAAATGGGGTTGCAAGCTTTGTGTTTAACCATGGAGGAAACTCCATAGTTAATCGTACTTAGGTTGGAGCAATACTAGGACAGGTGACCTCTCGAGAAGTCACAGTACTTCACCCCTATGAACATCACCTAGATCCAATTAGCGATAAGTGTTCCATTTATTATCATGAGAGATGGATTCATGTTTAATCACTACTCATGAATCATGGGTCAATGAGTTTGACTCAAAATCATATAGTTAAATCTTGATAGCAATATCACAGTTTGACTTGTTGTGGAAATTGTCTCCTACTTATCAATTGATGAACTTAAGGGGCTTTCTAATGAATGGTTCATAAGGTAAAACACTTGGTGAATTCTTTTCAAATGGGGTTTCAAGCTTTAGGTTTAACCATGGAGTAAACTTTGTAGTTAAGCATGCTCAGGCTGGAGTAGTACTAGGATGGGTGACCTCCTGGGAAGTCTTGGTGCTTCATCCTTGTGAGAATAAACTAGATCTAGTGAGTGATAAGTGTTCCATTTATTCTCATGAGATATAGATTCATGTTTAATCACTACTCATGAAACATGGGTCAATGAGTTTGACTCAAAATCACATAGTTAAATCCTGATACCAATATCACAATCTGACTTGTTGTGGAAATTATCTCCTACTTATCAATTGATGAGATTAAGGGGCTTTCTAATGAATGGTTCATAAGGAAAAACAATTGGGGTTGCAAGCTTTGGGTATAACCATGGAGGAAACTCTATAGTTAAGTGTGCTTAGGATGGAGTAGTACTAGGATAGGTGACCTCCTGGGAAGTCTCGATGCTTCAACCCTATGAGCATCACCTAGATCCAATGAGTACTAAGTGTTCCATTTATTCTCATGAGAGATGGATTCATTTTGAATCACTACTCATGAAATATGGGTCAATAATTTTGACTCAAAATCACATAGTTAAATCCTGACAGCAATATCACAATTTGACTTGCTATGGAAATTATTTCCTTTTGATTAATTCATTAGCTTAAGGGGCTTTCTAATGAATGGTTCATAAGGAGAAACACTTGGTGAAGGTTTTAAAATGGGGTTGTAAGCTTTGGGTGTAACCATGGAGGAATCTCTATAGTTAAGTGCACTCAAGCTAGAGTAGTACTAGGATGGGTGACCTCTTAGGAAGTTCTCGTGCTTCACCCCTGTGAGAATCACCTAGATCCAATGAGTACTAAGTGTTCAATTTATTCTCATGAGATATTGATTCATGTTGAATCAATACTCATGAAACATGTACTAATGAGTTTTACTTAAGATCACATAGTTAAATCCTTATAGAAATATTACAAATTGACTTGCTATGGAAATTATCTCCTACTTATCAGTTGATGAGCTTAAGGGGCATTCTAATGAATGGTTCATAAGGCACAAAACTTGGTGAAGATTTTACAAATGGGGTTGCAAGATTTGGGTTTAACTATGGAGGAAAATTCATAGTTAAGTGTGATCAAGTTGGAGTATTGGGATGGGTGACCTCTTGGGAGGTCTTGGTGCTTCACCCTTGTGAGAATCACCTAGATCCAATGAGTGCTAAGTGTTCCATTTATTGTTGTGATAGATGCATTCATGTTGAATCACTACTCATGAAATATGGGTCAATGAGTTTGACTCAAAATCACATAGTTATATCCTGATAGCAATATCACGATTTGACTTGCTATGGAACTTATCTCCTACTTATCAAGCAATATCACAAGGGAATCCTTTGTTAGCCAAAACTACTTAGTGGACACTAACTTAGAAATGATTTTCCTTTATTAAGCAAGTGAAATATATCAACACTACATATTCACAAAGTTCCTTTGGTAATCAAGTGAGCTTAATTAACACTAGTTCCATCCAACATTTCCTTCATTAACTGAGTGAGCTTGGTTAACACTCAACTTTCATAAACTTTCCTTTGGTACCCAAGTGAACTCATTATATACTTCCTTTTGAACTAGGAAAACTCTAGAATGCTTGGTAGACATGAAAAACTATCTTCAATGCTTGAGTGAGCTCAACATACACTAACTAGTGATGATATGACATTTTGTGTAACATCAAAGACAATACTAAATTAATCAATTATTCCAACAATCTCCCTCTTTGGCATTGATGGCAACACAACATGTCATAATGTAATGAAATTTATAAAGCATTGATAAAGTAAGGAATTATCCTTAGTTTCATTTTGATTCTCATCCATGAAAACTCCCTTTATCAGTGTGAACTCTTTCTACCTTTAGTTTCTCCCTCTATCAGAAAACTTCTTGTCTGCTACAACTTCTTTTGATATAAAAATCTTCCTCTGATGTCGAACCAAGTTCATTATCCTTTTGTATATTTCCTTACAAAATTTTTATGAGATATGATAACTAACTTCTCCCTCTTTGACATCTCATTCTAAGACAATAATCAATAAATATCAATGTGCCTTAAGTACTGATTCATTTGCAATATGCCCTTATCAATATTGCACCAACTGATTAATCTTCAACATACGCTAGTTGATGCATCACTAAACTTCATTTAGTAAGCTTCAGATAGGAGAATGACCCCTAGCTTACCTCTTAGATATATGAATGCATCCTCAAGTAATGGCTTGGTGAATATGTCTACAATTTTTTCTTTTGTATTCACATATTTCAATCTTACTTTTTTATCTTATACCAATTCTCTCAAGAAATGATATTTTATAGCAATGCATTTTTTTTTGGTATGCATCATTGGATTCTTTGATATATTGATTTTACTGGTGTTATCATAGTATATAACAGTTGGATCCTTTATTTCTATCTTTATACTTACCAAAATTGTTTGAACCAAGAAATATTAGAACAATTGACTACTGTTACCACATATTCTATCTCTATTGTGGATTGGGAGGTACAATTATCTTTCTTGCTTGTCCAAGACATTAGTCTATTATGAAGAAAGAATGCTCCACCAATGGTGCTTTTTTTGTCATAATACTTCCTACCCAATCAGCATCTATGAATACAAATTAAATCCAAATTGCATCCTATTTTGTACCATAAACCATATTCTTTAGTTCTTTTTAGATATCTCATGATTGTTTTGATTGACATCATGTTATTTTCTTTGGAATTTTCTAAGAATATTTCCACTATACTGATTTCTAATGTAATATTAGGCCTTGTATGCACTACATACTACAATTTTTCAGTCATTGATCTCTGTCTGGTCTAATCTACCTCTTTGAAATCATCATTTTTGGAAAGTTCACGTCCAATAGACATAGGGGTTCCAACTCATCTTGAATCTTCCATTCCAAATTTCTTTAATATCTCCTTGATATATTTATATTGAGTAATGTAGATACCATTTTTCTTCTACTAGATTTGCAATCTAACAAAAAAATTTATCTCTCCAAACATAGACATTTCAAATTCTTTACTCATTTCTTCTGAAAATGCCTTGCACAAGTCATCATTTCCTATGAATAGAGTTTCATCCATAAATATTTATGCTAACACAATCCATTTTTCTAGTCCTTCTTTGATATATAGACCATTGTTATCATGTGTTCTTTGAAAACCAATCTTTACCAAGTAGTTATAGAGTCTTTCATACTAAGCTCTGGGAGCTTGCTTGAGACCATATAATACCTTATGTAATTTTCAAACCATGTCTCTTTTTCTAGGATCTAACAAAACCTTTAGTTTGTTCAATGTATACTTTCTCACCAAGAATTCCATCCAAGAATGTAGATTTTACATCCATTTGATAAACTTTAAATCCTTTGTGAGCTACTTAAAGTAGTAAAGATTTTTTTACACCTAATATTGCAATAGGAGCAAAAGTTTCACCATAGTCAATACCTTCTTCTTTAGAGTAGCCTTTACATACCAACTTTGCTTTGTTTTTGGAAACTTTTCCATCTTCATCTAGTTTATTTCTAATACCCACTTTGTGCCAATTACATTTTTATCCTTGGGTCTAGGAATAAGTATCCATCTCATTCTTCTCTATTTGTTCTATTTCCTCATTCATTAATTCAATCCAACTTTCATCATCTAAAACATCTATAACATTTCTAGGTTCAAATTCAGCAAGTAAACATGTACCTTTCAATTTGTTTCTTGTCATAGTTCCATCTAATTTATCTCCAATGATCTAGTTAGGTACATGATGCCTTCTGGCATATGTTTCTACCAAAGGATTTTTGGATTTGGAGATTGTTTTTTTTATTTCTTCATGAACTTCAATATTATGCTCAAGTCCCACTGTCTATGACTCTGGTCCATCAAACTTTGTTTTCTCTAGTAATAGCTTGGTAGCTTCTAATTGCAACTCAAGTTGCACTATCTATAACTCAATAGCTATTGGAGATTTTGGGAACTCAAGAGGTGAAGCCTCCTATCTACTAGATATATTTGGTAGGTTATTAGATTCATAGTAAAAAAATCTTCTATGATCCTCAAGCTCTTTTTTTCTTTGTTCTTCACTCTTTTATGAAAACTCATTAATTCTCACATTTGCACTTTCTATGATTTTATGAATAGAAAAATTCAAACATTTGTATGCTTTACTTCTATAGGAGTATCCAAGGAATATGTCTTCATCAGCTTTGACTTCAAATTTACCTTTCCTAGATTCTTTCAAGATATAACACTTGCTACCAAATACTTTCAAGTAACTTACATTAGTCTTGTAGCCATACCATAGTTCATAAGGAGTTTGATTTGAGTCTTTCTTCAACTATACTGTCATGCCCAAAAATTTAGAGGGCAAAAACACACCAAAATTTTTTATTTTTTAAAGATTAAAAACATCACTAAGTTTGATACATTTAATTACAGAGGTTTAAGTGCAGGTATAATGAGAAGCAACTATGTGACCTTTTAACGATGTCCTAACATTCCCAAATAAGTTTAATCAAAGAGTAAGAAAAGAAAATCGTTAAATTTGAGCAATCTTTATTAGATTGATTTCGACATTTGTTTCGTTATTACTTGATTTTAAAGTAATCTATTATAAATAAAATAAACAATTCAAATTATCTTACCTCGCAATACTAAACAACTATCTAGATGTATAATCAACACTTCAAATTTATTCTAATAATCTAACTTCATTTTACAACCTTTACTCATCTAAAACATTTTAACATAAAATAATACTAACTTTCGATTTAAGAAAAATATAATCACTTACAATAAATCTTGATTAATTTTAAGACGGATTAAATATGCTAACTTACTTATTTTAGACAACATATTCACCAAAATGATACTAACTTTTCTTAAAACATAGAGCTTTACTAAATACTAAATTAACTTTATAACCTTCTCAACAAACTTAATATCAAATTGTGAGGTCAACTCAATAGATTTAAAACATTTATTATTATCCACTATAACGTTAACTAATCAAAATATTAATAAACAATATAATTGAATTCTCTTAATAACAGTCTAAGTAAATATAACTCTAATTATTTAGAAATCACAATCATAGAATGAACTATCTAAAATAACACCTAGCATAAAATTAACTAATCTTTATTAAATCAAACATAAACAAGACCTCTAACCTTGAGACACACTTCAATATCCTACACCCAATTAATACTGTCTATTATTTTAAAAGAATACTAGTTAACTATGATTTTCTAACATCCATATATCATCATTACCCTAATCACATTCTACTCCCAATTATAATCCCAACACTTTCAACATACTAATAACTTTAATGCATACTAATTTATAATATTTAAAGTATATCTAAACTAGACAAAAGTGCAGTGAGTACTTAAATTTAAACTAGCATAACTAAAAAAGAAACTTCATACCAATTCAATCTATGATCTATTCAATAATAATAATAATAATAATGGTGATAATAATAATATAGCTAAATTTAAATTAGCTAAAAATTAAACTAATTTATATTATGATAACTTATATTTTAACAAATTTCAATATTAACAAACACTATTAATAAAAAACACACTAAAACAAAACTAAACCCAAAACATATTAAATAGTTAAATTTTAAACTAATCTAAACATTTAAAAGAATACTAATAAAGCTTATATTTAAATTAAATAAAAAGAATTTAAAATTTCTAAATTTTAAAACTAAATATAAAATACCTACAAACCTACACATTAACTTCTAACACAACTACAATATCCTAACCACTACCCCCCATTAACCCTCCACTCTAAACCTCCACACACCTAAACCTCCCTTCCAAACAACTTGCACGTTGCCCGAGCAGCCTATGTGCTGACCAAGGATGGCCTTAATATAGGTCTATCCCCTTCCATGCCTAACAAGACCTCTCTTAGTGGGCACTACCCAAGATAGGGAATGGGGAAGTAATAAAGGAGTTTACCATACATTTTTTTGAAAACTTTTAACCTTGCTTCCTGCCGCCCTCTTAAATTGATTTGCCCATCCAGCTATCCTATGCCTGACATGGAAATTCGCATGAGTACTTACTCTAGTCAAATGCAAATTTTCATAGGGTGGAGGAATATATGCATTCATGTTATAAATATTTTTAGGTAAATATGAGATAGAGCTAGGAGTTATGTTTTAAAGTTATGTAGATAGTCTTTTAGGATATTCATTTACTTGCTTATACATAAATTTAATATTAATTAGATTTATAAATTAAATTTTTTTAAAGGAATCCATTTTGGAATATACTTTGTCTTAGCAAGGGAATGAATATTTTTCCCATACAATTTCCAACATCCTATAGGTGGGTGTTTGAGAATTTTGTTTTCTCTCTTTCTTTCTTTTTTGAAAGTATGTGCATATTTTTGGCAAATATATTTTAACAATAGGTGTATATATATCCTTTCCAAATTGGATTTTACTAATTACTTAGTTTAACAAGGGAGATTGAATAATTTAGTTTATCGACAATGCAAGAATTCATTTGTTTTATCTCCCAATATTCACGAATCATATTGAAAAATTCCAACCTAACATAATTTCTTCCTTAGCATAATTGAACATCACCATTTACCTATTCTTCATTTCACATATGCATAAAACTGAAATACAAAAGCCTCATATGCAAGAGACATGAATCAATCTCTTTTTTTTTTTTTTTTCTATTGATCAACCTGGTTCAAGGCTCCATCGGGAAAGAACCAGTAAGAAAACTTGACATCCTTGCTAATACATCAAAATTTAAATACATTTTTACATAATGTTACAATTCAATGAATTATCCTCTAGGTCCTTCACCTGAGATCCTTTCCAATATCTTAAATGCATCAAGGGAATCATGGGAAAGATGAGAACTAACCCAAAGGTAAAACAACATAATATGACGAACAATTCAAGCATGCATCCCCAACCCAGTTTTGCACAATAGGTTCAACATTGAACCAAAATAAGGGGGAGGTGGATTTTCTCAATAGAAAATGTCAATCACCATACCATAACATAGCTCTTTTGGGGCTAAAATTCAAGAACTTCCATTCTTCTACAAATGCCCTTTCAAGGCCAAAGCAACAAGAATTTTCATTCCTTCCTTTCTACAAGAAATCAAATTTTCATATAAGGCATGTGATGACAAGTAGGGGCCCATACACCCTACCCTCTTTCCCTCTTCTCGCCATGAGAGGAGACTCTACAGTATTGAGGTCCAACTAAGGCCCTTCCCCCATACATGGCCACTTATTCCCTATCCAAGGGTGAGTGATGCCAAAACAATCCCCATGAAATTCCCTCAAAATTTCAAAGAAAAACATAAGAATGACATCCAAGAACAAGTCAAGATCCCTCCCAAATAATCCCAACACACATACAAGCAATACAAAGAACACACAATGCCTTGCACATGAATCAAGCAAGAACAATAAGAAGAAACATGATCAAAAGAGTGAAGAACCCTACCTTCACAAAAAGCTATGGTAAAATGACAAGCTGGGAAGAGCTTTTTCCTTTCTTTCCTTCAATCTTCCAACTTCTCTCTAAAAACTAGAGATTGGGTAACAACCCCAAAACTTCTCCAAAATGCCTCTAAATATGGCCTAACTCAACTAGACTTTAGGTAACCCCAAGGTGGAGTTTGAGTCACTAACTCATGAAAGAGACAAATCAATTTTCGCAACCAACCAAAAGTAGGGTTTTTGAGTGACCCTAAAAGTCAACCAAAGAGGCTAAGGGGGTGAAAAGTAATCCTAACCCCTACCCTTACCCCTAGGGCACTTAAATTTAATGTTTTTAGGCCTTAAAGACTTAATAGAAACCAAAAAAAAGCTAGGAGAATAGTAAGACCAATTAACAACCTTCAAAGAAAGACAATGCAAAATAGCACAAATTAGCAAGGGGTACAATTCTGTCTTTCCATTAGGTTCCCCAAGTAACTATCTTGCACACTCATTGCACATGTCAGTAGTTCAAGAATCACATGCATATATGTAAAATACATATCAAAACAATCATGTAAATTAAAGACATCCATCTTTCTAATAATCAATCGTTTATCTCATTCTACTCATATTTTCAATCATTAAAATTACATTATCAAAGTGTTAGTTTTGCATTCATTTACTTCATCATTATACATGTTCATAAAACATTAAATAATGAAATAGATATCTGAAAGTAAAGCATCAAACAACACAAAAATAACATAATATGTTCAATGTATCCAATAGTGTCTTGACATATTGAGTCATGAATATCAAAGTAATAATGTATTGACTATGCTACAATGGGTCGAGGCAAGGCCTCAAATTTAATCATCAGAAATCACAAAATTGATATAACATAACTTATCCATTAATTTAGATTAAAATATCAGAATAACTATCGTTAGGCATGCATATATCTAACACCACAAACATCACAAATTATGGAATACTTAACTATCTAAAAGCATGAAACTCAATTGTCGAGGTACTAGATTAACACCCTTATCATTAGGTGAAAATGCTTCATATCATCGTTAGTGAAATTTTAATGTTTTAACTATCGAGATAATGTATTAGTTCTTGAATCACCAAGTATGAAAACATGGATATATCAACTACTCTAAATTTGATTAGGATATTCACAGCGTAAAACATAATTTCATACTCGTTCAATTCTCTTACAACAGATTTAACAAGGAAATTCATATTTAATAAGTACATGTGAGGAGGGACCTTACATATAATTTGGTCATGGTTTGTATTGCAATGTTGATTTCTTCCTTCCAATAATTGATTGCAACATTCTTTTCTATCATCAATGTTCTTGCATAATCTATGATGGATATGTTCCTTCTTTTAGCTATACCATTCTACTCAGGTGTACCAAAGGCTGATACTCGTGTTTTAATTCCTTTTTTAATGAAAAATTCATTGAATTCATTGGAAATGAATTAAACACCTCTATTTGATCTAAAACATTTCAAATTCATTCTAGTTTCTTTTTCTACTCTTGCTAGATACCACTTGAATTTTTGAAAAGCTTCTAATTTTTCTTTTAGATACATTATAGACATCATTCTAGAATAATCATCAACAAAAAGAATGAAAAAATTATCTCCACTACAACTCTCTATTCCAATAGGTCCACATAAGTTTGTATGCACAATCTCTAAGACTTCTTTAGAATGATAGTTCTTACTTTTGAAGCTAGTCTTTCCCATCTTACCAATTTGATAGTTATTGCATAGACCCATATCAAGTTTTCTCAAGCTAGGAATGCCTCTAAGTCTTCTATTTTTTCTTATCTTAACTAGATTATCAAAATTTACCTAACATAATCTATTGTGTCATCATAAATAGCTTTCTTCTACTTGAGCAATAAAACATGAACTTTCACTGAGATCTAGATAAAATAGGTTAGCTTTTGTTTGTTTTCAAGATCCAACCAGATTTATTTTTCCATCAAGTAGTTTGGCCTTCCCATTCATAAATTCTACCTTGAATCCAATGTTATTCAACTATGCCACACTCAATAGATTATTCTTTAGTCCTTCAACCCAATGAGCATTATGACATATAAGTTCATTGGTCAATGAGATACATCATTTTCCTTTTATGCAACAAGGTTCATTGTTTTCAAATCTCACACTACCACCATCATAATATTCCATGTGCTTGAACTTTTTTTTCTCTTTACTCATATAATGTGAGCAACCAATGTCAATAATCTGTGTATTACTTCATCATTACATTCATCTTTTACAACAATATATACCATTTCATCCTCACTGTTATTAGAATATTCAGCCATGAGATAATATTTCTTACCTTTGTCCTTATAGTCCTTGTTTTTGAATTCCTTCTTTCCTTTGTACTTATTTCTTTTTTTCATCCTTGTTTTCTTTGTTTGGGCATCTTGTAGTAGTGCGACCAACTTCTTCACAAGAAAAGAAGATTAGAGGAATCTTACCTTTGTACTCTCCTCTACCTTTGGAATATTTCTTTGCAAGTAGGGCTTCAACAAATTCAAGATCACTACTAGAACTTTCTTATCATTATTCTTCACTTCTTAATTGATTGGACTTTAATTTATTACACTTTTTCTTAAGTGAGATTTTGGCTTCAAAGGAAAACTCAATACCTTTGGAACTAGGAACATAGTTATCATAGTTATCCAACTCAAAATCTATCAATCTTCAAACTAGAGAATCCAATGATATTTTTCTATTTGGATCACATCTCATCCCTTGAATAGTAGACACTCTAATTACATAGATAGGAAGAATGATTCAGAGTACCTTGCTCACAACTATTTTGTCCTCAGTGTCTCCTCCAAATGCTTTGATTACACTCACACTTGCTATGATTATCAAATTATCCTTTGAGAAATTCTACTTTAGCTCTTCTCACATTATCATCTCCTCCATAAATGTCTTTTAGTTTAATCCACATATCATAAGCTATAGTATAGTCTTTGACTTCATCAAATTTAGCATAATTAAGAGTAGATGCAATGTCAATCATCATGATGTTATGATTTTACTTGTCATGCTTAGTTTACAGGGGAAAAATACACTAGTTTTTTTTTAAAGATTAATAATCCACTATGTTAATATGTGCCACACTAATTAGGTTATTGAAAGTTGACAAAGGATTAAAGTGAGTTTTGAATATATATCATAAAGATGTAGAGTCAGTATTCCAACACAATGCACAAGTTTGAAACCATAAGTCCTAGTGTTACCACAAACACTTAACTTTGGTTGAATGAGTCAATCAATTAATATTTAGGTTCAATTAAAAAAGTTATGACTTCCAATTCAATTTACATTTTAGGGTTTCTAGGTTCATAAGTCGACTATGATGATAACTCTTATTACACTATTCTAGATCAATATTTTAGGAGAATCTAATTTTTCATTTAAAGGTTAATTTATCATAACATACTAATACTTAATCTAGATATGATCATAACTCATTTAGAACTAATTAAAATATTAGAAAATTTACCATTAAACTATTTACAATATCTAACTCATCCTCTAAATCAATCTTAATTTTCACTATATTAATATTAATAAGATTAATGGTGTCAATCACATTTTAAACATTACTAATATTAATTAAATCTTACATGATAAAAATAATATATGTTTTAGTTAAATTTAAATTAATCTAAGACAATATATTATTTTTATTTACTTTTCAATATTTCATACGTAAATCAAGAATACACTAAATCTACTAGTAAACATAAATTACAACTAAAACTAAAATAATAATATTAACTTTAACCAATATAATATTAATTAAGAAAAATACTAATTATCAATTTAATTAAATTACTTTAGTAACAAATTAAATAAATCCAATTCTAACTAATCAAAATATAAAAATTAAACAAAATAATTAACTATATTAATAAAATAAACCTTAGTAATCTACTAACATCTAACATATTACTAACTTGACCTTACTACTTTAACAATTAACAATAAATCCTAACTTTAAATTTTAACATAATCTAATAAATTAAAACAAACTAATTTTAATCATTAACTCTATCTAAGTTAATAAAATTTACTAAAATCTAATTTCAAAAGAACACTAAATAACCTTACTATCTTTTTCTAACACTAACCTAACTACTAACTTCATTACTTCCTACCCAAGACCTTGGGGCAGTTCCCAAGAATGCCCTCATGTGGCCCTAGACAACAAGTCTTATCTCCCTACATGGAGCTTTATAAGAAAAGTTTTGTAGTATTTCAAAATGGGACATAGTCTTAGGAAAAAGGCTACAAATTTTTTTTCTAATCCTCTTAACTCCCTCCAACGTACACACATGCTTAAGTCCAAAGTCAACATGACATCATAGTTGCTAAAGGTATAGGAATAGTTATGATATAAAGTTTAGTGGGTGAGACTTAGGATAGGATAGATATTTATTTTCTTTATTTGATTTCAATTTATAATCTCATAACTAGTATTTAAAATGTTGTCCAAAGAATTCTAAGGAATCTTTTCAAAATATGCTCAGCTATAAAAGGGAATTAAAATTTTCCCATACAAAGGGCAGAGAGCATATTTTCTCTAAGGAGATAAAAAAAAATTCTGAAGTCCCCCTTTTTATTAAGTGTTGAATTTTCCATTTTATTTAGTTAGCCAAAAGGGATATTTTATTTTAATTTTTTCTAAGTTGGATGTCATGCCCAAAAATTGGGTCAAAAACACAATTTAAAAAAAAAACTTTAAAAATTAAAAGAACCCACTAAGTTTGATATGCTAAATTACACAAGTTAAAGTATAAAAAAAAGAGACAGATATGGGATCTCTTAATGATGACTTGACATTACCATTTAAGTTTAACATCGAAGAGTTTGAACAGATCGTTAAGTCTGAGCATTCGTTATAAAATTGATTTCGACCATTGTTTTGTTATTACTTTAATTTTAAGGTAATATATCATAATTATACTGAATGATTCAAATTATCCTAAACTCAAAATGCTAAACAACTATCTAGATATATCTTCAACACTTAAATTTGATCTAATAATCTAACTTAATTTTACAACCTTTACTAGTCCAAACTATTTAAGATAAATTAACGCTAACCTTTGATTTAAGAACGATTACATCACTTAACATAATAATTTTAAACTATTTTTTTTTAGATGGATAAAAATATACTAACTAACTTTCTTAGACAACATGTTAACCAATGAAGATACTACCTTTTCTTAAACATAAACTTTACTAAATACTAAAATCGTCTCACATTTAGGTACTAACTTTGCTAAATTTATCATAAACAAAACATCCTTTCAATCAAAACTATAATTAAATGATCAATATAGTTAACTAAAACATAAGCTACGATTCTAATGTTAATCTAAACCAATTTTAGTACCTTTTCACTTACCACATAAATAATTCAAAAAGAATAATATAAACAATAATATCATAAACTTAAGTTGAACTAGATAATTTTTTTAAATATATATATATATATATATATATATATATTCAAATAAAACACTAAACTTTAAACAAAAACATAATACCTTTCTTAAAACTATAACTAACTCCGCTATCATAGCTTTCTATCATCTAACATAAAACAACTTAACAACAACATAACCTATCTAAAAATCTCTTAATGCGAGACTTAACCTTTACTAAATCCCTTACAAAATAATAATTTAATAGCTTAAATACAATGCTACACTAATTAAAGAAAATCCTAAATTAATAATATGACCAAATCAATTTCAACTAACTTTTTAATATAACTTAATCCATCTCCTAACATGACTACCCTATCAACTCCCACATGCTATTTCCCTTACTCACATCTAACTTTATCTTCTAACATCATTAAAAATTAAAAGGATTAGTGCTAACCTATAACTCGTTTAAACAATCTAACACTAGAATAAATAAATAAAACAAAACTATTACTAACTTTACCAAAACTAGTTTTTAAAAAAAACATAAACACATACTTTAAGATAAATAAACATAATTCAAACCTACAATTAACCCCTTATACTCTTCCCTTTACATTCCTAATAATCCCCTATATCTAACTCAACTACCAACCTACACCCACCCCCTTAACTACCCTATCAATATCCCCTGCCAGCTGGCTATGCTTCCCTAGGCCTGCTCATGCCCACCAAGGTAAGCGTGCTAACCCATGCATCCCAAGAAAACATGCGCAGTCCAAGGGAGAGCTTGGAGAAAAAGGTAAAAAAAAGAAAATACATTTAACATAGCTACTAATCACCAAAGGTCCAGTAACTCTGCCCAAAATACCCACTGACAAGTCAGACTTGGGATCTCATAGGGATACTTGATATTGACTGGAGACCAAATCAGCACCCAATGGGAAAAGATGGCAAGGAGTAAAGTTTTAAAAGTTTTCTTGGTGGGGTAGAGTAGAGGTAAGGAGTGAAGGGATAAAGTTAAGTAGCTAGGTTAGTTTAGGATATTTGTGGTATAATGAATGTAAATTTTTTTTTTTAAGATTCAAAAGTTTAAAGTATTCCAAGAATATTTTTTGTTGCTCCAGTGAATTAAATTTTCCTTCACATACAAATTGTAGAGAGTAATTTTGCTCCTAAAGGTACATATTTTTTGTCAAGCCACTTTTTTTTTAAAAGTGTTAACTCTTGTTTTGTAAGCTAATTTTATAACCAGAGGTGTATATTTCTTTTTATCAATTTAGATTTACCATTTGCATAGTTTAACAAGATGGTTGAACAATTCATTTTATCAACAATGAGAGGTTTATTGCATCTCCTAATACATATGAAACTGGATTGAAAATTCCACATAACAAATTTTCTTTTCCTTAACATAATTGAAACTTGAAGATTGCATAATTCCAAAAAAAACTCATCATTTAATCTATTTTCCCACACACCTATACATGAATTGAAATAACATAAGATAAAAAGCAAGGAGGTTTTCTCAATCTTTCCTCTCTATTAATCAACTTGGTTCAATTCTCCATCGAGAAAGAACCAGTAAGAAAACTCGACGTCTTTGCCAAATACATCAAAATTTAAGATATATTTTTATATAATGTTACAATTCAATTGAATTCTCTTCTAGGACTTTCACAAGAGATCTTTTCCAATGTCTTCAATACATCAAGGGAACTATGGGAAAGACAAGAAAAGGCATGGGGTTAAAACAACATAATAAGATGAACAATTCAAGCATGCATTCCTAACCCAGTTTTGCACAATAGGTTCAACATTGAACCAAAATAGGGGGGAGGTGGATTTTCTGAATAGGAGACATCAATCTCCATACCATAACATAGCCCTTTCGGGGCCAATATAACAAGGGTATTCATTCCTTCCCTTCTTCAAGAATTCAAATTTGCATACAAGGTATGGGATGACAAGTAGGGGCCCATACACCCTACCCTTTTTCCCTCCTCTCACCATGAGAGGAGACTCTACACTATTGAGGTCCAACTAAGGCCCTTCCCCCATACATGGCCACTTCTTACCTATCCAAGGGTGAGTGATGCCAAAACAATCCCCATGAAATCCTCTCAAAATTTCAAAGCAAAGCATAAGAATGAAATCCAAGAACAAGTCAAGATCCCTCCCAAAAAAACCTCAACATACATGCAAACAATACAAAAACAACACAATTCTGCATGCATGAATCAAATATGAACAATATGAAGAGCATGATAAAAAGAGTGAAGAACCCTACCTTCACAAAAAAAGTTATGGTAAAATGTCAAGTTGAGAAGAGCTTAGCCTTGCTTTGCTTCCATCTTCAAAATTATCTCTCTAAAAACTAGAGATTGGGTAACAAAAAAAACTTTTCCAAAGATGCCTCTAAATATGATCCTAACTCAACTAGACATTAGGTAAACCTTGAGGTGGAGTTTAAGTCACCAATTCATGAAGGAGACAACCAATTTTCACAATCAACCAAAACTAAGATTTTTGAGTGACCCTAAAAGTCAACCAAAGAGGCTAAGGGGGTGGAAAGTACTCCTAACCCCTACTCTTACCCCTAGGGTACTTAAATTTAATGTTTTAGGCCTTAAAAGACTTAATAGAACCCAAACAAAAGTGAGGAAAATTTTAAGACTATATAACAACCTTTAAGGAAAGATAATGCAAAAATAGCACAAATTAGGAAGGGGTACAGTTCCATCTTTCTATTAGGTTTTCCCAACTAACTATCTTGCACACTCATTGCACACATCAGTAGTGTTGTCTCATAATCAATTGTTAGTAGTGTTATCTCATAGTTTTAGATCATTGCACTCATATTTTCAATCATTAAAATTACAAAATCTAAGTGTTAGTTCTATATTCATTTACTTCATCATCATACATGTTCATAAAGCATTAAATGATGAAATATATATCTCAAAGTAAGGCATCACACCCCAAATAAAAATAGCATAATAATGTTTGGTGCATCAAAAGGTGTCCCGACATATCGGGTCATGAGCATCAAAATAATAATGTTTCAACTATGCTACGATGAGTCAAGGAAAGGCCTCAAATTTAATCATTACAAATCACAAAATCGATATAACATTATTTATCCATTAATTTAAATTAAGATACTAGAATAATCATCGTTAGGCATGCATATACCTATCATTATAACATCACTAGATAAGGAATACTACACTATCTAAAGGCACAAAACCTAATCATCAATATACCAAAATTGACACCCTTATTATTAGTTGAAAAGCTTCTTTATCTTTTTTAGTGAAATTTTAATGTTTAATTAGTTGAGATAATGTTGTAGTTCTCGAATCATTGAGTATTAAAATATGGATGTATTAATTACTCTTAATTCCATAAAAAATAACTTCAATCCATTCCAATACTCCTATAATAGATTTAACATGAAAAAATTCAAATTTTGTAATTACATACGAGGAGGGTCCTTACATTGGATTACAACATAGAGTTTAATGTTTTGTTTATTTATCCACGCAGGACTATTTTGTGTTTTAACAGTTATGAAAATACAAGATGAAGTACCATTCATGTAATTTAAATTTTCTTAACATAATTTGAAATCAAATTGCATAAATTAATATATAACATCATTTCATCTAATTACCATTTAAACATATGAATACAAATTTGAATTATAGGAATGCCATAGGGAAGGTAAAATGTCATTACATCTATTTACCGGAAAAAATATGCATATAAATTGAATCATAAGGCATATCATATGAAAGGAAAATACTAATTTTTTTCAACATACATGGGCCAGCCACTTCTTACTCATTTTATTCAATCATCTAATTCAAGGACTCCCTTGAGAAAAAACTAGGGAAGAAAAGTTGAGATCATAATCATTTCAAAAATATGTTTAAAAATAACATTTTACAAAAGGATCATTATCCTGAGGAGAAATCTATCAAACTGATCGAATTGAAACAACAAATTTGAATTTATGCTTGGCTCCATAACAAGATAGCCACTACAAAATCTATAATTTTCATCAAGGTAACTGTGAAAAAAATGAAACTAACCAGGAGACAAATAAATTTAACAGGAAGAGACATTCAACCCATTAACTTCCATCCCAAGTTTGCACAATGGGTTCATTATCAAACCAGATTAGGGAGAAGGTGGATTTTTCCAGGCAAACGAAGTCAGCAATAACATAATAATAGATGCTCTTTTGAGGCTAATATCACAAGAACTTTTATTCTTTCACAGATGCCTTTTGAGGCTAATATCACAAGAACTTTCATTCTTTCACTTCTCAATTTCCCAAAATACAAAAATGGTTTGTACTGATGAGTAGGGGCCCATAACACCCTACTGTCTCCCTCTCCTCATCATGAGGAGAGACTCTACACTACCAGAGTCCAACTGGAGCCCTCCTTTTGTACATGGCCACTTCTACCCTATCCAAGGGTGAGTAATGCCAACACAACCCTTATAATTCTATCAAAAATAAAATGTAAAACATGAAGGGAAACATTTAAAGAAAACCCATTTCAATCCCATCCCAAATATATTCATCAAACACATGAATACGCATATGTAAAAACCTAAATAAGAACTAAAACACAACATGAATACACAAACTTGAAGGATTTCTAGCTTCACAATAAGGTTATGAGAGACTAAAATTTGAGAAGAGCTATCCTTCCTTCTACTTCAATCCTAACTTTGTTCTCTAAATTTAAAGGTTGGGTTATCAATCTTCTACCCTCAAATTTGCAACTAAATAGGTTCCCAACTCAACCACCAATGAAATGTAATAACTCTCTCACTTGACTATAGGCTTCTAAAGTCTTCTAACTCAATCCTACCATTGAGGAAAACCTCAAGGTGGAGTTTAACTTATCAAACTCATGGTAAAACTTCAAATTTTTCAATAAAAAAAAAATAGGATATTTGGGTGATCACAAAAGTCAACAAAAGGGGCTAGAGGGGTGGAAAATACCCCCAACCCATACATATACCCCCTAGATACTTAGTTTTCATAATTTTTTTCCCTCTAGGACTATTTAATGACCTATTAAAATGCTAGAAATATTTGGACCTTCGAAAAAAAAACTAAGAATGAAATTTTATCACTAAACTCTAATTAGGGTAATTAATAATGATTACTAACTAATTTTTATAAGGTCACTAGCCTAGTCCAACTCAAATTTTTAGGTTACTTGACTAACCCTAGTTATCATGTTGAAATACATATATGAATCATGGGTGTCAAGCGACACTATAAAATCACTATTACAAAACATTAACACTCAATGATTATAAAATTATACACACATTCAATTTATGATACAAAAGAAATATGAAACAACGGGGTGTGCATCTTTCATTAGACTCAACCTTAGTTTTCACAAACTATATATAGGGTCAAGTTTTGATTCTCCATTAAATTTCCTAGCTAATAATCATGCACACTTCATTTCACACATCAGTAGCTTGAGAAAAATGATATGCATATATTTAAAAATAATCTGGATAATCACATCAAATAAAACCTAAATCTTTCATTTAAATAACCCTTTCTAATTTCTACACACATTTAATCATTAGTGATTAAAAAAACAATATAACATAACTTATTTATTAATTTAGATTACAATACTAGAATAATCATTGTTAGGCATGCATTTATTTAAACATCATAAACATCACAAATATGGCATACTAAACTATTTGAATGCATATAACCGAATCATTAAGGTACCATAATCACCATCATCATCATAAGCTAAAACACCTCATATTATTTTTAGTGCAATTTAATGTTTAAGCACTCAAGATGACGTAGTAGTTCTCGAATCACAGTGTATTTGAAACATGAATGCATCAACTAATCTCATTTTTCATTAGGACATCTACAAAATAAAACATTACTTCACATCCATTCTAATCTCCTATAAGGGAGTTAACAAAGAAATTCATATTTAAAAAGTACATGTGAGGAGGGACCTTACATTACTGTATTCAACAATGACTCCAACTAGTAATGTTTTAATAGGAGTCTTGTATTTAGTATCAAGATACTTATAGCTTGAATCACTAAAAGTCGCCAGATGTAACCTCATAAGTCCTTGCCATGCTACAAATTTGTCTTAGTTCAACTTGGGAATCTCCCTTCTATAAGACATCCTAATATTTAGCTTAGGTCCTTGAAACCTTCTCTGCAAGCACCAAATCCTATGATACCAATTGTTGGAAATATAAGAGGAGTAACTAAGAGGTGAGCAGTGAATCAATCACTACCAAATAAATGCCTTAGATGTAGTAAAAAATAAACTCTAAAAATTGAACTTTGCTGATGCTCAGTAAACACATAGAAAAATGCTATAACTCAGTAAACACTATAAATGCTTGGCAAATACTTAACATGAAAATCTTAAAATATTATCTATGATTATTAATACTTTAACTTGGGTACAAACACATAAGATAAATAACATTAACACATTTGAGACCAAGATTTAACATGGAAACCCAATTTGGGAAAAACCACCAATTACAACTAGTTAGTGATTTTCACTCTTCTAAAGTGAGCCCACTTAGGAGCCAACCCTATTAAAGGTTATAAAAAACACTATTATGTGTGACCCTATAAGAGGAGTTGCCTTGTTAGAGGTCTTTGGAAAATTCAATAGAAATTCCACCTTGTTAGAAGATTTACAAATATTTTTAAAGCCGACTCTATTAAGAGATCTAGATCACTACTACAATGGTTAGAGATTAAAAATGAGATGAACTCATTCTAGATGCAAGTAAATTGCTGATTACAGATCTCAATTATAGGTTGTGTACTTGATCCTTCTTGATTGAATGTATCTTTTCAGTTTCACAAGGATATTCAGCTTATCCTTATGATTTGTTTCCTCTTAGCATTATTAAATCTTTAGTTATGTTCCATACACTCACACTTTATAAATCTCATCGTAACCTTATATTTATATCTTTCATATTATCAAGTTGGCTGAAAAATAACTTAGAATAATTAATATTCAACTCCTTAGTTCGCTAGAATCAACAAACTAATTAATTGAACTTAATATGCCAAAACAAAAAAATTCTTTGATAGCTAACACTCCTTGGTAGATACTAACTTAGAAATAATTTTCTTGTGTTAACCAAGTGAACTCAATTAACACTTACATATTTACAAAGTTACTTTGGTAATTGAGTGAGCTTGGTTAACACTCAACTTCCACAAACTTTCCTTTGGTACCTAAGTGAACTCAATAGATACATCTTCTAAACTAGGCAAAATCTAGAATGCTCGATAGACATAAAATATTGTCTTCAATGCCTAAGTGAGCTCAACATACACTAACTAATGATGATATGACATTTTGTGTAACATCAAAGAGAGTACACAATTAATAAATTGTTCCAACACTCTTGTGTTTGTATTTTGAAGCTTGTTATATTTTGATTTGAGAGATACTTGATACTTCTCTCGAATCAAAATATAACAAGCTTCAGAATACAAACACAAGAGTGTTGAAACAATTGATTAATTGTGTACTCTCTTTGATGTTACATAAAATGTCATATCATCACTAGTTAATGTATGCCGAACTCACTTAGGCATTGAAGATAGTTTTCTATGTCTATTGAGCATTCTAGAGTTTACTTTTGAGATGACCTGAGGGTGGAATGTTATACCTTGATTTCAATATCATAGATGTTTTACTACTATGCTATTGAGTTTATCATATTTCCATGTTCATGCCATTTTGAGATAATCATAGGTCTATGATGATATCTAGTTATCTAGTATTTTTGGACATATCTCTGATTTTGTTATATGTGGATTTATATTATGGTGATTTACTTCATTCTTGTTTCATTATACTCTGTGTGAATGTGAGTGATGTAAATGGAATATTTTAGTATAATTGAATAAATGGATAAATTAGGTATTTAATACATGTATTTCTTTGGCTATGTTACTATATGAAATTGCACTTGATTATGTGTTTTGGTGTGCAAGAATTATATCCCTCATAGTGGCATGTGGAGCTAGTGATTCAACTATTCATATTTTACCAAAGTCATTCTTGTATGTTCGATGTATCCTTTTAAATTCTTAATTAAACCTTCTAGTGATTTTTTAAACCTAGACTCATTTGCATTATGTGATTAGACTAGAAAGCATGCCTATGTATTTAGAGTTTCACATTCTCACAAAGTTGTTAACATTTTTTGTGATTTTTTTTACAAGGTTTTCAAGCTTTATTTAATCAATTTTTAATTTCTAGCAACTTTTCCATAGATGAATTCCTATTACTAGGAATAGCCTATTTTCATTTGGGTCAATTCAGAGTCTAGTTAGTCTAACTGGCTATTTATTCTTATTGATTATTCCCTCAAAAAGTGAATAAGTATTGAAAGAGGAATTTTATTCCTCACTTCTCAATTTTGCAATTTGGAAAATTGAGAGCTTTTTATGAAATCCTTTTCTAAAGGATTGCGTTTATGTTCATTGTGAGAGCTATGGACATGGGATCTTCACAAGGATGGACTCATTGGATCCAGATTGGGGAGACCTTACTTTGTCATCATTTTTGGTCATATCTATGAATTATTTATTTTACCTGGCTATTTTTTATTTTAGCCCTTTTGCCTATTAGGTAGGGCTTTCATGTTTTCCTATTTCAGCTTCATTTCTAGTTTTGTTTATAGTAGCTATTTGTTTGGAGGCTAAGAACTAGTGTTCCCCTTTGTTTCTATTTTTTGGTTCTTCCTTGTTGGTCAGGTATAAATATTTTCTCATTTTTTAGGATGAGGATTTAGGGTTTTGCACCATTATACTGGTCATTTTTGTATATAGTGACCTCACCCAATTTTTTTTGGAATTTTTTGGACTTAGTGCCCAAGAACCAAATTGGTTTTATTTTTGAAGTTTCCTAGTTTTGGGGTTTTTACCTCTTCTTTTGAGCCACCCAATTTTCTCATGTTTTCTAGTCATGATGTTGGTCATGGACTTGGATCATCCATTGGGATACTAGTTACATCATTGTCACACTTTTATTTTACATTTAGAAGCATACCGCATCCATTCTCCTAAGCAATTTTTTGGTTAAGTGATTATCTACTTTTGTTCTCAACCATTCCTTATACTATGATCTTCATGATAGTGGTGTTCCACACATGAGTATGTACCCATACATTTTTTGGGTGACTTATGAGGCCCAATCTCCAATTTGTATTTTGATGGAGTTAAGATCATTTGGCATTGGGTTGAAAACATGCATGCTTGCAAGCACTCATCATTGGATGAGCATGGGTAATGTAGGGTAGCACATGGAGGGGCTTCTATCTTGTAGGCTAGTGACCATTCTCGAGGTTGGTAGAGGAAGTTTAGATTAAGTGATAACTAAATAAAAATGTTGGGTGGCAATAAGTTTAAGATAATTAAAATGTGGTATAATGTGCCTTCCATTGGGGAATGCTTCTACTTGAATTTTGCTACTACCAATACTAGCTTGGGATTTTTGATGCCAAGAAATTCACTATGATGACAACCCCTACATAGTTTTCTATTGAATATCTGACCAAGACCTATTGTACTTGCATTGTCCCATGATCTTGATTTAAGTCATTATTACTATCTAGCATGAGTGTTAGCCATGGAAGTTTTCTTTGTGTATTTTTGTAGTTGGATCATATCTCCATTAGTATGGTGGGAGTGGACCTATGGGTTTCACATGGATG
This sequence comes from Cupressus sempervirens, assembly GCA_028749045.1. NCBI lineage: Eukaryota > Viridiplantae > Streptophyta > Pinopsida > Cupressales > Cupressaceae > Cupressus > Cupressus sempervirens. Next base: position 484,413,645 of record CM053793.1, read on the forward strand.
GGAGGTGTAGCTACCTATACCACTACTAGGGATTGGTGTACATAGATAGTCTATTATCCCAATGCAACTGTTACTAGATGTTTTCTATAAGACCCCTCCCCTAGTACCCTATTATAAGACTTAATAACATGAATACGATTAGAGCTAGGAAGAGTAAGGAGATGAGATGTCATGTTTCTGACTCTTGTGTATTAGAATATGAATTGTATATCGTTACCATACACCTTATGATAGAATGATGCTAAGAAGTTTTTAGGATCTAGGTATGTCATGATTGGAATTTTCCTTCTCGATAATGAGCCTAAGATCTTATTGAGATTGATACATATATATTTTAGTTATTGCTATGATAAGTAATCTATTTGGAATTACATTAGGTTGATAAGCTGAGATCTTATGGAATAAAGACTCAAGATGTCATAACTTGTAAACTATGTCAATGGGTTCATGATATTTTATGGCCTATTAGGATAATTGAATTAGATGGTTCTTATGGAAAGATGAATCAACACCCACCCTTATGATATTACTTATAGTCATAGATTAAATTTTTTATCAAAATAGGATAAGGGTCTACATAGTAGAACTTGATGTGATGTAATATAATGAGCTAGTAGTATTAGGTGGATATGTTTATATTCACGAGGATAGATTTTATGGCTCAACAAAATGTAATGGATTTATCCTATGATTGACTTTGAAACTATGTGACTATGCAAGCATCTTGATTACTTGGCATAATTGATACACATTATAATATATTATCTCATAATGATAATAGGACATTGTTAGTAATTACACTATATTTAATTGAATCAAAGGATACTATTTGTGATGTTTATATTTTGAGGATTTTCACCTAAGGTATTCATTTAGAACTAAGTTTCATGGTGTTTGATTTAAATATTATAGATTTAGTATTTCATCACTATGATAGGAATTGGATTGTGATGTGGTTCGTAATGAAAACCTTATTATGTTATTAGATATTAATGTTGATGTGCAGATTCTAATATTGTAATATTTTAAATGCTTATATGAAAATGATTAGAAAATAAAAATTGATTATGATGTTAAAATGAATCATTTAATATGGAGTTGTCATGCACCTACATGCACACATTTTATATGAATTTTCATTGGGCTAATAATGTTTGAGTTTAGTGTGCATAAAATTGAATGATGGAATTTTAATTGGGGAAATAAGGTCCAAACTTATATAGACATAGTTTAGCCAAGGAAAATCTTTGGAAGATTCAAAAGCCTCGTTGTGATGTGTTTAATTCATCAATGCAAGTTTGTGTGTGTGTGGTAAAATTTAATCTCATAAACACATTAGGTATATGCCATGATGATGTGTAATGTATTATAAATGTGTCACTTGACACTTGTAATTATTTGTGTGTTAATGAAATGTCACCTAGGGTTTTGTCATGGCAGCACTTAACCTTAGCCTTTCAAAAGATTTAAGAAAATCCACTTGGTGGAAAGATAGGATGGGTCACTATCAAGGGGAATTTAATATTAAAACTTAAAAAGGATTTTAGAGGGTTAATATGTGGTCTAAAAGAGCCATTTTGTGAAAATAAGCTACCCATATGTTAACATAACATGTTAAGGGCATAAAATTGACAATTCTATTACTTAGCTAGACTAGGGGGCCTCTCAACCAATGTATTTTCCCATCAATTCTAAAATTGAGTTGTCCCATGAGTTGATCTCCATCTTTCCACTTGGTAAAAACATCAATTTTGGTAGGGAAAAGTTTGTAAGGGATAGTGGCTTGATGTTTTTTCCAAAATGGGATAGTAGATTGTCTTTATAGAGGACTCATGGCAAACTAGTTGGGTGTTCACCCACTCACTAAGTTTAGAGAAAAATAGGGTTTTGGAAGGAGAAGTACTAAGGAGAAGGGAGCTCTTCATCATTTGTCATTTTCTTTATCTTGGACCAAGGTTAGTACCCATGCCATGACTTTATTTTGCACTTGCATAATGGTGTTGTAGTCTTGTTAAATTGTTGTTGGTGAGATAAGGTTTTGTAATGTGTTGAAGTGATTGTAGATTGTGTGCAATTACTTTATTTGGATTTATTTCCTTTTTCTTGTGTTCTAGTGTTGATTTTTAATGGGTGTGAAGGCTTTTCTCACCCTTGGGAGGGAAGAGATGCCTTGGGTGAAAGGGGTTAGTTTGTCTCAACATTAAAGTTGAGGAATTTTCCTCTTGGAGAGGGTTTTGTTGTTCATGGAGTATGGGCTCCATTGAAGCCATATGCCTTGTTTGTTTTTTATTAGATAAACAAGTTTTATAGGGAACCTGAAATTTGAAAGTTAGTACATAAGAAGGTTGATTATAAGCGTGACAGCCCAGCCAAAAAAGTTTAAGTTCAAAGGCTGATAATAAGCATTAAGCCCAGCCAAAGGAAAAAGTTTTGAGAAAAAACCAGGAAAAGGAAATAGACAAAGCCATGGCCAAAAGCCAGCACAAAAAGCCAAAAAAAGCTTTAAGAAAAGGAACAGGCAAGAGTTATTCCTCGTTCTTTCTCTCTAGATCCTGCATTACCAGAGTAGCCTCAAAGGCCTATTGATTCTCCTCCATTTCCATATGTTTCCCTCTTTGATTCCCCTGGTCTTGTGCAAGAGCGGAGTAGTCCTTTGTAGGGTCATCCTTTGTTGTGGCCTCGTCTCTATCATTTCCATCCTCATCCTCATGTGTTTCTCTGTCTTTGATCTAGCCCATGAGAGATGATGTTTTTGTTGATGGAGCTTAACAAGGAAAACATCTAGTTGGCAAGGTTGTGATTATAGTTTTCCAGATTGTGTATCCTTTATTCTGCCAGAGTGAGCCTATCAGCCAAGTCTGTCCTACTATTGGCATCCTTTCCTTCCCTTGTTGCCTCAATGTGTTTCACCTAGTCTTTAACCTCCTCGAGCTCATGGAAGAGCCATTTGATTGATCTAAAATTATCAATCATGTTGTTGTGAGAATTATTTAAGAGATTCATCCCTGTCACCCTGGCTCTATCTGAAATAGCCACAATCGTCGAATCAATTAATTCTTCCAGCCACTGCTATTCTTGATTATCCACTAGGATTTGGGGATTCATGGCCTCCCTAAAGATTCCCATTTTGGTGGTCTTGACATTGAAATGAATCCACGCTTTCCTCCTGTCATTGGTTTGCACTTCCCCTTTTGCATACCCAGCTTTCTCCTCATTTTGATCCTCAGGGTGGAGATGGATAGGAGAAAGGGGCAGCATAGATGTCTCCTCATAATGAGAGCACACATCCTCCAGGTTCTCCCTCTTGCGCTTCTTCCTTCCACTATCGACCTTAATTTCCTCCTACATCTCCTTCACCACCTCCTCAGACTTTGGATCCTCCTCATCATCACTGCTACCCTCCTTAGCCTTCTCAACCTACTTCTACCTGAGATCCCTAGGGTTTTTTCTACTTGCGGTTATGGGGAGGGGGATTTTTAATCGTCACAACTTTCCCTAAGGAGGAGACTCCACCTTTCTCAGAACTGATGCTCTGAATGTCATCTAAGTCTGAAGAGTAACTAGAACTTCCAAAGTCTACAGTCTCAATCTGAGGGGGGGCACTACTAATGGTCTGGGCTTTGAAGTGCTCATGGATAAGAAGTAGCAGCCCTTCATGCAGATCTAGGTTTGCAATGGGCTTCTTTTTGAAGTTGTCCATTACCTTACTCATAGAGGTTAATAGATAAAAAGGAAAATAAATTTTGGCTTTCTTTCAAAAATGATTTAAAATTACAAAGTGGTGGGTGCGGGCTCTATCAAATCTTAGGTCCAAAGTAATATATTCAACGACAGCTTTCAGCACATACCTCCACCATTTCTTCATTGAGTCGGGGACATATTAGGTGTTGAGCTTTTTTAATGCCTTCAATTCCTTCTCACTCTCCACAAAATCCCTTACCGCATGAGCTAAGAGCTTCTTGTCCCTGAAAAACCCTCGATTGGGATCTCTGTGACAACCATGATAACCTCCTCTGTTATCTGAAAGTTGATGTCGTTCACCTTGACCCTGCCTTCTTTCCATGACCCCACCATACTGTTAGTCACCTCCTAATCATAACCATGTAGCTTCATGAGATACTTGGTTACCCCACCCTCTTCCAGCTTTTCCCAAACTTTTGGCCTACTTCTCCATTTCTCAAAGTCCCCTGCCGGCTCCTTTCTGCATCTCTCGCCCACCATCTCCTCACTCTGTGCACCCGTTTTACTCATAAGCTCTTTACTGTGAGACTAGAAAGGATCACCAAGATTAAGCAAGGAGTAGAGAAAAATAACTCTTTTGTTTCCCCTAAAATGAATGCAATGAAGAACCCACAAAGTGTGGCAATTAATCATAGTAGGATATCTGCATTTACGAATACTCATTTTTCTATTATGAAAAGTACCCATATATCTTAAACCTTTCATATTCATATTTACATCTTGATATCCTCTGCACTTCCTTGGATTTTCTCCAACTCGATCAGACACTTGACGTCCGCTGGCAAAGAAGTTTAGGGAAGCCATGTCATTTTTTGGTTTGTGCCAACCCCTATGTTTGCCAACCTGTCGGCAACTAGGTTTGCTTCCTGGAAAGTATGGGTGACATGGAAATTTTTGAATTTGGCAAGTGTCTCTCTCATCTCATTGATAAGATTTGCAGTCATCCAAGAAGGATACAAATTGCCATTAATGCACTTAAAAATGTTAGTCGAGTCCCCCTCCAACCATAAATTGGTGACCCCAATTTCAAAAGCTAGCTTAACTGCATTGCACGCAACATTGGCTTCCGCAAAATGATTTGCTTGGAAACCTAATGGAAGAGAAAAAGTCAAAATACTATCACCATTTTCATTTCTAACCACACCTCCACTACCCGAGGATCCAGGGTTGCCCTTAGAGGCTCTGTTGAAGTTGGCTTTGTGCCAGCCTTCAGGGGGGAGGTGCCATTTGGCTTCTTGTCTTTTTCTCATTTTTTCTTTTACCTTCTCCTTCTTCCTACCTCCTGTCTCAAAAGCTCCCCCCCTTTCTTGTAGAAATATTTTCCTTTATGTTACTAAAGATCTTCCTTCTAACAACCAAAGCTAGCTTCTCCCTATCTCTAAAAATTCAGTTGTTTCTCTCCTTCCATATGCTCCAAAAAAAATGGGGTAGGAGCCTGGAGTTGATTTCCTTCAAGGTAGTCCCATTGAACATTCCTTGCCATTGGCAAAAGAAGTCCAGGAGGTTGGAAGGAATACACCAGCTATGGTCAAGGTCCTGGGTGAGGAAGTCCCAGACTGTTCTCAAATAAGAGCAATGAATGAACAAATGATTACCTATCTCTAACTTGTCTTTGCATAAAACACATCTACTAGGCATGATATGACCTCTTTTAATGAGATTTTCCTAGGTGAGATTTATTTCTTGAAGTGCCAACCAAAAAAATATGTTGACTTTTGGCGTTAGGCTTGGGAGCTAGGCCCTCGACCAAGGGGGGGATGCACTTGTACTCCATAAAGTAGAGTATCCAAAGGCAACCAAATAGAGGCCATTGGCATTATCCCTCCAAACCAATTCATCCTTGTTGGTGCTAAGGGATAAGGAGTTAAGCATGATCATAATTGGTTTGAGTTCCTTTGAGATGATAGAAAGGTCCTTCCATCCCTGATCAGTCCTGTAGTTACTAACTTTGTGCCCAAAAAGGTTGATGCAATCATTAGCCCAAAAACCATAGGTGGGGTTATTAATGAGTGGGCCCTAAGAAAGCCAATTTTTCAACCAGAAAAGAATGTTCTCCCCATTTCCTAGCTTCAAGGAGACCTTAGAGTTAGCCAAATCCTTGGCTTTTAAGAAGCCATTCCAAACAACTGAGCCTCTGGGTAAATCCTCACTGAAAAGAGTGAACTAAAAAGAGGGCCTTTTTATATACTTGTTCACCACAGTGTCTCTCCATTCCCCCATGCTACTAAAGATGTGCCAAATTTGCTTTGCCAGGAAGGCCTTGTTGATATGAGTGATCTTCCTGATCCCCAGAGCCCCATTCTTTTAGGGAGGCAAACTTTGTCCCAAGCAAAAAGGGGGTACCTTTTATTCCTATCAGTTCTTGTATATAAAAAATCCCTTTCAATTTTTTCCATTCTCTTGGCATATTTTCCAAGTATGGTGAAAAGGCTCAGGGCATATATAGGTAGGTTTTGAAGGATGGATTTAACTAGTTGACATTTTTTGGCTTGGCTGAGAGAGGATCCTTTCCAGCTAGCCTGCTTCTTACTGAACCTATCCAAGATGTTGTTCTAGAAGGAATCAGAAGGGGCTATGCCCAAGGGGAGACCAAGGTAGGAAGAAGGAAGCTTCCCCACCTGATAACCCAAGATTTTAGAGATTCTTTGTTGTCTTCCCTCCGGAGTGTTGATAAAGAAAATAGAGCTTTTGTCCCAATTTATAAGCTTCCCTGACCCTCTAGAATAGGTGTCCAAAGTCTCTTTCAAAGCCTTGGCTTCCTTGACTAAAGCCTCTCCTCCCATAATGGTGTCAACAACAAATTGCTGATGCATGAAGGGAGTGCATTTGGAAGAAGGTTTAAAGCCTTTGGTCCTCCCATCTTTCTTTTTCTTCTCCATAAGCCTGCCAATACATTCTGCCAGGATGATGAAGAGAATCGATGATAGAGCATCTCCCTGACGAAGGCCTCTAGTGGGTTTGAAGAAATTAGAGGGGGATCCATTCACTAAAACAGCTAGTGAGGGGGTGGTGATTAGCTGGGAAATTAGCTTGCAAGATTTGGCATCAAAGCCAAAAGCCTTCAACACCAACTCCAAAAAGGACCAATCCACTTAGTCGTAAGCTTTAGACATTTCAAGTTTGAGTAACATCCCTTCTCTCTTTCCAGCTTCCATAGAGTGAATCACTTCATGCACCATGATAATCAAGTCTAAAATCTATCTGCCTAGGACAAAACTAGATTATTGTTGAGAGATGATCAGGGGGAGGAGCTTAAGTAGCCTCAAAGTGAGCACCTTTGAGATGATCTTATAAAACAAGTTGCATAAGCTGATGGGTCTAAACTTATCCAGAGTGTCAACCCCGGGCACTTTGGGAATAAGAACTAAGAAAGTGGAGTTGATTTCCTTCAGGATGCATCTGGCTCCAAAGAACTCCTGAATTGCCTTAACAACATCCTTCATAATGATAGGCCAGTACATTTGGAAAAAGAAGGTAGAAAAACCATCAGGTCTAGGTGACTTGTCCATCAAAAGAGAAAGAAGAGCTTCTCTCACTTCAGAATTAGAAGGAATGGCCCAAATCATATTATTATGGTGCGGTTGGAGGATCTAAGGGATGCAAGAGATAATATCATCTTGATCCACCTTAGAGAGATAAGGATCCTGAGAAAGAAGGGAGGAGAAGAAAGAGACAGATTCAAGTGAAATATCATCTTCCTTAGTCAACACACCCTGGTCTTTTTTCAAGCCTGAAATCCTATTGTTAGCTCTATGTTTAAGTGTGGATAAATGGAAGAACTTTGTGTTCTTGTCTCCTTCCTTGAGCCAGTTGATTCTAGATCTCTGCCTCCAGAACTTTTCCTCTTTACTAATGATGTCATGTAAATTAGACAGGATGGATAGCTTTACATCTCTACTCGAGGCATCATACCCATTTTCCTAAATGGAGGCTTGGATGGAAGAGAGATTAGAAGAAAGATCCTCTTTCATAGAGAATAAATGACCAAAATTTGACTTATTCCATGCTATTAACATCCTTTTAACATTATTGAGTTTCCTTGCTACCCTAAACATAGTAGTGCCTTCCACATCTATGCTCCACCAACCCTTTAATCTCTCTAGAAGGTCAGGGTGGGAGGTCCACATTTTCTCAAAATGGAAAGGAGGAGGTCTACAGGGGCCAAACGGGACAATCGAGAGCGAGATGGGGGAGTGGTCAGACCCAATTCTAGGCAAAAGACCTAATTTGCAAGAAGAGGATTGCATCCAATCAGGAGAAATGAGGGCTCTATCCAGTCTAACCTGAATACACTCCTTACCTAAGCATTTATTGGACCAAGTGAAGTTACCATCTATGAGGTCCAAATCCAAAAAGACCAAATCATTGATGAATTTTGAAAGATCATGCTTGCTATCCCAGTCCTAAGGTAGATTTCCCTTCTTCTCCTTATCTAGAAGAGGGGTATTGAAGTCTCCCATAATGATGCATTTTTTCAAGTTGCTATTCTGAACCATCCCTACTACTCTGGACCAGTAGAAATTTCTTTCTCTCTTGTTGTTGGGGGCATAAATGTTGAGCAAGAACCAAAATTCATTGGAATGAATATTGTACACTTTAAAAAACAAAATATTACCAACATTGGAAACTGATTCCACCCTAAAAAGATTTGACTTGTATAAAGTTAGCAGGCCTCTAGAGGCTCCATCGGAGTCTACAGCCTCTCTGCTCATCATGTTACTGAACTCTATGTTTCTCAAAGAATCCTTTTTCATTTTTGTTTCTTGGATCATCAAAATATCTGGTCTCTGGTCTCTGATCAAATTCCTAATGATTTCTTGTTTATGGGCACCATTTAGGCCCCTGATATACCATGACATGATCTTCATTTTACACTCTTGGAAAAGTCCTTCAAGGTGCTTTGGCACCCATTCGCCAAACATCTTCTAGTCTCTTCTTCTATGGACTCCCTTTTTTATTTCCTACCTACTTTGGTTGTAGAGCCCACATCTAGTTTACAACTGGTCCTGGTCATTGTCAGAGAAGACTTGGACGGATCTCTAATTTGATTCTTCCTTAGTATCTCTTCCTTCTTTGCGAACTTCAGGGATCTAGAAGCCTTATTAGCATTCCTTGGGGTGCTATGAAGATCAACCCTTTGGTTCTGATCTATCTCCTTATCCTCCTTATTTCTTGTTGGATCGGTGCATCAATGGTGGAGACCAAGCTTTCCTCTGGATCCTGGAAGACGATAATTTCCCTATTATCTCTTTCCTTGATCTCCTCCATGGAGCCTAGAACCGACTGCTCCTCTCTAGGGGGAAGGTCCAAACCATCCTCTTGAAGATCATTCTGTGAGACACCCTTAACTTCCTCTTCTCTAGGCTTGAGGATCCTTTCCTTGACTTGATCATCTGCTAACGGCTAGGGTTCGATTAAAGATAGAGAGGAAATGGGAAACTCCCCTTCCTCACTAATCTTTCCCTTAGGTGCTTGGTCTGACCTCATTAGGGCTTCTGCTACAACCGGGGTCCCTGAAGATAGGTCCTTCTGGCCTTGAGCCATGGTCTTTTTTTTCCAAACTTTCTTCAACCTCTAGTGAGAAGAAGAAGGGGGATTCTGCTTACTAGTCATCTTAGCTTTCGAGCACTGAAATGCCTTATGACTAGTTTTTAGATAGTGAAAACACCCAAAAGGAACACTTTCAAAGTCTAGCTGTTGGATATGGGTACCAAGTTTGGACTGAAAAAAAATGACTTTGGGCATATCCTCCCCTTTCCTTAATCCAATGAAAATCCTTGCATAAGTCAGCCTACTCTTTGTAGAAGTGATTGGGTCAATGGAGAGAAGTTCTCTAAAAGAGTTGGCCACTCCCTTGAAGACATCCTCATTCCAGAACTCCAAAGGTAGCTCTAGGAGTCTGACCCATACGGAAGCTTGCTAGAGGAATGATTTGTTTAAGTCCAATTGGGATGACCATCTCTGAAGCATGAGGGTGGCCCTTCCAAAGCTCCAAGGACTATCACTTGTATTAGTGTATTGGTGTGATGAGGAGGATGTGTTTTTATAGTCTTGAAGAGGCATTTTTATTATGGGAGGTATAAGTGTATTGATGTGATGACGAGGATGTATTTTGATAGCCTTGAAGAGGCATTATGAATTATAAATATATATGAGTATATGGATATGGAATTATCCTCTTTGGAGAGCCCACCTTTATCCCCTGTTTCATGATTCCAAAGGTGACTCATTGTGTTTAACCTTGGAGGGATTGTAAATCTAATGTGATATTTTGTTTCCATGCATTATGAAATGTTTGAGTGTAACCTATTTGAACCTTGTTTCCCAAGCTCGGTGTGTGGCTTCTTAGAAGCCTAGGATGGGAGGTGAGCCTCCATGGTTCTTGGTTTGTTCTTTTGTAGGTTTGTGAGGATGGGACCTATGAAGAAGTTAGGTTATAGCCTTGGCATTGTTGAAGAATTAAATTTTGTGTTCATGCATCATCTAGTTGAAGGAATCAATCCTTCCCATGTCATTTTGTAATGTGCTAAGATGGAAAAATCTCCATTGTGGTTTTATATATTGTGAGAAATATATACATCCTATTGTATATTAATATGAATGTGTGTACTAAGATTGAATGTTATGCATATAGCTGGCATTGTAAGAGTAATATTGTATCATATCATAGTTGTAAATAAGAGAAAATAAATAATTTTCATGTAAAGGAATAGTCATTGCTATGATGCCCGAGTAGTGATTATGTAAATGAAGAATTTATTCTCACGTTGATTTATGAATCAAAAAAATAGATACATTGTCATAAACTATTTTTTTCATGCCTAAAATTTACAAGGTAAAACACAACAAACAATTTTTTAGTTCTTTTTTTTTTTCATTTTTTTTTTTTGAAAGGTGCACTAAAGCATAATACAACTAAACCTATATTTGTTATGAATATACCATCAAACTATGGGAAGTTTGGATAATGACAACTTATGTTTCTTGATGGTATTGGAATGATACTCTATTCGATCATTGAGTGGAGATAATTAGTCCTAATTGAAATGGTAGAATTGGTTTCATTCGAAACTCTGGACTTCAAATTCCCAAGGGAAACCAATAAGTTTTCTAACATTCACTAGAACACTAAGTCATAATATAGGAGATAGATGATGATATCACTTCAAATTCACATCTTACTCTTGAAATAAGACATTACGTATGTAAATGTGAAGTACAAATCCTACATCCATGTGGTTATAATAATTCCATAGTTACGAAATGAAGATGTTCAATAATTGTCCTATATAACCTTAACTCATTATGTTCTATACCCAATTCTATTCTAGTTAATTTATGATATAAGAATGACTCCTTAATGAAAAATCTTACTTTTAATCCTTTATCATCTCTAACTATATTGGTATCTTATGAAGTAGGTTCTACTGACTAGATTGACAATCAATTCTTTATTTCCTTGAACTACTATAATGCATTACTACCTTCTATCCCTTTATCAATAATTAATATTTTATATTTCTAACACTAAACTTACATGCTTTCTAATACTCTATTGCTTACTAACCAGGGATGTCCACTAGTCTCTTTTATATTACTCAACATACAAATCTTATTTTTAATCAACTTCTTCCTACTTAATTTTAGAAGGATTATAATTTCATGTTCTAAATATATATCTTTATATTTATCATTAGAATGATGTACATACTAATTACTTGGATGTCCTAACTAACGTGTTATTTATCAATGCCATACTTTACCTTTACCTATATATATCATCTTACACATTACTGCTAGTATGCTACATTCATTTGGTCGTAATTTATGAAGAGGATTATGTACAATGTCTTGACATAAATATATGTATTATTTAATATATGTCTATTATAATTCCCATTATGTATATTATTTATAAGTAAAATAAAATCATAATAATTATGAAGATGATGGGTAACATAGTCTCTAACCCAAGGTGATTAATATTACTACTAGCTATGAATTACATAGTCCCAAAGTATCTCATAACCATATGTGATTTCTAATTATGTCTATCCATTGCACTTAACAAATTTCTTATAATGTTATAATGCTAACTTTACTAAATGCACTTCCACTTTTTCAGGACCCAAAAACAAAATTATAAAATAAAGCATCTTAATTATTAATTCAACATTAATAAAATACATTTTCTACATATCTATTACTAAACTTTTTATATCAAAATCTAAATAAATAAATGAAATCATAACTACCTACTAACTTTCACCATTCTTCCTAATACCTCCAATTCATCACTAATTATCCCATGTAATAACAAGATTCCTTACTAACATAATTTTTTTAAATAATACTCTAACTACAAAATATTACTAACTACCTATGTAATTATCTTACCTAACTACTATCCCACCCAACTTGCTTAACTTTCCACTATACTCCCTAATCCTTACTAAAATTCTTACTCATCTAATAAAACTTGACCTATGACAATACTACAACCCAAACATTAATACAAATTCCTTAAATCACATAACTTATCTTTTTCTTCAAGCAGGTGCTAATCCCTATTAACTTGTCCCATCCTATGGTTACACTCCCTCCTAAGGTGCCCAATCTACTATGCACCTACTTCCCTCCATTACACATCCTTTCTATGTTGCCTATGCTACCTAGCAAAACACATCCTCTCTTTTTCAAAGTGTGGAGGTGCCTAGGGAGAGGGTTTTCAGACATATGATAGAACAAGACTCATTTATACTCCCTTGTTGCATATGCACCCAAAAAGGTCTTATGATGTATGATCAAGTGGCTAGGGGATGGTTGTTGACAAGTGGTAGGGGAGTTAGGACATCCCCTAAAAGGTGCTCAAGTCATATCCAAAGGTGATAGGCACTTCAAAATTGTTTTCTTTATTTTGTTTTATTTTTTGACTTTTCCTAAAACCTAGCACCTAGGTCTCCTTGCCCCATTATTAGTGTTAAGTTTTTTCCTAGGTTGGATTTATTCCCCCATTCCAAGCGTGGCATCTATTTTTAATGGTAAATAAGTTTTTTAATTTATTTTTATTTCTTTTATTTAGTTTTAATTTTATAAGACAATGATTTTATATGGTACTCTCCCTTTTCACCTATGAGATTTATTTTCTATATAATTATTTTGTCACATCTCTTTGTAGGGAATCTAGGGAATGTTCTATTTGAATATTTTATTTGTCTATATTTGGGAGGGGGAAATTACTTTCCTCTCCCATACTAATTCCACAGAGTGATTAATGCACCTACATGCTTGTGTTTTTCTTTTTTTCAATAGTGACTTTCATATCATAATGTTACTTGGTTGATTGCACTATGAGTCATATTTTGACAATTAACTCACCTTTAATTGCTATTCATAGGTAATGGTTTGAGCCAAACTACTTACAAAAGTAAATTGAGAATGAATATTCAAATTTGAACTAGATTTAATATGAGCCAACTAATTTATCACTATCTAGCTTTGAGAGACTTGAAAACATGCTTCATATTGGACTAATACATTTGAAACTCCTTAGTATGAATCATAATTTTGGGATGCATCTTCTATTATTGATTTATAAATTCAAATGAATGCAATACTATAGTCAAATACATTAACTATCCTTTGAAGAGGACCTTCCTACATTTCATATGTGCCTACTATGACAAATTGATGCCTCCTTTTTAATGCAACCAGACACATAAATAAATAAAAATTACAGTACAAATAATTAAGGTAATATCCAATTTACTTTCTTTCTTCCATGAAATCATTTCCTAAAAATTGTAGAGTCTCTCCTTTGTAGCACAATACAAAAAATCACAAAAGAAGACTTGTCCTTACACACCAATATTTAATGACACAAAGGAGATTCCCCCTTACAAATTCTTCACACAATACAACCATGGAGATTTTGACTTTGCAAATACAATACTCAAGACATGGAGAAGGATTTCATCCTTGCACATACATTGTATGACAACATTTTTTTTTAAATTCAACAATGCAATAGGAAAAATTTTCTTCTTCATAGGGTCCATTCTTACAACCTATAAAACAACACAAACTTGGAACCATGGAGGCTCACCTACCATCCTAGTCTTCTATGAAGCCACCCAGCGAGAAGGGGAAACAAGATTCAAACTGGATTTCATTCCAATCTTACATATGTATAAACATTACATTACAACACTTAAACAATCCCTATTGGAAATAATCAAGACTAGTTAGGTTACTGAGAGGGGAGGGGTCAATCGTTAACCTCAAAACTTTTAACAAATCCAACACTTAATCAACATAATCCATTCATCTTTAATTGATATAATCTACTGCATGCATGAGAAGCTAAAAGATAAACATTCATAGCACATGAACACAATATTTGGTGACCCAGAAACCTTCCAAATAGAAATTAAAATTGGGGTGGGGATGATACCCACAAAACTTCAATACTGCAGTATAAGGTTGGCTTGTTAAGGCTTACAATGAACACTTTAGATGATCTGCCCTATTAGGAGCAATTAGGACTGCTAGGTCCACCTTGTTAGAGGTTTTACAAACATACAATGAAGTATGCACTCTGTTAGGAGATTTAGAGAAAAGACTATTAAGTCTACCCTATTAAAGGATTTGAATCTGATTCACCTGTTAGGATGAAACAATAGATTTGACATACAACTTGATTGCTAATTATATCCTTGAAATGCTGATCACCTCTTGTGATAAATGTAACTTGACTGTTCCTCATAGACCTTGCTGAATACTCTACTTTGATACTAATTCACATTCACTCTTCTTAAAACATTACTTTTCATCATATCTAAGAATGATACAATACACTACATATATACCATCCTAATTCTCATATTTACAAGGTTCGCCAAAAAATAAGTTAACATAAATATTATTGAATTGGCCCAAATGTAGAAACTCTGGTTCAGAAAGCTGACTTGGTGACCTTCTGATACTCAGCATCATCATGCATTCAGTAGAAGTAGAGGCTTGGTCCATACTAATCACTCAACATAGCTTCAAACTTAGTGAACATTCGAGACTTGGTAGATATAGTGTAACTTGGTAAGAATAGAATACTATGTTTACCTTTCTTTCACTTGGCAAACACTGCTCATCCAATACTCAGTTGATACTAGCTTCATATCACAAAAACTAATGACTCAGTAAATGCTACAAAGCTTGGTAACCATTAACTGCTTGGTCTAAACTGTTGCACTACTGAACTCACTTGGTAACCATTGGAATGCTCAATATGAACTATGAAACTTAGTAACAACCAAATTTCTCAGCAAACACTAGAGATTGAAAGTATAGGTTCACTACATTTCACCTTAAGTTTAAAAATCAAAAGTAGGAATAAATTGTTAATTTTAATCTCTCATTATTAAATCGATTTTGACATTTGATTCGTTATTACATTACTTTTACAACATTATATTTAAAATTATTGAACAAACAATTTAAATGAATACAGGTCTAATTAAATTGAAATATTAAATCAAAGAACTAATTAAGATAAATGTCACATGTAACATACACATAAATATACTTTATTTAACTTATTCAAATCACAATTTTATTTAAATCCATGATGATTTTTTTTTTTGAAATAAAACATTCCTAATATAATAACAATATAAATTAAACTTAAATTTGACTAAATGATAAAGCAAAAAAAATTAACATTATCTATTAGTCTATCATATACTAACATAATAAAACAAGATAATAGCTCACATGAAGTTTACTAACACTATATATATATATATATATATATATATATATATATATATATATATATATATATATATATATATATATATATATATATATATATATATATATAAGATTACTACTAAATTAAAACTAATTTCTAAATTAATCTACAATCTAAACACTTTTAACTAATACTAATTAATACTTTAAACTACCTTAAAAAAATTTTTAAAAAAACTTTATGTAAATGAAGCATACTAACACTAATATTTAAAAACATCTAAATTAACTACATGCTTAATACTATCTAATATTAATTAACTACTAATTAATACTGATAAACTATCATATTAATGAATACAAATAAGCAACTATATGACTAAACATATTAACCTTTAACTAAATTTAAAACTTTAACTAAAAAAAAAAAGCTATAATTAAAACATCCTATACTAACATCTTTTAATAATACTAATATTAATTAAAACTTAAACTAAATTAAATTTAAACTAACTTAAATTAAAAACCAATTTAAATTCAAACTAACTTAAATTTAAAACTTTAAATAAAAACACACTAAAACTTTTAAAAACTTTAAACTTAATTAAAAAAAAAAAAACACAACAATAAAAACAAACTTGAAGGGATGTACTTTAAACTTTAAGGCTTCCTTTAAACTCAACAAAAAAAAACTAAAACTAATACAATTCTTAAACTACCCCACATCACCATATCCCCAAAAAAAAGTACACTGGGCAACAAATTCACAAGCTACAAAGGAGGAAGGAAAGTTTTAAGTTTTTTTAATAGTTTAAAAATCAAACTTTACAAACCACCCCACCTTCAAAAGCATACACAGCAACCAATGATATTTAAGTGTTCAAAAAAAATTGACAAGACAGAGGGGTGACGTTGGCCATACCATTAAAGGCTGATTTTATTTCCATTTGCTACGTTTAGATTTATTTAAGCCGAGAGGCTTTCTATAGTGGGAACAATCTTCAATGTAAACATTTTCCACTTTGAAAAAAATTGACGTTCATTTACATGTCAGAAAAACAAAATAGAAATATGCATTTTTTTATTTGCTATGCTTTTTATGGAATATGATTTTTTTTAAATTTGTATATGGTGAAATAAATCATTGTCTAAATTTGATTTGTTGAATTTTGCAGTCTATAAAACTTCTATGTATTAATATCAAGGCATTATTAATATAATATTTACAAAATTTATATTAATTCTTTTGAAAATTAGATACTCTCAACTTATTTTACAAAAAAATTGAATTAAATTTTTAGGTATACTAGTGGGTAGTGTAGTTATGACTTAAAGTTTATTTGGTAGGATATTTGTTTTAACATATGTGTTTTCTTTATTTATTTATTTTTGTTTTCTTTTATTTATATATCTAAAAATATAATATTTAATAAGCTCAAAGATATTTGGGAGAATCTCTAGGATTCTCTATCTTAAAAGGAGAATTTTAATTTTCTCCATACAAACTCTAGAGAGTTTTTACTCATGGAGTTGTGTACTTTTTTTTTTTGGTCACTTTTTTTCTAAGTGTAAATTTTTTTTTGCAAATCATTTTTTTAACAAGAGGGTGAATATTTTTTTTTGAAGTCTATATTTTTCTAAGTGTGAGATTTTCCAATGCAATATATATATATATATATATATATATATAAGGGCGTTTATTCTTTCTTTTCCAACTAGTTTGAATTTACCAAAGGGAGATAATTTTCTTTTGTGTTTTATATATTTTTTAAGTTCATCTAGGACTAAAGCTAAAACTTAAATATTCAATATATATATATATATATATATATTTAAACAATGAATATTTTTTTTTTTCATATTAGATTATAGAATGCAAAACTATATATCTTTTTTTCTTGTCTAATTAATCTAATTAACATAAATCAAATGAGTAAGATTTTGAAAACATAAGATTACCATAGGAAGAGTAAATATCATTTTATCTCATTTTTGATACACACATATAAATAATTGAAAATATGAAAATCTCATAAGCAAGGATATTACTCAATCATTATTTTATTGACCACCTAATTCAAGGCTCCGTCGAAAAAGAACCAGGAAGAAAGTCTGACATCTTTGCCACTTGAACAATAAGTTTAAATACATTTTACACAGGATTTCAATCCTGAGGAGAAATCTCCTCAACATAATTGAATTTCAATAACAAGTTGAATTTCCTTCTTGGACCTTAATGAGGGATCCATTTCAAATTTTTGCAAAGCATCACGGTCATCATGGAGAGAATAAAAACTGACCAGGAGACAACCAATCATAACATGAAGACAAAAGTAGACATTCACTCCCATACCAGGTTTTCACGATAGATTCAACATTGAACCAAACTAGGGAGAAGGTGAATTTTTCCAACAGGAGACGTCAGACACAACACCAAAATAGATGCCTTATCGAGGCTATAACTCAAGAACTTATGTTCTTCCATTCTTACATGCCAAAACTCATGCGTGGTTTGTACTAACAGGTAGGGGCCCATAACACCCTACCCTCTCTCCTTCTTCTCATCCTGAGAAGAGACTCTACACTATTGGAGTCCAACTGAAGACCTTCTCCCAAAAATGGCTACTTCTACCCTATCCGAAGGTGACTAATGCCAAAACACCCATAAAAAGAAAAGTTCAAAGTTCAAAACAAAACACAAAGGAAAGATATTTAAGAAAACTTGTTTCAATCCCTCCCAAAACATACTTAACACACATACAACATACAATTGCAAACACAATAACTTAAGCATGAACAAAACATAAACAACATGAGATGTAGTCCTACCTTCAAAATTAGGTTATGGCAAATGAACAAGTTTGAGATGAGTAATCCGTTCCTTCTCCTTCTCCTTCAATTCCACTCTAAAACTAGAGGTTGGTTGAACACTCAAAACTCTCTCAAAAATGCCTCTAAAAAGATCAAAATTCAACTACCTCTAAAATGTAATAACTCACCCCCACTTGCCTAAAGTTCTAGAGGCTTCTAACTCAACTAAACCTAAGGCTATCCTCAAGGTGGAGTCAAAGTCATTCAACCCATGGTGAAATCATTCAATTTTCGTACTAAAAAAAAATGGACTTTTTAAGTGACCATAAAAGTCAACAAAAGGGGCTAGGGAGGTGGAAAATGTTCCCAACCCATACCCATACCCTTTGGGTACTTAGATTTTATATTTTTAGGCCTTTAGGATTAATTAGGGACCTATCAAAAGCTAGGAAATTTTAGGACTTTCTAACAACCTTCTAAAATGTCAATTACTCACTAATCAAGATTAGGGTAATTAACCTCGATAATAAACTGATTAACAAAAAGGTCACTGACCTCATCTAACTTAGATCTCTAGGTTACGTAGTTAACCCTAACTATCATGTTGGAATGCATAAACAATTCATGAGTGTCAAGCGACACTATAAAAATAGTGTTACGAAATTTTAACATTTACTGATTACATAATGATACATTCATACATCTCACGATACAAATAAAATATGAACAACAGGGTTTCCACAAATGACACATAGGGTTTAGTTTCACTCCTCTGTTGGGTTTCTTGGCTAAAATATCTTGCACACTCATTGCACCCATTAGTAGCTCAAGAAAATCACATGCACATATGTATATAACATATCAAGGAAATCTCATTAATTAAAACATTCATCTTTCAAATAATTCAATTATTTATCTAATTCTACTCATATTCTCAATCATTAAAATTGCATAATCAAAGTGTTAATTCTGCATTCACTTACTTCAATATACATGTTCATAAAGCATTAAATGACGAAATCAAATATCTAAAAATAAAACATCACACAACATGAAATGACATAATATGTTCAATGTATTTGATAGTGTCTTGACATATCGAGTCATGAGTATCAAAATAATAATGTATTACTATGCTACGATGGGTGAGGCCTCACAGAGTGATGAACTCAGTAACCATACAAAATTATGAATAAGTGTTGTCACTAATGAAATACATAAGTTAATGCCAACAATCCCTTCCCAAGGGTATTTCACAATGGTTCACTAATGGAACCTTGAACATAGGGTGAAGGTGTAATTTTAATTAGGAGACTTGCCACATCATACTGTATTTGCAATAACAAATTTCATGCCCTTTCAGGGCTTTCACAAATCAACAAATTCCATGCCCTTTCAAGGCTTCCACAAATATCCTCCAAACATACTACCATCAACTATAACATCCTTGAAAACCCATACTCCATAAACTTCCTTTCTACACCATCATTTCCCTTATCATCCCCAAGCAAGATATAAATGAATATGGCATACTATGGAGCCCATAGTCCAAGGTTCTCAACTATATTTCAAGCCCAACTAAGCCCTTAACCCAAGGCTTCTTGTCCCTCCCAAGAGTAAGTGAATCCTTCACACCAATGAAAAAATTTCAAAATTTAACAAAACAAGGAGATCAAAGAAGAAACTCCAATAAAATTCATGAAACAATATACAAAATAACAACACAACACAAAGATTGCAATGATAATACATGATCCCATATCAATAGTCCATACTTGAAAATTCATCATGCAATGCTTAAGACAAAATGGTCATCATTTGAGCACCAACCTTGGTCCAAGCTAATGGTAATGCTAGTTGATAAAGAGCTCCCTTAGCCTTCCTCCAAAACCCTAACTATCTCTAAACTTAGAGTGTGGGTGAACACCCCACTAGTTTTTCGAAGATTTCCTAAAAAGGCCTTCCCACTAACTATTTTAATAAAAACACCAAGCCACTTCCTCTTAGAAACTTGTCTCCCCCTAAGTTTATTATTTTTGACTTAGTGGAAATATGAGAAAGAGCTCATGTGACAACTCCATTTTCGAATTGATGGAAGAAGGCATTGGTAAAGGGTCCCCCTAGGTTACCTAGGTATCAACATGATCAAAATTAGGTCCCTAACATGTTATACTATCATATGGGTAGCTCATTTTTACATAAATGACACTTTGGGACCATCTAATGACCCCTCAAAACCCTAGTCAAGTTTAAATTCGAATTTCCTCTGATAATGACCCATCCTACCCCTTGTCAAGTGGGTTTACTTGATCATTAGCAAAGTAATTAATTTTAGGGTAAAATGCCACCATGACCAAAACCCTAGATGACATGTCATTACAAACAAAATCCACAAGTGTCAAGTGACACATAAAGCACATTCCACATCACCATGACATGTCCCTAATGCATTTTAATATTAAAAATTTCACACACAAGAAAGCTTACATTTATGGAATAAAATACATCGCAATGAGGATTTTGAATCTTCTAAAGATTTTCCTTGGCTAAACCATGTTCACATAGGTTTGGACCTTGTTTCCCTTAAAAAATTTCATGGTTCCACTTCCTACACACTAAACTTGAGTATCAGTAGTCCAAGGAGGTCATACAAAATACATATCATAAATGCATATAAATTCAAATGTTATGCAATCCATATTAACATAATTCAAATAAATTTCTTCTCCTAATCATTTCCAATAAATCATTCAAAATGTTAGAGTTTCAAAATTTTCATATCACATTAAATCATCATCATAATCAAATTAACCTTTTGCATCACATCATAATCTAATTTCTACCCTACCATGTGTAGAGTTGCATTCATACTTGTTTGATCATCCTATTCACAATATTAGGTTCTTTTTACATATCATAAATGCAAAACACTACTGTAAATGTCAAAGTCAATAGATAAAATAAGCCACTATCTTTCTAAGTCTTAAATATTGTTGAAATATCCAAATCTTGAATATCAAAATGCAAGTAACATACCCCTACTCAAACATTATAATTTCAAATTACAAGCTTTTTTGCAATTTAGCTTCTATCAAAGCAATTGAAAAAGGTTAGAACATGAAAAAAAATATTAATTATATCATTTAGGTCTTAATGTCCAGACATAAGTGTGGATCATCAAAATGTAGATATTGGAATAACATAACCCTATAGTCTCAAAAGTGTATCAAAACATCAAATTAGAAGTATCATAATAGAATTATGTCACCTATACTATGATAGATCAAGTGAGGCTTCACAATTTTTCTATAAGAGATTCTTTTCAAATGATAGCTCATTAGTTTTGACCACAAAACAAATGAACATGTATTATTTATATCATACTCATTTTGAATCATGATATAAGAAAATGCATTTTATGTGTTAAGTTTATGGTTCAAAGTAATATTAACAAGATCTATTCATCTAGATAGATATATTGGAATGTTAAGATAACATCATAGTTGAGTAGAGAAGATAAATCAAATAGATTACATAGCATAAACTACCAAGAGAAAATAAGCCTGTACATGCACTTTTTACTCCTTGGAAAATGCATGTGGAGTGAAAATAATCCACTCCCCAAATAAAAAACCAATAAAATATTCAAGAGAATATCCATTATAATTTTGAGAATAGAAAAGAACAATATGGTAAAGATGTTAGTATTAGATTTAATTAAAATGATATCTCTATCAAATTCTAGGATGGAGACTAGTCTGCCTCATGATAAGTGTATCATAGTCATGCTCTGGGTCATACTTAGGAATAATATATTCAAACTAAGGACTATTTTTCCCACTATGAGGTGCATTTAATCTTGTCAACCTAGGGACATATACTTGAAATGGTCAACACAGTATGTGCACTAGGTCTCTTAATGAGTCACTAAGCTTATGTTGCAGGAAAGTAAAATACAAGTAAAAAAAATTATGCTATTGTTGTACGAAACTGACACACTTAATTCTATGAATACTGGAAATACAATGAAAGGCTAACAAATATTCCAACTCAGTTCATCCACTATAATTGTTCTCACATATGCTACAAGAACATTCATGAAGTGTGATGCAATAGGAAGGAACTTACAACTTCTACTTACAATACTAAAATTGCTTGGAAATAAATCTATACTAACCTGATCTAATCCAACTTCCAAGTGGGCCCCCTTGGTTGGCTTAAACTAAACTAATAACATAGGATAGAAGCCAAAAACCATTTCATTACATTTCAAAAATTTATTACATAACACACAAAACTGTAAAAATACAACTCACTGTAAATGTTAATAGTCTATTCTCATAAACTCTTTTCTTCTAACTAAACTAACACACTTGGTCCAATTCCTATATATAGGAGATCGATGCTTATTCAAAAATAGAAAAGTAAATAATTTAGCTATAAATTTGTAGGAGAGAAGAAAAAAAAAATTTGAAGGCGAGAAGAAGAAATAACAGCTTAAGCTGGGAATAATAAAGTATTAAACATTTTCCTACCCTAGGAATAAATGCAGAGAATGTAGTAAGTCTTCATAGCTCCTCCATACTTGTTGTCATGTCCTTTGGAACCATTATGACTTTCCTACACCATGGCTACAGCTTAGCGTTCTTTTCTCCTTAAATGCTATTGACACTCATCTTCGAATTCTTCCAATCACATTTCAGCTTCATTGCTAATAGATTAGTTAAAATACAAAGATAATTGCAAATAAGAATTTTTAAATCAAATTCAAATATAAGAACACACATTTTGATAATTATATGAAATATTGCATCATATATATGATGTTGGAAAAAGATGACATATTATCTACCCATAGGTTAATCATTGGTTTAGGTAAACATAGATCCATAAATGTCTTGATAAAAATGAAATAGAGTATTAACATAGTGTTTTAAAACTATCATGAAATAGAGGGAATAATTAGCCTCATCATCTTCCCCTTAGTAAATTGATGCTTGTTCTCAAGCATGGCATTTCCTAGTCAATGACCTAAATTCCCCCACTTTTGCCCTTCCTTTGTTTCTTCTCTTGAAGGTGTAATAAAATCCTTGTTTTCTTTCCCAAACTTTCCTTCGGTTGTCCTCCTATAGCTTGTCAAGTCTGTTAGCATTAATTTTATATAAAGGCCACATGAGCATTGGAGGTTGTATAGTAAGTGGGCACCATAATTTAGGTCTACCCTAGTTTTCTAGCTCTAGATACTTTGGAGCTTGGTGAAGGGCTACTTCCAAGTTGATGGGACTATGTGACTCTAAATTTTTAAGTGACTTAGGTAATCTGACCCATCTACTTCTAGTGCCATTCATAGTTCTCTAGAAAGAAAAGTAGGGAAAATTTTCATAATTAGCATAAGCCTTGGCTTTGGTAGCAAATATCCTATCCCCTACTCCCTTGTTCTTATCCCCATAAGTTAATCTAAACCAATCCCTAAGAAATTCTTCTGGTTTTTTGGTTTTGGCTCTTAATGGTAGGGGTTCTATCCTTTCCTTGTCTCTGTAATTATTCAATTGCCTATCATAGTTTGCTTCATTAGACATCTAGAACATCAAGGCTCTTAAATGTATATCCCCTATATAAAGTAAAGGGTTCCATTGGGTTTCTGAAGGGATAACAAAATTATGCACATATAATTCACAAAGCAAATTCTATTGCGAGGATGGTAGAGTCTAATATAAACCATAAAATTCCTAGGATAATTTAAACTCTGCATTGATTTTCTTAAGGGTTAACATGAGTTTGAGCAAGAGAAATTTTTCTTTTAAATAGAGAGCATAAAATCATGGAAATAGTCTACAAGAAAGTGCTTGATCAACCAATTTGAGGGCATGATCCATCATTTTTTTATTATTCACCAACTGCTCCTTTAAATCTGTAATTTTTGCATTTAGAGGCACTATATCTTTCTTCATTCTTTTCCTCTCCTCTTCCCATAAGGCCTTAACAAACATATGTTGTCCAAACAACTGAAAAAAAGAGTTTCTGTAAAGTAATGGAACTATTGTCTTCCTCATGGTTTATTTTCCTCTTTCTCTTTTCCCAACATAATTGTTCTACAACATCAATAAACCATGTTGATTTATAGGAAACTAGGGCAATGTTTGGATCAACTTTCTCAGGAATTGTTTCATTCCTACAACTCAAAGTACTTGGATGGTTTATTGGGGTATCATTTAAATTTTCATTAACCTCAACCCTACATTCCTCATTAAGGTTTTCAAGAATGTTTTTAGTTTCAAAGTGAGGAGGAGAGTGGTTAGGAATAATCTGTATAGGGGGTTCTTTAGTAGATGGCTTGGATGAGGGGGATTCTTTGGAAACTTGTCCTCTCATTCTAGGACTTCTTCTTACAAGAGTTTCTTCTAATATCATAGATTTCTATCTACCTCTTCCTTTTGATGTCTTTGCTATAGTAGTAACTACTACAAGACCCTTCTTAGTTCTCTTCTGACTCACAACTATAGGGTTCGACTCTTCTTTTACTAGAATAGAGATTTCTTTTTATTTTCTCTTTGTTCACCTAGAGGTAGGTTTCTGGGTTTCTTGAATAGGTAAAGGCATGGTCTCTTTCCATTTTCTTGTACATTACTTTGCACATTTTTGGCTTTAGCCTCTTGGGTGTTTTGTTCAGTAGGTTCATTAGTGGGAACTATAGTTTTGGCTTGGGGTTGCAATGTTTTGGCTTGGACAAATTCCATCCATGATAAGGGAGAAACATTCCCAAGTGACCTTTCTATAAGTAACTTAATTAGGGCATGATGTGTGATAGAATTGTATTTTCCTTTTTGAGTTTCTTCCACACTAATACACAACATATTGTACAAGAAATTGGGAATATTAACTAGATGATTATGCCTTATACAACTCAATAATTTAAAATAATGTACATGTAAATATGAAAATTTTCCTTTTCATATAAGGTACTTGATAATATGCATGACTAGTTCATTGTATGGTGATAGAAGAGACATTCTCTTACATCCTTGCTTGGTAATGTCATTTGAGGGTTGGTTGGTATGACAAATTGAGCTTTGCCTGACTTTGCATCATGAGTGTTGGGATAATGTTCTCTTGTTGTTGGTAACCCTATAACTTCTACTATATGTTCCTCTATAGAAACCACTATTAAGCCCCATATAGAAGCTTCCCTTTCATCAAATGTCCTTGTGAATTCTATGGCCGTTTATTCATCATATGCAGTCAAACTTAAAAAGTACTCTAACAATCTGTATGCATTAAACCTTCTCATAGCTTCTACATCTGAGAGCAAAATGATATGCTCTACTAGTTCTCTCCTCTACAATTGTCCACCCATTCTTCTTTAAAACTTCACTATCTGCACTGCTTCACTATTTCCCCCTTACAAATTTAGGCTTCAATTATTGTTTTATAGAGCATTTCACATTTCATTTGATAGATAATTAATGCACAATTGATTTTTTATGAGCAATAATATGGCCTTAACGAGAGTAAATCATGGAAGTGTGTGAAAATTGTCTAAAAATGGGGTTTAGATCACTTAAAATTTAAACACAAGTCACATCACAACCTGACAATAAAATTATTCAAAAATAAGGGGTACGACACTATCCACTTATGTACTTAAGGAAATATGAAGATTTGGATAAATATTTATGAATAAATGTAGTCATTGGGTTTTAGTAACCTTCCCTACCCCCTATGAAATAAGGACAATTATCCACACTTATCAGACTTGGTACGAAGTAGAAAACTGACATAACACCACCATAATATAAAGAATGCAATGTTAAATATAATTAACAAAATTTGTGGGCTCTAAATGAATTATAATTTGAAAACTTTATAATTATTAAGTGATCATCGCACATACTAAAAAGGTAGCAGAAGTGATATCAACAACAACATCCATCAGCATCTTGTAGGGTTTATTGAAAACATGAGAAATTGATGATGTGGAAAGTGGGTGGATGGAAGGTAAAGAAATGAGATGAGATGGAATGAGAAAGTGAATGGAGAAATTTGGAACTTTATTAGGACATAAAATTTTTATTATGAGCATGCAAAAAGAAATTAATGTTGAAGAGTGGTAGGCAAAAGGTTGATACCTTTGGCTATAGGAAGAGTTACCTTGGTTGTATTTGAATTTGGCCAGTGGAATTGATGTAGGAAGTCCTCTTTTGTTTGGGGCCATTTATATAACTTGATTCTATGACCATTGACTAATAATTTGAAAGGTATTGGATCAATCATAGTTAGTTGTATAACTCCATTATCAAAGACATGACTAATTTCATATGGACCCAACCATCTTGTTTGTAGCCTTCCTAGCATATCTTTAAATCTAGAATCATATAGTAGTGCCCAATCACCAACTTGAAAATGTTTGCTAATAATATGAGAGTCATGCCATTGTTTCCTTTATTTTTGTATAATTTTAGTGCATTCCAAAGTAGCTTTGTGCATTTCATCTAGAGATTTAAGATGTAGAAGATGTTCTTTTTGTGCTATAGGAAGTTCAATTTCTAGCTCCATTGCAGTTGTCAAAGTTTTATGTTCAAATTCAATAGGGAGCATTGCTACCTTTCCATATAGGAGCTCAAATGGTGTGAATCTTGTAGTAGTCTACCATGTTGTTCTGTAAGCCCAAACAACTTCTTGTAATCTAATGGTCCAATCCCTACAATGTAGATGATCCATTTTTGTTAGGATGTTCTCCAACTCATGGTTAGTGACCTTTAGTTGTCCATTAGCTTGAGGGTGATAAGGACTAGATTTTTGCTGCTTGATGTTATACTGTTTCATCAAATCTAAGATTAGATTAGAGGTAAATTGTGCATCTTGGTCAGTGACTAGCTCTTTGGGTACACCATAGTGGGTAAAAATTTCTTCATATATTAATTCTAAAACTTTTTCATCATGAGTATATTTCATGGCTTTGACTTCAACCCATTTACTTAGGTAATTAGTGCACATAAGAAATAGGATTTTCTATTACATGGAGGATCAATTGGACCAATGAAATCCATGCCCCATTTGTCTAATGGTGTTAAAGCCATCTCAAGGTAAAGAGGTATTTCATCTTGATCAACCCATCCTTTGACACTTATCACACTTGTATGAATAGTTGGTTGCATCTTTGTGAAGTGTAGGCCAATAATAACCAATTGTCAACATTTTCAAGGCTATTCTTTTTGTTGCAAAGTGTCCTTTGCATGGTTCATTATGACATGCATGTAGAATATCATATGTCTCATCCTCTCTCACACATCTTCTCAAAACTTGATTAGATCTAGTGTAAAACAAGAGATTATCTATCCAAGAGAAATGGAAACTTTTCTCTACAAATAGCTTCTTTTCCTTGTAAGAAAAATGTTCTGGTATTTTATTAACTGTAATGTAATTAGTGATGTTTGCATACCATGGAGTTTGAATAGAAATATGAAATAAATGCTCATATGAAAATACATCATCTTCCAAAGTAGTGTTAGTATCATCATGATGGATTCTTGATAAATATTAAGCTACAACATTGGTTTTTCTAGGCTTATCAACAATAGTTATATCAAATTCTTGTAACAACAGTAACCATCTTGCTAATCTATTGGTTATAGTAGGTTTATTCATGAGATATTTAATGGTTGCATGATTAGTATGAACAAATATGAAATAGCTAGTTATGTAATGCTAAAATTTGTTGAGGGCATAAACTATTGCTAGCAGTTCTTTTTCTATCACTGTGTAGTTTAATTCTAGTCCATGAAGGCTCTTGCTGATATAATAGATTGCATTTTCAAGATATTGGGATTTCTATGATAGAACTGCACATATGGAATAATTACAGGCATCTATATATATATATGAAAAAGGTAAATTCCAATTAGGGCCTTGTACAACTAGGGCTATAGTCAGAAGTTTCTTAAGCTGGAGGAAGGCTTCATCACATTCAGATGTGTAGCTAAATTTAGCTTCTTTTGTGAGTAACTTATACAAGGGACTAGCTATTTAGCTAAAATATCTTATAACATGTCTATAATATCCAACATGACCTAGAAAAGATCTTACATCTTTTGATTTTTTAGGTATCGACAATGTTTGAATTATCTCTATCTTAGCTGGATCCACTTGTATTCCTACAACTAATATGAAATGACCAAGTACCATGCCTTCCTACATGAGCATGCAACCCTTTTCAATATTAAGTGCCAAATTATGTTCTTGAAACCTTACCAAAACCTTTTCAAGATTCATCATTGCTTCCTCAAAAGTGATTCCAAATGTTGTGAAATCATCCATGTATATTTCCATACAATCATGTGATATATCAGCAAAGATGATAATAATAGTTTGTTGGAATGTTGTAGGAGTATTACATAGACCAAATGGTAAAATAGAGTATGCAAAAGTACCCCATGGGCATGTAAATGTGGTTTTTTCTTGATTTTTTAGGAGCAATACTGATTTGGGTATAACCACTATACCCATCTAGAAAAGAAAAATACTTCTTTCTAGCTAAAGTGTCCAGAACTTGGTCTATAAATGGTAAAAAAAATTGGTGGTCTTGTTTAATTATTTGTAATCTACACAAATTCTCCACTTTCCTCCCTTTTTAGGCACTATGACTAGGGGTGACACCCATCTACTATCAGATATAAGATAAATAAAACCAACATCAAGCAATTTTTGTAATTCAATTTTAACTATCTCTCTAAGGCTTGGATTTATCCTTCTTTAGGGTTGATAGAGTAGTAGACATCCTTCATTGATGTATATCCTATGGGTCCATAGTGTAGGACTCAACCCTTTCATATCACTATAGTCCCATGCAAAAGCCTTTTCATGTCTTTGAAGAAACTCTTTTAACTATTCCATCCGTGTGGGTGTTAATTTGGGATTAACATGGAGATTATGACCTTTAGTCAGTTCAATAGTAGTGGTGGACTCTATCATAGCAGCTTTAGAGATTGGACTTGCTTCTAATTCACATGGTAGAAGTGGATGAAGAATGTCAGGTTCTTTGAGAAAAGTACAATTGTTATCACATTCTTCATATGTGATTAATTCCAACATAAAAATTTCAGATACATCTTTTTCTACAACACAACTGTTAGTAAGGATACTCTAAAGTATTGAATCTTCCTCTTCCAATTTTAGAAAGGATTGTTTATGCATCATCATGAGTTGTACATAATTTAACTCTTATTCTTCATCCCCTAAATCTAGCCAAATAGATGTGCTCAAATCTGGTAATGGTTGTGCTAGAGGATATAAACCAAATTTCTTTGTTGCTTGGCCATTTGATATGGTCATATTTCATGATCTACAACTTATGTTTGCATCATCTGTGGCTAACTATGGTTGACCTAGGATGATAGGGCAACTAGATAGATTAACTTTGGGGGATAAAATCATGAAGTCTACAAGATACTCTAAAGAATCTAGGGTTACAACTATTTTTTCTATCATCCCATCAAGGGTGATGGTAGAACTATTTGCAAGTTGTCGAATTTTTGGGTAGTCCTCAGTCCTTCTATTTTAAACTTCTTCATAGTGTCCTTGGTCATGAAATTTATAGTAGCACTAGCATATATTAAAGAATTTTTAACAAATTGATGATTTATGCTAACATTCACTATTGGACTTCCTAGATCAAAATATTTTGGTGTGATCAATTTCCCTAACATGATGCTAGCTAATTGTCCCACAACATGGACTATGGTGGGGTCCTTTATCTTCCTTCTAGGCTTCTTTAGGCAAGCATCTCTAATGGATTTTCCATAAACTGGAACATCCTTAATGGCTTGAAATAGGGGTATTTAGACATGTATATGCTTCAACTAATCAACAATATCAGAAGGTTGTTCCTCAGCTTGTATAGGTTTTCTTTGTATAAACTTTTCTGGAAAAGGAGGTTCCACTACTGGTTGAGCTTGGGTTGATATGGTAACATTGGTTGGGTCAATTGTTTCAGCAACTAAGGGCTCTAATGTTGTAGGAGGGTCTAGTATTTTAGTTATAAGAGGTAGTTTAGGCATTGGTAAAGTTGTACCAGATATCAGATGTATATCTACAACACCCAAAGCATAAGTAGGATACTGCTGAGCATCAACACTATACATGGGATGTTGTGGTTATTGGCTATTTGGGTTTGGCTAAGGTTCTGTAGGTAACTATGTCTACTTTTGAGGTCCAAGATTTGTAGGTGGTGGCATTAGAGTAGGTTGTTGAACTAGAGGTGGTAATTGTGGAGTACTATTATTTTGGTTAGGCCGTTGTTGAGATCCCCTCCATTGGTTCATAGACTACTAATTCTCTTGGGGTGGTTGCCATTGATTTGGCTAGTTTTGCGAGTAGTTATGTTGGTTCTACCATTGGTTACTTTGTTGGTTAGGCTAGGGTTTTTGGGAATTCTGAGGCCACTGGGATTGTTGTGTGTTGTTTTTCCTAGCATTATTCCAATTAGATTGATATTGTGGAGGACTTTGAGGATTACAATTTTTCCATTGATTACCATATGAATTTGAATTTTGCAAATGGTCTTGAGGCATACCTTGATGTTGGGCCCATGGTTGGCATTGAGAAATGAAAAATACTTTCTTGTCAACTCCATCTATCTTGAGGTACTCAGTTGGAAGATGTTGGTTCTCCATGCTTGCAACAAGTTTACATTGGTACTCCTTATTTTTCTTTCAGCAATGAGGGTAGTATTCAGCTAGTTGTAGCTCAACTTTTGCATACTTCTTTGCAATAATTGTATCAAGATGTGTAGTGACATTGTTGATGATGTCTTATTTGAAATCTGACAATGGGTTAGATATCTTGAGCTTTGAAATACCTTGATTGATTCCTTTAGTGACTGTGAAATGAGGTCCTTGGCTTTTCTTCATGGTTGACCTTGAATAGTTCTAACAAATCTTCTTGAGGTCTTCCTAGGAAGCTTGATATACATCACCACTAGCCATCAGGTCTAGTGCTTCTAGATAGTTATCATTCACACCTCTTAGAAAGACTAGCTTTTGTGAATCCTCAAACAACACATGCTAAGGGTTCTTCTGCAGTGTATATAAGAAACATGAAACATAGTCTTCCAATATTTCTTCCTCCTTTTGATATCATAAAGACATCATCTCCTCTTTAACTAAATGCTTTGCAATACTCTTTGTACTTATCTAGAAATAGAGTTTACATTTCATCCCAAGTCCTTGCTACATTGGCTCCTAAGCTCATGAACCATCATAGAGATGATTATTTCAATGTTGTTGGAAATAATTTAAGCTTATGGGCATCAATTTTGTAGTCAAAAATATGGCATAGAATATCAAATTCAAACAATAAAGTATCAGGGTCTTTGGTTGCAAGGCCATAGAACTTTGGAAGGGTAGTTGTAGGTATATTCTTGAGATTATTGGTATTTATAAGCCTTGGGAGAGGAGATGGACAAGTAGGTTGTGCCATTACTTGAGGTATTAGATTATGAGGTTGTTGCTGAAAAGGGACATTGGGTACTAGATGGTTAACCACTAGTGGATTCAAAGTAGCGTTATCAAGAAAACTAGCCAAAACTTTAGTAAAAGGTTGAAGACCACTTGTATCTATTGGTTCGGCTCTTGATGATGATGTTGTGGGAAAATAGGGCTTGTGTCTTCAAAAGGAAACTCAAATTTTTCTTCTTCAATTTCTTTGTTTGAATTAATAGACTTCTATGAAAGAAATCTACCATATTCATCTCATCATCCCCCTCTTCTATGCATGCAATTAAAATTTTCACATTGGTGAAAGAATCTTCAAAACTAGAAATTTCTAGAAAAAAAAAACCTTATCTAAGAACTATGATTCAAGAATTCTCCTAGCTTAACACCATCCCCAGCAATGGTACCAAAAATGGTCTGCCTCATAGTAGGTGTATCATAGTCATGCTCTAGGCCATACTTATGAATAATATATTCAAACTAAGGACTATTTTTCCCACTGTGAGGTGCATTTAATCTTTTCAACCTAGGGATGTATACTTGAAATGGTTAGCATAATATGTACACTAGGTCTCTTAATGTGTCACTAAGCTTATGCCAAAGGAAAGTAAAATGCAAGGAAAAGAACTTACACTATTGCTATAGGAAGCTAACACACTTAATTCTATGAATATTGGAAATACAATGAAAGGCTGACAAATATTCCAACTCAATTCATCCACTATAACTATTCTCACATATGCTAATAAATAAATCTATACTAACTTAATCTAATCCACCTTCCAAGTGGGCCCCCTTGGTTGGCTTCAACTAAACTGCTAACATAGGATAGAAGCCAAAAACTATTTCATTACATTTATGAAATTCATTACATAACACACAGAACTGTAAAAACACAACTCACTATAAAAGTTAACAGTCTATTCTCATAAACTCTTTTCTTCTAACTAAACTAACACACTTGGTCTGATTCCTATATATAGGAGATCAACACTTATTCAAAAATAGAATAGTAAATAACCTAGCTATAAATCTACAAGAGAGAAAGAAGGAAAATAACAACTCAAGGTGGGAAGAAGAAATAATAGCTTAAGGTAGGATAATAAAGTCTTAACCATTCACCTACCCTAGGAATAAATGCAGAGAATGTAGTAAGTCTTCACAGCTCCTCCATACTTGTTGTCATGTCCTTTAGAACCATTATGACTTTCCTCCACCATGGCTACACCTTAATATTCTTTTCTCCTTGAATGCTATTGGCACTTATCTTTGAATTCTTCCAATCATCTTTCAGCTTCATTGCTAATAGGTTAGTTATAATATAGAGATAATTGCAAATAAGCATTTTCAACTTAAATTCAAATATAAGAACACACGTTTTGATAATTATATGAAATAATGCATCATATATATGATATTGGAAAAAGATGATATACTACCTACCCATAGGTTAATCATTGGTTTAGGTAAACATAGATCCACAAATGTCTTGATGAAAATGACATATAGTATTAACAAAGTGTTTTAAAATTATCGTGAAATATAGGCAATAATTAGCCTCATTAGAGACTTATGACACAAGGATCTCATTATTAGTGTATGGGGAAAAGTCACCATAAAAATAAAAATAAAGTATATCAAACAAACTTTACCAATAATGGGGGTCCACCATTCCCTTTGGAGAGACAATTTCAGAGAAAAGAAATGTATATATATTAAATAATGTCTAGTTTGGAATCCCACTATATGTTGAGTTTTACTTTTTCACCTTTTTTTAGCAACCTTACTTGGTCTCCACCATAGGTGCACATGGACATTTTGAGGCATAGCTCGTGGGTTATCTTTGGAAGCCCATTGGGCTTGTTTCCTTGTCATGTCAATCAATCCCATCCTTGGGATTATAAATGAATACAAGGTTGAACTTATGTGTAAAGTCTTTATCAATGCATGCCTTAATTTTCCAACCCAAGTGCTTGAGTAGGCATACGAGTGTTAGGATTGTGGTCAACATGTGACCTAACCATTTGAAAACTAGGGAAAGAACATGCCCACATACTTTAGCCTCCACTACCACCCATTTAAGTGCTTGGATAGTACGTTGGGATGGGTATTGGGGGATTATTGAGGGAGGATGGGAAGTCATGAAAAGTATGAAGGTGTATAGACTAAGGAGAAGAAATTCAGCACATGGAGAAGGGAAATAAATTATTAAGGAGATGTAGGTATAGTTTTAGTAAGGTGTAGTGTTAGAAAAAATTATAGGATATTTAAAACAATATTTTTGTTGATATGGATAAAGGTTAGAGCTTGTGATTTTTTAAAGAAATATTTAGAAATAAAATTGGGGATGTAGTATAAATTAGGATTATTAAATGGGCATTATTAATAATTAGTAACCTTGTGGGATATGTAGAGTGGAGTTAGGAATTAGGAAATTAATAATAAAATTATGTAATTAGTAAGAGGGAGGTTGGTGGGGATTAGACGTAAGTTTAGAATTATGAATTTATTGTGAAGGTTAGTAATTTTAATAAGTTGTAAGATTCAATTGTAATTAGTAGTTTTGTATATTATGGTAATGGGTTATGTGATTATGAATTGTGATAATTATATAATTAGTCTTCTCATTGAAATTCACTCTTTATTATTGATTGGTGCATTTTTTTTTTAAAATGCAATCTATTACATGCATAGTTATGTTGTAATTAATCTACCCTTTAAGTCATTATCTACAAATCTAGTATGTAATATAAAGAATGTAAAATTATGTTGATGAATTGTTTAGGAGTAGTAAAAAGTTAAATAGTAGTGGTTAGTATTGTGTGAACTCCATTAGTTAATAGTAAGAAATAATTGGCATTTAGGGGTTAGGAGATAATGTCAGTATATTATATGTTACTTCAATTAAGATTAGAAGCTAGAACATTATTTCACTGAAAACAAAAATTGAAATTAGTATTTTAATGAGATATGCTATTAAGGACAAAGGAGAATTGCTTAGCCTATAGACTTTTAGTGGTGACTAACTTGTAAGAGTATATTTTTCTTATGTGAGTTAGTTAACTAATCTTTGATATGTTCAATGATCTAACCATGACCCCTAACCAAGTGCATCACATATTAATATTTACTTCTTCAATAAATCTACCCTTTGGCATAACCCTACCTTGGACACGAGTTTAGATTTATGTAGATTTAAATGCCATGTCAAGACAACTAGTAAACCCTAATGTATACTAACATCAAGAGCTTAATAGAGTTGGTTCCCTTCTTAGATAACTATGATGTTATAACAACAAAAATACTTCCCTAATGTTTGATGCCAATTACAAATGGACCTTCAACCAACCTAATAAGGATAACTTTGAATAGGGAATTGAAAGCATGTGCAATCCTATAAACATAACTGTTAGATATCCTGAACTTCTAATCATTTGATAACCAAATTGACACTATATAGTTCCTCATGAGAATTCCTAAGTTAGCTTTTAAGGTTATAAAAAAATATTAAAAACTAGTTGTGTATTTCCTTGTATATTTTGGGCATGACATTTTCAATTGGTACTTAAGGTTCTAGAATATGCTTTCATTGGAATTCTTATATACCATGTTTAGATGATGTTAGTTTATTGATGCATTCTCTTATTATGATGTCTAGCATATATTATTACATGATGTTATCTACTTAGTTGGAGTATCTATTTCTTTTGATTTAGCATGTTTGATTTCCTATTATTATGATGTTATTACGCTTTAGTAGTGACATCCTTATAAGATAACTCTGACTATATTGTTGGCAATTTTGGATGTTAGGTGTGAGGGATGGTTAGTATCTTCAAGGTTTAATGATGTTATTTTAGTTCTTTCGCTTCACTGGTATGTTAGATTGTTAGATGTAGTTTCCATCTTGTAGTTATTGTTCAAGTGTCTATGCCTCGACTATGGATCTAGTACTCCCTAGTGTGGAGGTTTCGACTTCTTTGTTTATCCCTTTGTTTTTCCTTGGAGTGTTTCTTTCTTTTCCTAGGTGACCATGTTTCAGCATTGGGTGATACTTTGAAGTATTTCATGCTCAAAGAAGAAGAATCATGCAATATTGGAAAGTATCACACACCCATAGGAAAACTATTGTGTGATACTTTAGAGCATCACACACCCATCAAAGAAAGATCATATGATACTTATTAAGTATCACATGGATTTAGGAGAAGTATTAACTAGACCCTAAAAGTATCACACTCTTTTAGAAAGGTCATACGATACTAGAAAGTATCACACAATGCTGAATTAAAGTATTGCATGGGTTTTAGGAAAGCCTATTCAAGTTGATAGTGGGCACTTTTTAGTTTGATCAAAAGATTTCAAGAGGTGTTTTGGATACCCTCTTCAATGTTATTGAATCCCTTTGGATTGTATTTTGAATTCAAAATATTTTAGATTCAAATTCAATTTCATTCTTCCATAGTTCGTCATTTTTGGTCAGTAGTGGTGTTTGGAGATCCGTTGGTGTTTGGGTGTTTGTTTAGTCTTCTATTGTGATCTTTGTAATCCTTGTATGTCATATGTCATGTGCATCCATACTTGTTTTAATTTTTTTAAATTATCCTAGCTTATATTTATCCTTGTTCCAAGGATCTCTAGGCAAGGCATTATAGTTCTCGTATTGCTTCCTACACCCTGCATTACATATTATTCACATATCAATCTAGAGTGATCTATAATTTTATTTTTATTTTTATTTTTTTTACTTTTATGATATTTAGGTGATTAAATAATATCATTTCAAAAGTCAAACAAAAAAACCTATGTCCTTTTCCCACCTAAGACCATCACCATAAAAATCATTTGTGAGAGTGAAATCCCCACCTTCATATGAATAACAAGTATGCCCACAATGTACACATGGATGAGATTAAACTCCATCCTAAGACATCTTCATATCTATCCCATCACATATGTTCTGACAGCTAAAACAAAAATGTTGATTAGGCCTAGAAGACTATAATGATGCATGTGATGATGATGAAGGTGGAAAAAGTAATGATGACACTAGTGGTGCAGGTGACACAAGTGGAGATGACACAAATGGTGTAGGTGACACAAGAAAAGATGACACTAGTGGTACAGGTGATGTTGAAGGAGCTGTTGTAGGCTATGATACTGAGGTGCCATAGGTGATGATGATAGAGTTGTCACATGCTATGATGACTTTAGTGCCATAGGTGGAAATGATAGAGCTTTCACATGTTGTGATAACCCTAAAGGTGCATCTGATGATGGTCAGGGTGCCATAGGTGAAGGAAAACCACCTAACTATGAGCCATGATGAATGATAACATCTATCAATGATGCAGCTACATGAAGAGTTTGTAAATCAATAAACTCCTTTACAATTGATGGGAGCATAACATGAGGCATGGTTTTTCATGTTGTATGTCTCCTTTCATGCTATGGTACGACCCTATGAGCCCCAAGTCTATCTTGTACAAAGCCTCTCCCTCTACCTTGGAACTAATGGATGTCAAAGTAATTTGGCTTCTCACCAAGGTCAAACTCACAATATAGATTTATCAAAAAATATAGAGCCACCTCGTAATTATTATATGGTGGTATGTCAAATACCATCTACTACCTATGCCAATAACTTGATCTCATCCTAGCATGAGTGAACCAATGAATAGGAAAAGATCTAGTTGTGTGTAATAGGGAGTTGTCTAATTAGTAGAAAGAGAAAATATAATACCTTTCTTTATATGTTTATATTTTAGTTTCTAATATGATAAACCATTGACATAAAATGCACAATACCTATCCCTCCATGTACCCAATTTTGTAACCTCCCTAGACACCTCATTTGCATTTTGGGCCATTTGTTCAACTGTATTTGTTGGAGTTGAATAGTGAGAAAGTGTAGATCATTGCAACCTATTGACTATTTAGGTAATGTTAGCACTATTTTTTGAGAGGTGGTTTATGAGGTCCTCTTGTGTAGTAGTTAAATAATATAATTGTATACACTAAGGGTTTATAGAAGGCAGTGGTTGTTGAATGAGAAAATTAAGTGGAGGGTTTTGTGGTTTTGTCACTACAAGTGGATAGTTTTGTGGTTGTGTCACAACAGATAGAGTATTTTTTGGTTGTGTCAAGATGGGTGGAGGGATTGATTGTGTAGGAGGTGGTCTTTCTTCTCTCCCTCATTTCATTGGATCCCTTGATGCATCTATATTAAAAAATTCAAAAAAAAATACAAAACTTATAAATTACAAAACCAAATTACAAAATTTGATTAAAAAATACATAAAAAAAGAATAGAATGAAGACTTACCTTGTTTGCAGGGCACCATGGATGGAGATGCAATCAAAAATCATTTTTTTATGGTAAACCCGATTGGGGTTTTTGCTCTCCCACACAATTCATGTTGTTATTATCATTAGATGGTATAAAAATGTCCTCAAACATAAACACCAATCATAATATATACTTTACAAAATCCGATTAGGTTATGTAAAGTATATAATTCAAAAAAATTGATTGGGTTTTTTGAATTATATTATTTAATAACCTGATTGGGTTTTCTAAATTATATTATTTAATAACCTCATCAAGTTTTAAAAAACTTGATCAATTTTTTAAAAGTACAATGGTTAGGATTAGATACCAAGCCAATCATCATTTAACATTTAAATAACCTAATTGGGTTTACAAAAACCTGATCGAGTTACTGAAAAATTATTGTTTTTGGTAGGTTTGTGCCCAATTTTTTGTACACCATCTTGGTGCATTTACTCGACAATAGCACCTAGAGAAAGGTTGAGTTATTTTTTATGTAAAAGAAGCACTAAGACCAAGTAAGATATTGATACTATAGTGTATTGTTTATATATTTAAAGTCTAAAATGAAAGATTACTGAGGTTAAGATTGGAAGAAGATTAAGTATGAAAAGTATCTACCAAGCCTTTCCAAGAAGTCAGTGCAAGACGAGCATAAATCAATAGAAGCCAAGTGGAAAACAAGAGTTGTTGAAAATAGATGAGAAACAATGCAAGTCGAGTGGTTGTTAGTATATACCAAGTAAAGTTTAGTTGATCTTGAGAATCAGTAAACTTTAGTGTATGGTGAGTAAAATAGTGTTTGGCAAGTGGAAGAATAGCATAGAAGCCGAGTGATAGCATATTGATGTCAAGTTCTAGTAAATATGTTAAAACAAAGATTTGGTGAATCTTTGCTGACTAGTTTTTTTATTGAATGATGTGAAGCCTATGGAAGATAATTATGATGAGTTGGTGGTATAAAATTCAAGGTAAAATATTTTGAGGTAAATTAAAGGAGGATTGAAGAAGGAGTTTCCAGAGGAACCAAATAGAAAGTGAGTAGATTCAATGTATCCTACCTAACCCTAAAATGGATGATTATAGTTAAGCAACAAAAGATCTCAATTCTCTATTTATAGAGATCACTAGTTAGAAGAAAAGGTTATCATGTGCAAGAACCTAATAAAAACAAGGAGTCTACTGTATTGCTTCATTCAGTGGCTAAATAGAAGTGACCATTATTGGCATGCAAAGCAAGAAGGCTTAAGAGTATGAATGGTTGAAGGGTGAACAAGATACTAGAACTAAAGTTTGTGAATGCCAAGTAGAATGGAGTATTAATATAGAGATCTATAATCTACAAGTGAGTTCTAATTTTTTATCATATCAAGCCTTACTACTACTTTCTAATCATTATATCAGTCTAGGGTAAATTCTTTCAATTAAGGTTGACCTAATAGCCATTTTAAAATCCTTTAACCAAGTGAAATTCTAATGGAATAGTATAAATTCCTCTAATATCTCACTCCTAATGGGGTGATTGAAATCCTTTAACCAAGTAACATTTAATAGTGTGTATTATAACCTTTAATAGGGTTGGCCTTTCACAAGGCATCACTTTAGAAGAGTGAGAATTAGTAGCATGTTACTATTGGTTTTTTCGAAATTGGGTTTTCACATAAAATCTTTGTGTCAAATGTGTTATTGAATCTATTATGTTACATTTTTTTCATTTCTACAAAGTTGGTTTGACCTAGGATAGTAACCTACAAAGTTTAAGTATTTTAAGATCTAATGGATGCATGCATAATAAGGTTTTGTGGATATAGGAATACTAAGAATTTAAAAGTTTTATTTTTACATTTGGCCCTTAGATAACTAATTCACCCCTCCCCCCCTCTCAATTTTTCTAAAGAATTCCAACAATTGGTATTAGATAACCATAGTGTTTAAGAGGGCTAGTTTGAAGGTACTAGAAGCAAAAGATCAAGATGTTTGAAAGAGAGGTACACAAGCTTAACAAGGAAATATTTCTTGCATGAAAAATTATGATGAAGCTACAACTAGGAGGTCTTGGAGGCCATGCACAAGGTACCATCACCACTGAACATGTTAATATTGGGAGCCCTAACTATTGAGGATCTAAAAAATAAGAAAGAAGATAATCAGGCAATGTTGAAGATTGTCTCTACCCTAAGTTATTTTGAGTTTGATGACATCAAGGGTTGTGACTATGCAAAGTAGATGTGGGATGCTCTTTGCACTATTTATGGAGTAGACATAAATTTTTTGAGAGAAAAATCTAAAAGTCTTTGAGGTAAGTTCATTGACATGAGGATGCAAGAAGGTGAGAACATTGCTCAATATTTCTCTAGAATAAAAGATGTTTTTAATGCTATAAGAAGAGCTAATGGTAAGATTGATGATAAGACTTTATTGAGAAAAGTATTGAGAAAATTATTTGCCATCTCTTCTATTAAAGTTTCTTCAATACATGAATTAAGATGTATAATAGGCTCTAATTTGAATCTTGAAGGTTTGGTAGGTAGGCTCACTACCTTAGAACTCTCTAATTTTGATAATTTCAAATTTGAGAATGTTGAATCTACTTTCAAAGCTAAAATGTTATTAAAAGGACCTATAGACAACAACAAGAAGGTCAAATATGTTTCTAGTGACAATGACATAGATGAGGAAGATGTATAATAGCTTGAAGCACTACTAGGAAGGAGATTTTATAGAGGTAAAGGAAAATTCAAAGGTAAGTTAACTATCATGTGTTTTAATCACAATTTGGTTAGTCATATTGCTACTAGATGTCTAGAGAAGAAGAAAAATAGGAGTGGAGACAAATACAAAAGTAAAACAGATGAGGACAACAATGATTATAGAGAAAAAGGTAAGAAGTCCTCCTACATTATAGAAGAGGAAACTAGAGATGGATCTGAAGACCATGACGATGAAGCA
This sequence comes from Cupressus sempervirens, assembly GCA_028749045.1. Taxonomy (NCBI): domain Eukaryota; kingdom Viridiplantae; phylum Streptophyta; class Pinopsida; order Cupressales; family Cupressaceae; genus Cupressus; species Cupressus sempervirens. The sequence continues at coordinate 484,454,712 of CM053793.1, forward strand.
GTGTATGTTGCAATGAAGGATTATTCTAATGAAGATGAGGCAACTATACTAGTTTCTTATGTGAACAAGGGTGATAGATGGATCATTGAGAGTGGGTGTTCACATCACATGACTAGAGATAAAAGTAAGTTTATTTCCCTAAATTATTATGATGGAAATAGTGTTGGTAATGGTGCACCCTATCTAAAAAGAGGAAAAGGATTTATCAAACTCATAGAAAAGATTATGTCTGACAATGCTTACTATGCTAAAAGAATTAACTATAATTTGTTGAGTGTGTCACAACTAAATAGTTCAGGTTCCAATGTTGAGTTTGAGAACAAGATAGCAAAGATTTATGATACTAATGGGAAACTAATTGGGAAAGGTAATTAGACTAGATGTAATTGATTTTATCTTGATATGAATAATGTTTCTTGTGTTAGAATATATAGTCCACTGATATAACTAAGAGGGGGGGTGGTGAACTAGTTATCCAACTATTATCAAAATCATTAACCTTAAACAAAATTAACCATGTGAGTAACATAAAATGAAACCACAACAAGATACACATGCATAATTAACACTAGATATGTTAACTAGGGAAACCCTTGATCAAAGGGGAAACCCCATTGGGAATGTTACACACAGGATGATGTACTAATATAAATATTCTTTGTTAGAGGATAGATTTTATTGGGAGTGTGTTACAACAATTAGTACATATGAGTCCCTATTAGGAGACTTTGAATCCCTGTAAGGAGATTTGAACCCTATTAGGAGTTGTGGAAGATAATTAGACCCACCATCCAAACAACTTCAAGGTTAAGATCAATGAACCCACTATCTAAATGATCTTTATATTATTCCTTGTAGAATAATATAATGGAATTGCACTTCCTTCTTATATCTCTATCTTGTCAGCCAGAATTTTGCTCCTTCTAATCTTGTAAATAGATCACAAATTATGCATCCAATGATCCCTTGGATCACTTACATGCATTCAGTAAGCATTCTACTCCTTCTCGCACTGTGCACTAATACTTCATATTCTTCTTGATCTTCTTCTCCAATATATGTTTCAAATGAGGAAAAAAAAAATTCTTTATACTATATCTTCATAATAATTCATTGAGTTTTCCTTGAGGCTTTCACAATTAATTAAAATAAGATAATTAATTAATTCATAATTACAATAGCATTGTTAGCTCACATTCTATACAAAACTTCATACATGTAATAGCACATCTTGTGCACATGCTAACATCACCACATGACTATCCTCTATCACTATGTGATTACACATCTCTTCATTATATCTCAGATAAAAGATAGTGACAGATCATGCCAAACTACTATTTTCCAATACTTTTTTTTTGCACTGCTCCTAGTAAATCAAGTGTAACTTGCATACACTATCAACTCAAATTTAGTCATCTTAGCCATATCATTAGTAAAACCTTAGGAACATCTCTTTCACTATGCATAATCTAAACCTTCCTCAACTTCTATGTATCATAAGGTCTCTGACTGCTATTCTTTTAATTTCTATAGAATTACTGCCATGTTGACATTAATGAAAAATACAATCATGAATGGAACATATCAATGTTCTCCAATGCTCAAGATACTCCCACAACATAATATCATCAACATTCATGCTAAAAAAAATTCTTTTTGTATAATTTGATGATGTGTGGTTATGGTACAAGAGGTTATGTCATGTTAACTTTGATAACTTAGTCATTATTAATAACATGAAAAGTGTAAGAGGTTTGCCTAAATTGAAGAAACCTAACAATTTAATTTGCAGACAATGTCAATTAGGAAAGATGACAAAATATAGTTTCAAAAGTAAGACTCACACCTAAATTCTTGAGAGTGTTCATACAAAATTGTGTGGACCAATTGATGTACAAAGCTACAAGGGTGAGAAGTAAATTATCCTATTTGTTGATGATTATTCTAGGATGATTTAAATTATATTTTCAAAATAGAAATCTAATGCTTTCCAAATCTTTACATGAAACTTATGTAGAGTCGAAAAGGATATAGGAAAAAGCTCAAATGTCAAAGATCTAATAGAGGTGAAGAATTTACATCAAATGAGTTTGTGATGTTCTATAAAGATAGAAGAATCAAAAGACAAATAGTTGCACCTAGGACCCCTCCACAAAATGGGATTGCTAAAAGGACAGAAAAATCTATAATGGACTATGCTAGGACACTCATGATGGAGAGAAATTTATCTTTGAAATACTGGAGAGAGGCTATAAGTACAACTATCTATACCTTGAACCATGTGCAAGTCAAGAAAGGTACTCATTCAACACCTTTTGAATTATGGTATGGATACTCACCCAACGTAAAATATTTTAAGGTTTTTGAAAGAAATTTCTACATTCATAAGGATTTCAAGAATGGAAAATTTGATGCTAAAAGTGAAGAAGGCATATTCCTTAGCTACTCCACTAGAAGTAAAGCTTATAAGTGTTTATATACTAACACTAACAAAGTTGTGGAAAGTGAAAATGTGAAGTTTGATGGATATATATAGAGGTACATGAAGTTGAACCTATGAAGGAGCCTACAGAGTACAAATCATTTATATACTTTTATGAAGGTATACTATTGATGAAGATGATGCAAATCAAGCTAAAAATCAATAAAAAAATTTAGTGACTATTGAGTCACATATAATGAATGTCTAGTTGCATTCAAGAACCAAGTTATGGTCAGGAGTTGAGTTATAGACAGAAGATGAGGCACATTCTGATTTTAAGATAAGTGTACATGAAGGAGATATTGAATTCCTAGATAGAGAAGTACATAGTGATTCTAAATTTGACAAACCTATTAAAGAAAGAAGATCAAAACCAAGATTGTCAAACTATGTCAAAAGAAATCACCTTGCTAAACTTATTATTGGAAGAAAAGACACTAGACCAATGATAAGAAATATGCTAAGAAGTGATGCATGTTTGTTGAGCATGCATGAGCCTAAGGTAGTGAAATATGCATTAGAAAATGAGAACTGGTATAAAGCCATGAAAGAAGAGATTGAGAGAGTTAAGAAGAACAAGACATGGACTCTAGTTCCCAAACTAGAGGACAAGAATGTTATTGGATCCAAGTTGGTGTATAGAGATAAGTTAGATGAAAATGGTGAAGTCATAAGAAATAAAAAAATATTAGTTTTCAAGGAGTATGCACCAAAAGAAGGAATAGACAATGGAGAAACATTTTTCCCTATTGCAAGATTGGAAGGAGTAAGAACTCTACTTACTTATTCTTCATATAAAGGTTTCAAAGTTTATTAAATATATATGAAGTTAACATTTATAAATGACATATTAGAATAAGAGGTTTAAATAGAACATCCAAAAGAATTTTTTGATGCTAACAACAAGAACATGGTATGTAGAATACACAAAGCTTTATATGGTTTAAAGAAAGCCACAAAAGTATGGTATGCAAGGCTTTACAATTATCTTGTGAATATTGGTTTTAAGAAGATTGATGATAAAAATCATATGTACTTGAAAATAGGAGGTAAAGGTATTTTACTAGATTAAATTTTTTTAATACATTTTGTAAGGCATGTGCAAATGAAATGAGAAAGAATTTGAGATGTCTATATTTGGAGAGATAAAGTTCTTTGGTGGTTTGAAAGTAAATCAGATGAAGGATGGTATATACACACTACTATATTTGGGCCTGAATCGTGATGGTAGGCTGTCACAATTATGATAGTAACCCATCACCCAATTCACATCAGTCAGAATTGACTCCTGTTGGATGGGTGTCAATTTTTTTCTATCATAAGTTGTGATAGTAAGGGTTACCATCAAAATTGTGATAACTATAGTTATTGTAAATTGGGCTATCATTCTTGAAAAGTGTTCATTTTTACCATAGGAATTGCATGCAAATTTGTCGAAGACACCACTACAATTGTGACATCTATCCAACAAAAATGCTATGTGTCCCATGGCAAGCCATTGGAAACCTCCATAAAAAGTAGCACATGCATGTAGCAAGAATGTTAAGGGATTGACAATCAACTATCATAATTGTGATGTCATGTTGTATTATTAATAATAAAAGGTAGCAACTATTGAATAACTATGATGCAATCATAAGTTAATATTGAACTTGACTTGGTTTTGAGAATACTTTAATATTCTCTACTAATCAGGGCCAACAACATAAAGATGGAAGCCCATTTACACCCCCCCTCCTCCCCACCTACATCATCTAAATTCATCAATAACATCTAAAATATTTAAGAAATGATCAATGTTTAAAGCACAAAAAGGTTCTAGACTTACAAAAGTGACATCATTTTCTCATCCTTTGGTGCATTTCATTTTTTTGTCACATCCAAAATAAGATTCTGCCACTCTAAATCGAGAATGCATGTGCAGCTACATTCTTTATGCATGGACAATAGGTGGAGCTAAAAAAATGCAACATGATTACATTTATTTAATAGCTTTATTAAGTTTTTAAAATTATAGTCCATCATCATGAACAATGTTCATGATGGTCAATAACTTAAAATACCTAATTAAAGACCTCTAATGAAAATGAAAATTTATTGCATTTTCCAACTTCACCTAATGTTGTATGCATATGAATTGACATTGTATATTGAACTATGGCATCCTTCTACATTGTATGAAACAAAGAGATTCACACAATTAGTTGTGATACAATCATAGGTTATTGTTGAGCTTCACTTTGTTTTGAGAATAGTTTAATATTATCTACTAATTAGGGCCAGCCACATGAACACCCCCCCCCCCCCCAAAAAAAATCTAAATTCCTCATTAACATCTAAAATGTTTAAGAAATGATCAATCTTTAGAGTATCTAGAATATTCTCATTGCCTCTTGCTACTTTTAGGGAAAGTCCATCTTCATTTCTCATAGTCAATTCATCACATAGGTACATCAAGGAATTTCCTCATCACCTCATGCATAAAATGAATCCAATATTAGAAAATGCCCCCTAACAAATAATATTTTGAGTGAAATAAACACATGAAAAATGAGAAAGAGAAATATGAATCTACTTACCAATAGGCATTCTCATCATATTTGTGACCATGCTACCTATTGAGTGCCAAGATCTCATTATTTATATACATACATACATACATATACAGATATCATAAGGGCATGATAATGATATGCAAAGATCACAAGAGAATGGCAATGAAATGCAATGATCACAAGGGCACATGCATACATACATACATACATACATACATGTACATGTGTATGTCTATATATATATATATATATATATATATATATATATATATATATATAGAGAGAGAGAGAGAGAGAGGTCTTTTTTAAGGTGCTAAGTGACTTACCTCAAGATCCTCCAAAAAAATAATATAGACCAAGAAAATCAGCAGTGTTTACAAGAAATTTAACAAAAACATATCATGCCAGATATTTTTACAAACAAGTAAGCCATAATCTAGTTAAGTGGGCCTATTTGTTGATTTGATAGGTTCATATATATGTATATTTAACTAGGTTATGGATTTTGCAAGGGAATTAGCCTTCTGATTATGGTATCTACATAGAAGTGGAACTTTCTTCTTCAACTCCTTACACTCAACTCTTCACTAATGTTATTCTTCTAGTAGTGAGAATAGCTGCTACAAAATCTAGGAGCCAAGGAACCCTAAACCTATGCTATGTTTCTTAGAGACATGGGAGAAGTTACTACTGACTTCAGTACTTCATAACATTCTAGATCATATAGTGATGCCCAAATTAATAGTTGTAGTAGATACTTGAGATGCAGAGATCACAAGGGCACAACAACAAATTCCTATATAATTATCATCATATTAGGTACAATAAAATGAATGAGATGTAGAGATTAGTAGGGAATGACAACAAGATGTGGAGATCACAAGAGCATGGAAATGAAATGTAGTGATCATAAGGGCGCCACTAGTAAAATTTTGGCAAATAAATGACTACATGACAAACTTTTAATCACAAGACTAAAAATCTTAGTCATGTGACTTAAAATGATCAGTTTCTAGTATTATTTTGTAACTTATAAGTTACTAAATAAATGACTAATTTGATCATTGGGTAAATTACAAGGTTAAACAAAGATAAATGACTAAATAATTTTTCGCTAATAATTATTTAACCAAACAAATTATTAAATAAATGATTCATCATTGTTTTATCATATTAATACATTTTTTAAAAAAAACTTTTTTTACTCACCAATGGAGTTATTATCCGATCAATACATCATTATTATTTAATTTCCTTGAGTGTCATCTCAATTGGTATTGCACTAGAAACAAACTCAAAATCACCTCAATTTGCATTCAAACTCCTCAAAATCTATCTATGAACTTGTGAGGAAAATAAAAACCATCCATATTTTACTCAAAAGAAAATTCCAAGTTTATGTCTACATATCCAAAAATACTAATTATCAATTAAGTATTTTATAATCTCAACACATAATTGCTATTAATCATATTAATTATACTATATAATAACCATCTTTATAAAATATAATATAATTTTTATATATTATATAATTAATATATTTTAGTATTTAGTAAATAGTGATCATAATCACTATTTAATAAATATTAAACCTCAAAATTAAAAATTTAATAATAAAATTATGAATATTTATAATTATAATTATATTTATTATTAATATAAGAATTTTTTTTTAAAAAAAACATAATTTATATATAAACAATAGTCTTATTACACATACAACCCCTAGGGATTTGTTTGGAAAAAATATCAAAATTTCTATTAAAAAAAATGCCCAAAAAAATGCCCATGACCATTAGATATGTAGGATTCCTATACATGGGCCTAATGATGAAGCCCTAGGCAAGCTTACATTAGATTAGCTTAGCCAACCTAGTACCTCTAAATAGATATTACACTACCACAATGTTCCACTAAAGTATTAGACTAAGGAGAGATGTGCAATGTTGTAAGAAGGTTAGGGAAGTTTAAGTATATATATTATACCTTGAGTTTTCCTCATAAGATATTTTCTATAGAAGCATATAGGATTGTTTTCATTATATATAAGTTGAAAATTAATTCATTTAAGAGACATTTTGTAATCATGATAAGCATTATAATGGATGAGGTGCATATTTGACATTGACATGGTTGTTAGAGTGAAGTGTTTAAAAATTATTTTAGAATCAAAAAATTGTTATAATAACACAAATTATTATTAATTATTTTATATATAAAATTAAAACTATTTTAATTTTCTTAAAAATAAAAAATAAAAATAAGATAAATTAATCTTTAAAAGTATTAATTGATCAAAAATAAAAGTTAATATAAAAAACATTTATGATTTTTAATCAATAATAAAGGATTAATCATGCTAGTATAGGCATTTGGTACCCTATGATAAAAAAGAATTGGTAAGAATAAATAAAAAATTAATCATACTTTATTTCCATGAACATTGTAAGGCTTGGATATGTTGTCTACACCTTTTTTTTAGATAATGGGCCAAAGCCTTGATTAATTATTATTATTTATTGAAATTGTTATTACTATGTGTTAAGTTCAAGGATACTTGAACCCAGGACCACCTAGCTAAGCCTCACAATTTATCATTGTGTTGTAGCCTCTTTCCTAATATGTTCATGTTATCCTAGCCTCAGTTGGTCATTACATGTCATTTGTAGACCACCCAACATTAATTAGATTAAAAAAATTATAAATTGCATTGTCATCACATAAAAATTTGATTACGAAAGCTCACTAGGGCATCAATTTTCTCCCAGGATATAAAACCATTTGACACATAAATGTATTCATTTAAAAGCTGTTGAAAAATGACCTTTATAACACTACAATATTTCAATTTTTGGATGGTTAAAATCTAAGATATTAAGAAACCCTTATATACCACAGGAGTCTATTACAAAGGGTTTTAAAAAAATTTGAGAAACAATGCAATTTTCTTCTTTTTTAAATCATGACAATTAAACAAACTTGAATTGAAATATTCCTAATACATCCAATTACATGCTTAGATGGGTTTAAGGACCATGTCAACCCAGATCATCTAATAGCCTATTGTATGGGGAGTTGTTGAGTAATTTTTAGTTAAGAATTATGTAATGGTCATAAAAGGTGAGTATCATTAGACAAAACTTATTGAAGTATTATTTTAACTTTTTATTTTGGAGTGAGGAATTGAAATCTTGGTGGCCTAGTTATCCTTCATCTATTTATTTATTGATAGGGAATTACTTATTATTGGTATCTAGTTTCACTACACCAAAATTCTACTAATATTCTATTCATATGTACATATCCCCTTAGATGCTATAAGACTTGATGAAAGGTCCTTTGATTTTTGAAATAAATCTAATATAAAAATTGCATTTAAATCTCATTGCATGCTAAAAATATACCCAATAAAAGCCCTTTGATTTCTTGAAAATAATCTCATATAATGGTTACATTTTATGTTGTAATATCTTACTGGAAAGAATGCTTCTGATGCCAGGGGGGGTGTTGAATCAGAAGTACTAGATTTTGACCTATTTTTAAATCCTTAATAACATATCTTTGAAATGGACATGCATGCATAGAAATATTAAGCAATCATGAGAAACAAATATGCATCACCACATAACACTTGAGATTTTGGTAACCCAGAAACCCTCTAGGAATAAGAAGGTAAAATTGGGGTGGGGATGATACCCACAAAATCAATATAGTAATAATGTTTGACCACTTCTAATGGTCTGCCCTATTAAAGGCCTGTCCTGTTAAAGGCTTTACATTGTATCAATAGTGACCTAGTTAAAGGATTTACAAACACTTTACATGAAGTGTTACCCTGTCAAAGGATTTAATCACCTATTTAAAGGATCTACAAGATAGCTATTAAGCTAACCTATCATTATAGGATTTCCTTTCTAATACAATGGCTAAAGAGTATTAGGTATAATAAACCTGATAGCTTAAAATCCTTGATTGCTGAATACAGGCACTTGATCTACTTTCTTCTGACCTTGATCCTTTGAGATCTGATACTCATTTGTATCCCCTGCTTTGTTCTTGATTAATTGGATATTTAACTACTGATCTCTTCCTCTAAATCTTTTTACTCTTCACTCTGAACTCCACTAGAGTTTTCATTCACTCCTTCATCCATCATTTTTTTAAAATGAGATTTCATCTTCCTTATAAAGACATTCGAAGACTTAGGGTTAGACATGGATCTACAATCCATATTGAATCTCTAATTCTAGCTCATTCCTTACATTTTATCATTGGTTGCATGCCTTCTCCATTTTTCTTATTGGCTACATGTAGATTGCATAGGAAATATAAATGATTTGATTTTATCACTTAAATCCTTTATGATTTGTCATATGTTGGCCATGAAAATGGTTTACATCTAAGTTTTTGAAGTTACAAACTCATATGCTAATTTTGAGTTACTCGACACTTACTGATTCATGATGCTCAGCTCCTGTATCATTCCTATCTTGCTCGGCATTGTTTATGACTTAGCACTTGAATATTGCTTGGCACTTGGATCATGCTCAACAACTATAATCACTTAGCATCTGAAGGCTGATCAACACCTTAAGATCACTCAGCACCTGATGAATTTCTTGACTTGGCATAAGCTGTGGCTCGACATACATAGTGTACTCGGCTTTAATGTAGAAAGTGGTTAAGTGTGTTGGCACTCAAGTGTCAAAACCATTCTGAGACTAACAATGTCCCCCTTTGACATGAGTGTCAAAAACACTTGAACTAAGCATTATTTATCTGATCTTATGAGTACGTTCACTAATCTGCTTGGTATATATACAAAGGTTTAAAGACTTTATCAAAATATTGTAACTTACAATATATACCTCAAAATTATTATAACTCCCCCTGAGTTGATCATTTTGATGTCTTGTTCCATTATGCCTAATATTTTCTTTAATATATCTTCACAATATTATCTCCCCCTTTTTGATACTGATGTCAAAGGGTCCTAAATAGTAATGCCATGCTTGCACAAAAATGTCTTATTTACCTCAAGGAGTATTTGGAGAGCTACATCCCAGTTATTTAAGGCAATATCCAATGACTTTTGTTGGATTGCAAGCTCTACTGCTAGATCAACAAGTCCTTCATGTGTAGAAATATTTGGATCCTTCTTCAGGACTATTTCTACATACATTTTCTCTTTATGTAATACTTCTAAGTGAGGAGTGATGGAGGCTTGGATTTGCATCATCTTTTCTTTGATAGTGGCCTCTTCTACTGATAATGCAACTAATTCCCTCTAAGTGTGAAGTGTTTGAGAAAATTTCTTTTCACTCTGTGTAGGATCTGAGAGTAGTTGCATGTTGGAGAGCTTTAATTTACTCTCAAGGTTAAAATTTTTTGGATTTATTTCTTGTGTGAACCTAGAAAAATCACACAATTTGCTATAAAGGGAAAATATGTTCTCTAATACACTCTTTACATTTTCCAATTTCTTAGCTAGGTCAACCTATCCCAAAATTATGTTATTAGCTATTTTCTAGTTGAATTTGCCTACAAACTTCTTTTTTGACCATTCCATTAGTTTTACATTAGTATCATGGTCTTCATTATTCACTTGGTCAACTATATCAGATAGTTGCTCAAGTATTGGCCTGTTTGCATCTGGAGGTTGAAGGCTAAAAGCATCCATGAATATATCTTTTATCTCATTCATTGCCTACTTGTATTTGTAGTCTTTCATCATTGCCTCTTTCCTCCTTCTCTTATCCAATGCACTCTGTATTTCATTCATCTTTTCCTCATTTAGAGTGCTTGAATCATAATAGGGTATTTTAATTTCTTCATCAAGCTCAGGAATACCATAATGAATGGTCCTGGCTATCCTAGTAGAGCTTGAGCTTGGTGTACTGACATGTAAGGTCATCATTTTAGTACTTAGCTTATGACTGGGTTTGGTGGGAGTTCTTAATTTTGGTAATTCAACCAAATTTTGTATTGCAGAATCCTCTTTATCTTGTGTTTCTTCTTTGTCCTCTTCTTCTTTCTTGGCTTCTTCTTGTGTTACTGTTGTTGGAGGTATACTCATTGTATGAACTGTTATCCCTATGACTACCTCTATTGTTTCACTTGGCTCTTGATGAGCTTGAATGACTATCCTTGGTGGTGATGGAGGTGGTAGAAATGTAAGCGTAGTAGTTTAAATGATTTGAGGTGGTTCTTGTGATAACACCTTCTTTGAGTTTGTCTAATGACTTTTGGAGATCATCCACACTGACCAATATAGGACTCGTACACAATTGTGCTTGTAGAGTTGTTTGGTCAAGAATCTTAGTAAGATCCACTGTAGTTAATGAATTGATGTTTTGACATGTGGTGTCAACAACATCCTTAATCTTTATGATTTCTATAGGTGTGATTGTAGAGTGAGGTGGGCTAGGAGGTGAAAGTTGTGTGGCTTGCACACTTTACTGTTCATCAGTTCCTTTGTCTTCATCTCTTCCTTCCTCCTCTCTTTCTTTCTTGTTTTCCTCTTCTTCAACCTTTTTCTCTTCTTCTGTCTTCTCTTCTTTCGTCTTCCTTCTTTCCTCAGGTTTAGCAATAGCTTCTTCTTTGTATTCCTCTTCAAGGACATCTTTTGTTGTCTTGTACGAGTTTTTCCAAACTCTTGTAGTTCTCTATACAATTTCTCAAATTTTGTTTTGTAGGATGGAGAATGCCCTATATTTAGGTGTAAACATTTTACTATGTCATTTGACTAGTTGAGTTACCTATTCCTTTGTTAAATTAGGTAGTAGGTTTGCTAGGGTTGATTCCCTCATTTCTTTCTCCATCATTAGACAAAAATGCCATCTATCTTCTATAGTTTTAGACAATTCCTTTGGAAATTGTCCATCTAGTTCAAGAGGTGTATACTTGAACTATGCCATTAATGCATAGATTGATTCTTCTATGCTATTTTGTTCCTCTCTACTGAACTTATTGAAATCAATCTTTTTCATTTCACTTAAGTCTCCATTCCTAATCTTCTCACATAATATATCAATTGAAGATTTAGGAGGATGACTTACCCTTTCAGTCTGATCTTCTTCATTAGTATTAGGTTGGGCCACATATATTTTCCTTTTCTTTGGCTTGTCCTATGCCTTTTTTACTATGTTCTTCTTCTTTGTGGCTTCCTTTTTGGCCTTTTAGGTAGAGGCCCTTGTTGTAGCTCTAGTTGTTGGCTTCTTGGGAATTTGCATGGAAACTTTCTTTAGTGAAGGCTGAGAAGTAGGAGGTGTCTTTTTCTTCCTTTTGATGACTCTACCTTTGATGGGTGCTTCCTTAGTTTCTACTTCCTTGGCACTCTCATCTTTCTCTTCAGCTTGACTTTGTGACGATTCAAGTGGCTCTTGTTCTGGCTCACCTTCTTCTTCTCCTTCACTAATCTCTTTTGCTTCACCTGTTGCACTTGATTCTTCAACACCAAATTTATTCTTTATCTTCTTTACTAGCTTGTCCTTTTTCTTTACTGCTATGGCTATCTTGAGTTCTATAACAACTCTTGATTTGACAATGTCATATGTTCCAAATGCCTTTACAGATTTGTCCATTTCCTCGGCAAGTAATATTGTGATGACTGTAGAAGCTTGGTCAACATCAAGCTCATATCCCAATGGTCTAAGCCATCTTTTTCTTGGAAGGACTGCTTGAATGTAAGTATAATCAATGTCAATTAGAAAACATATGTCATTTGCATGCTTTTCTACCAGTGAAATTGGTATCCTCATTCTTTTCTTCATTGCATTCTTGTAATCATCAAAATAGATAGACATTTGATCATCAAAGCTATCTCCCATTTGTGCAATGAAATCATTAATCTGATCAACAATGGTTTTATTCTAACTCTAGTTGACTTTGCCAAATGAAGGGAATTCCTTCATTACATAGAAGAACATACAAACAAACACTGAACCAAATTTACACTGTGCTCGCTTGGACTTTCTAATAGCTCCAAGATTTTCATTGATCTGTTGCAACAAGAGCTTTGCAAGTTCATAGGTGTGGTCTTTCTTTACAAGCTTATGTGCACATCTACTACTATGCAGGGTACACTATTTAACCTATTGGATTGATAAAACTTATGTGATATGATCCTTGGATCAGTTATGGTATCTATGGTCATGCCTCTATTGTTCCATTTTGCACCTCTATTCTTCTTAATTGTTTCCTTCTTTTCACTTTTCAATGTCTTTGGCCGATCTAGGGTTGGAAAACCTGTAACCCTATGAACCATTTTCTTGGTAATCTTGACTGGTCCTTGTTCTAACCAGAATGATCCATCATGGATTCTACTAAGTATTATGTGTATCCATTCAATTTTGAATACAATTGGAAAAATTAGGGCTTTGGTTAAACCCTTCTTCCCTATGATAGAAAACTCATCTTTCAAGATTCCATTTTCATAAAGTTTGTCATAAGCATTAAAGATTTCCAAATCTCCTATAGCTCCTATTTTACAATTATAGCACTTTTGCACATCTTGAACCATAATGACTTTTTTAGGCATGACAGATAGGGCACCAGTGGGATCACTTTTATATGCAATTTTTGGTATAGGTCTAAACTCAGGTTGCTTAACCTTGTTGCTGAAAAGTTGAATTTCATGGCTCACTTTCCCTTGGGTCATTTTTGAACTAGATGCCATTTATATCTGAACTAGGGTTTAACGATTAAAGAAAAACTTCTCAAACTGTAAAACTCGACACCTGAAGGAAATACCTAGATAAATGCTTAGATCACTTGGGTAGATGCTGAATCGCTAAAAAACACTGGTTGAAAGCTTGAAAATCACTCATTCATGATCAAGGTAATCACTCTTCATTTGAATGACTCAAGAATGAATCAATTTTTACTTTTAAGTGACAAAAGAAACTTTGCATTTAATGCATTTTAGTACCTACACCTGTCACTCAGCTTCCAAATGTTTTTCAACTTGAAATCCACTTGGCAGCTATACTTACTCAGCATCCAAAGTAGTTTCACTCGGCATCCAAAGACAACTCAACATCATCATTCAATTTTAGTCTTAGCATCTTGTCTCATGAAAATTTATACTTTGCAGTGCTTCTTCATGGTTTAGGGCTGATGTGTAATACTTCCTTATGTATCAGCCCTATAGGCTTGTCTTGTGATTAGTTAGATGAGAAATGATCACTTGACTTCATGGGTGAAGTGACCCTTTCATAAGATGTACTTGATCAATCCTTTTTCTTCCATGTCTTCTTCATGTTTGTTCTTATGTGTTCCACATCAAATTTTTTTTGCCCTTATTTACTTCAGTCTTGGGTGCCTTGGACCTTGTAGGACAATTTTTGTTGACATGTCTAGTTTTCAAGCAATTGAAGCAAGTAGTCTGGTTCAACCATCGTTTATAGTTCCCCTTGAAATGTGTTCTTATGCAATTCTAGGGTATATGTCCATACTCTTGACAATAGTGACAACTGTACCTGGTGTTATAATCCCAATGGTAGTGACCTTCATTTTCTTTTGTTCGTTGATTCGATGTCCACATAGGCTTTGATCTACATTCAAATGCCCTATGTCCATATTTCTTGCAATTATGACAATGTCCATTAAATCTTTGTGTCTTGATGACTTTGGCCCTACAATCTTGTGTCATATGTCCTTGCATGTTGCACTTGTGATAGTAACTCTTGCTTTTGGGTGTGTTTGGCTGATTGATTCTTCTACTCCTGCAAACATTAGCAGTATGCCCCTTTTTATTACAGTAATGACAAATGAGTTTAGAATCCTTACCTTTGTCACTTCTTTTCTCAACACTCTTTAATGATTCACCAACTTTAGTGTTGTTATATCCAAGTCTTGATGTATCATGGACTGATCTTGGGGATTTTAGCAACTGTTCAAAGTACTTTATGGCTTCTCTTGACTTGTTGAGATTCTCTACTATCTCTTTTTCTCTGTTCAATTCATTCTCCAATCGTTCATTTTGCATCCTCAAAGTAGAGATCTCAATATCTTTCATATTAAGTTCATGATGAAGGTTCATCATTTGAGCTAGTGTATCCATCTGCATGTTTGAGATCCTTGTTAATTCAGTACATTTTTCTTCCAGTCTGTTTGCAAGATTCCTTTTGTCATCTTCCATCATGACTTTGTCCTCAACTACTCTTTTCTTTTGTTTAGTGATTTCACATAAAATTATGGCCTATGATTCATGTTCCATTTTGAGAGATCTTATCTCATTTGCTTGAGTTTTTTTTTCTCCATCAGCTATGTTATTGCTGCATCAAACTCTTTAGTGTCTCCATTGGCAAACACTTGTGTGGTATCAATCTCCTTGTAGTGTATATCATTTTCAGCTATAGCTATCTCCTTTCTTCTTTTCAAAGATTTTCTTAATTCCACTTTAGCTTCCTCTACTTTTTGTAGAGCGAGATGCACATCTATCACCTGGTTCTCAATGATCTTTCCAAGTTTGAAAACTTCCATCTTTAGATCTTTTCCTCCAAGTTGTTAGGTTCCTTCTTGAGAGAAACTAGGCTCTGTTACCAATTGTTGTAATATCTTATTGGAAAGAATGCTTCTGAGAGGGAGGGTGAATCAAAAGTACTAGCTTTTGACCTATTTTTAAATCCTTAATAACATATCTTTGAAATGAACATGCATGCATAGAAACATTAAGCAATCATGAGAAACAAATATGCATCACCACATAACACTTGAGATTTTGGTAACCCATAAACCCTCCAAGAATAAGAAGGTAAAATTGGGGTGGGGATGATATGCATAAAATCACTACAGTAATAACGTTTGACCACTTCTGATGGTCTGCCCTGTTAAAGGCCTACCCTATTAAAGGATTTACACTGTATCAATAGTGACTTGGTTGAAGGATTTACAAACACTTTACATGAAGTGTTACCCTGTCAAAGGATTTAATCACCTATTTAAAGGATCTACAAGATAGCTATTAAGCTAACCTATCATTATAGGATTTCCTTTCTAATACAATGGCTAAAGATTATTAGGTATAATAAATTTGATAGCTTACAATCCTTGATTTTTGAATACAGGCACTTGATCTACTTTCTTTCGACCTTCCTCTAAGATCTGATACTCATTTGTATCCCCTACTTTGTTCTTGATTAACTGGATATTCAACTGCTAATCTCTTCCTCTAAATCTTTTTACTCTTCACTCTAAACTCCACTAGAGTTTTCGTTCACTCCTTCATCCATCTTTTAAAAAAAAATGAGATTTCATCTTCCTTATAAAGGCATTTAAAGACTTAGGGTTAGACATGGATCTATGATCCATATTGAATCTTTGATTCTAGCTCATTCCTTACATTTTATCATTGGTTGCATGCCTTCTCCATTTTTCTTATTGGCTGCATATAGATTGCATAGGAAATATAAATGATTTGATCTTATCACTTAAATCCTTTGAGATTAATCATATGTTGGCCATGAAAATGGTTTACATCTGAGTTTGTGAAGTTACAAACTCATATGCTAATTCTGAGTTACTCGGCACTTATTGATTCTTGATGCTCAACACCTTCTGTAACTCAGCTCCTGTATTGTTCCTATCTTGCTCGGCATTGTTTATGACTTGGCACCTTAATATTGCTCAGCATTTGGATCATGCTCAACACCTATAGTCACTCGGCATCTGAAGGCTACTCAGCACCTAAAGATCACTCGGCACCTGATGACTTTCTTGACTCGGCACAAGCTATGGCTTAGCATACATAGTATACTCAACTTTAATGTAGAAAGTGGTTAAGTGTGTTGGCACTCAAGTGTCAAAACCATTCTGAGACTAACATTTTCAATTCAACATTTCTTTGTATTTTTTTACATTTTTGAGTAACACTTACATACAAATTTTATAAATCAAAATTAATTTATTATTTATAACATTGTTACATTATTCTTAATATCTATTTAAATAAGATTGAAAATTTATAATAATGTGTTCTTATATCTTTTAATATTGTTTTATTTATTTTATGAAAAAAATAAAAATAAAACATTTGTATCTATATGCGTATATTTTTCCTTTTAACATTTTATATAAATTCTAATACTTCATTTAAAAAAATATATATATATATAACTTGTAAATTATCTCTTTTGGGTATCAATCAAAGAACACCAACCAAATCCTTTCATAAATGTTACCTTGGGATGAGGTTCGTTGGTTGATCCTTGTAGGTCACTCAACCTTGATCCATATGATCATTATGGAAGGAAATAATACTATAATTTGTGTTATAGGGAGAGAGTATAGACCACATATTATTTCAATCCATGAAAATGGGAATAAGTGTGTAGCCATGATTGTTTTGTGGCAGAATATTCTTTTAATGAATTAGAAGAAGATACATTGAACATGGAAATTCTTCACTTGAAATTGAGGACAATTGAGTTGTATGATCCACTAGTAGAGGACACCTCTATCATCAAAACCCACCAAAGATTGATCACAACAAATTGTTCAAACACTCTCTTTCCCTCGTTCCAACCCTAAATCTCTTAATTTAAACTATGTTGACATATCTTTGTTTAATTTAGTTATTTGTGATGCTTCACCTCCTATTGCTTCTAGTGAATGACGTCTCAAATTTTTGCTAGTATAGTGGAGTTAAGCCAAGTATTGGCTTATGGATTTGATTTGTCTATTATTTTTCTTTGATTGGTATTCCATGTTTTTTTTCTTTGTGATGGTTTTTGATATCAAGTATCTTCTACCTTTTCAATGTCTCATTTTATAGTTCTTTGATGCACATGAACTATTTGAAAAAATTCTTTAATGGGATACTATCTTGTGGATTGCTGTCATTAGTGGATAATCATAAATTGGACTTGTTGAGAAATATTTGTAGGTTTTGTAAAAAATATAGGTGAGTTGAAAATCCAAACTCAATAAATTGTTTTAGTATTGTTCTAAGTTGTGCTTGGATTTTTGGAGTATGGTATGGAAATCCATTGAACAATGACTAAGTGAGTATTTTCTAGATGCTAAAGTTGTCAATATATTCATAACCATGTATAGGAAGCATGGAAGCTTAAAGAAGTAAGAAAACTATTTGATCAAGTAGCTCATAGAAGCTTTGTCTCATAGAGTGCACTCATTACAAGTTGATCTGCAAAAAATGGTCTTGTTTAAAAGGCCTTTGAGATATTTAAGAAAATGTAATTGGAATATGTAAAAATGAATTGTGCAACCTTGGCCAACATGTGTCACAATTTGAGCATTGCAAGGAAAGTGAAGCATACACAAGGCATGTGAGCTATTTGACAAAATGCCTCAAAGAGGTATTTTCTCATGGAGTGCAATGATTGTGGGATAGGCATAGAACAAGTTTGTTGAAAAGGCTTGGATACTTTCAAGAAAAGAAATTGACATGTGTAAAACCAAACTCCACACCCTTTTCTAGCATTCATCCAATCTGTCCCTATCCACCAAAGTACAATAGAAGGGTTTTTTTGGTCTGATATAGTAGCAACTACTTTGGTAGACATGTATATGAAATGTGGAAGAATAGACAAGGCTCATGTATTATTTTCCAAAATAATTTGAAGACATGTCATGCCATTGAATTCTATGATTATAGAGTATGTACAAAATGGATTTTCCAAAAAGGCTTTAGAAACTTTTAAGTAACTGTAACCAGTAGGTGTAAAGCCAAATTCTAAAACTTTTGTGAGCATCCTTCTAGCTTGTGCGAAAATGGGTGCTTTGGAACATGGTATGGACATCCATTTAAGTATAATAGAAGGGGAGTTTTTGTGAGATGTTATAGTGGCAACAAACCTTGTGTAAAATGTGGAAACATAGACAAGGTGTAGGAAGTGTTTAATAGAATGCCCCAAAAAGATGGCATGTCATGGAATGCCATGCTTGTAGGATATGCACAAAATGTGTTTTCCAAGAATGTTTTAGATGAGTTTTTGTCAAATATAGTTGAAAGAACACTTGAAGGAAATCTACTATTATGGAATACAATAATTGAGGGTTAACTATCAAATGATATTTTGAAAATCTAATGTAGATTTCAAAAAAATGAAATTGTTTGATTCACAACTAGATTTGGTTACTTTAGTCAAAATCCTCCCAAAATGCTTTTATCATAAATAAGCCTCATAGAATTTCTTGTTATATTGGTGCATTCATGTAAAGGGTCCTCTAAATTTAGTCGTGTATTGAAAACTTAGATGCTTCTAATCCTCCAGTAGGAACTTTCCATCTTGAATATTTTACCATTTATTCTTAAAGTTTAACCACTTTTTTATATCAAAGATTAGATTAATGGTTTGTGAAAGAAAATTCAGCAAGCTTATTGGCTATTAGAAACTTTTTTTTTGTTTGAAGGAAAGCCCTCCATAATAGTTACATGGTAGGAACTAATAATAAAGAGAAATGATTTGATCCAACATATGATCACATATTGGTTTAAACTTTAAACATACTACTGCGATCAAACGTGATAGATTGAGGACAATACTTCTAATTATGCTCATTATTACATAAAAGTTTTAATTTAACTAAATTAGGCCTATTTAGCCAACAAAGATAAGACACTAATTCCTAATAGAAAAGAAGCATATGACCATACTGGAAGCCTTATTTTTCTCTGCATTCATGAACCAAGAATATCTCTTTTAAGAAGATGCACTAATGTAGAAACTATAAAAATTGAGTCAAACAACACCTCAACAATTAGATATATTGGACTATGTTCATTATATGTTGATGAAATTCCAACTCCCACATCAATTCTAAGAGCTATATTTAATGGAAGGAAAAATATGATGAGTGTTGTTGATCTAGTCTTGAACCTTGCATATCCCATATCATCAATATATATGGAAATTAATTAATGAATTAAAAAAAAGTAGATTTTTTTAAAAATGTTATACTTGTAACTTCTCTAGTAAAAATTTATGCTAAATGTGGATACATAACAGAGATACACAAACTATTTGATGAAATGCACAATCCAAACTTAGTTCTTGGACTAAATATCTTATGATAAATGTTGAATGCTTCTATAATTTGTTGTTAGATTTTATTTTCATACATTGTATTTTTATCCCAAATAGAGGTATTGATTGTTCATTCATGGTTTCGATTTATTCAAAATACCATAGCTTCTTTTGTGAGCCAAGAAGTACTCAACAATTGTTGACACATGGTATGTGGGTTATATAATGGTTTAGATTTTAGAAAAAGATCCTTTCTGTAGTGAAAAAAGTGGAATCTAGATCAATTAGAAAAAGTATGCTTGCTCATATCCTTAAATGTTAGATCATTTGTAGGAATTCTATCAATTTTTCACTTTATGATTATTACATATATTAAGGAAATTGGAGCTATGTATTTTTTTATGGGCCACGGTTACTACTAAAAAAAAGTGATGTGTATATTGCAAGTTCCAAAGCAATCTTGAAGCCCTTAGATTGTGATATGTAGGAGTAGGTTAATAACATTCAAGATGAATATGTAACTATCTAAATTTGACTTTTATTAGTGAAACTTCAACTTTATAAGTAATAATGATAGATATGATTTTCAATAATAAAGGAGATATGAGATATCACAATTTTAGCATTTCCATCTAAGAATTACCATAGGGCCACAACAATGAATTATTAGTAGATAGGCTTTCTCACCTAGGCTAGAGAACATTGGAAACATCTCATGCAAGTGTCTTTGTTATAAAAAAGGCTGCCTAGAATTAGTAGGGATGTCCTCATTAAATCCACTCTACTAACAACTAGTGAAAACAACTCAAAACTGACTACAATAGCATTATGGACAATGAGTGCTTCACCACTAGATCCCCAATCCATGAGTCCTCAATATGGGAAAATATAGGGTTACCCATAATTATTTGCACTGCCCCTATAATTACCACCATTAAGGAGAGAAGTGGGCAACTACAATTTACCTTTTATAAATCCCTCTAACTTGAATGTAGCTATCATGGATGACTCTTCATCTAAAACTCAAGTAGGTGTGTTCATTGTGGGCATGTGCTATATTTGAATGGGACATGATCTGTTATTCCTTCTATGATAATGTTTTCCTTTTTATTTGTAGGAACTAGACGCTAGCAAAAGAAAACAAATGATAGGTTAGAGAGGAGTTGATATCACCATGGGACCACACTTATATAGTCCCAAATAGGTGAGTTCCCACTGCCCTCCTTAGATTGTATGGGTGTCCAGGTTGTCTAATTCAAATTTCCACTAAACCCCTAACTACCAACTACAACTCCTTGCAAAGACTCCTTCTTGCTTTGAGTTTCAATAATGTATATTTCAAACTACGAGATAAGCCCTCATCAGGTTTAATAGTTTTTTTGTAGTATTCACCTATTTCTTGATGTTGCAGATAATAATCTATCCTAGGACCATCATGACTGTGCATAGAAAATAAAATAAAAGATATAAAAGGTTTAAAATAGACTATAATCTAAAATATTCTTACACTCTAAAGAATTCATTACAATCTTGACTATATGATCTATGAATACCTATTCCACCTAATCTAAAATCTAGGTTTTAATGGAAATAGTTTAGTTATAAACCCTAATATACACTAGTTTCTCGATCAACCCCACACTAACAACTCTTTAGATTTTAAATTACTGAAAGAAAATATAAATTATTAGAGCCAATACTCCTTCTTTCTTTTATGCTTTAATCCTTTCATGATAGTATAACCCACTACAAAAGAATATGAAAAATTGCTTGGTAGATGAGGGCTTATATGAGGGACAAATATGTAGTGTGGGAAAATTTTCTTAATAGATGACAACTTATTGGATGGCATTGACCTCTACATCTAAGGGATAAGTGGGTACATCAGTATCAAATTCAAATGTGGGTTATCGATTTGTGATTTGAGTTTGATCATTAGCATTTTTAAAATAGGAATTTATGTTATTTTAAATAATAACTATTTCAGTATATTGACTAGTTTCAATATCTATTTCACAATTGTAAAAAACAACCTGATAATCAAAGTACAACTAGTACAGTTCATAACTTTTGGTTCTTGTTGATTGTAAGTAACAATTTATGGTTAGTTTGAACTAATTGAAAGCACTTAAATTCAATTGTGAATGTTCAGTTGGATTGTGCTAGAATTAAGTATTTTCCAAGTTTTGAAACTTGGCCAACATCAAGAAAATATCTATCATATACTTTTTAAATTTTTTAGTTAATACTTTTTTCTTATTTTTAAGTGTATTGTGTCAAAGAAGGTAAGTTGCATCAACATTTTAGAGACCAGTTGTAGTGTTTTAAAGTTACCTTAGGTCCTTCATTTTACAATGCAATTTTATGAAAGAATATTGGCATTGTTATTCAATAGGAATGTTGATCTTGCTGGTTATTATTTTGAGGGCATTTAATTTAAAATATTGCTGATGTTAAATAGATTTTTTGTAGGGATAATTTTGGTCTTTTTGGTTATTATTCCAAGGGTATTTAATGTAAAAGATTGTTGATGTTGAATATATTTTTTGTATGGATAATGTTAAAAGCAACTAAATGATGAATAGAGTATGCCATATGTATGAATATTTGGCATGGGTAAGGTGCTAAAATTACATTTCTTAATGAAATGACTAGCACTTGAAGCAAGTGAATAGTTTTGTGGAGAAAACATCATGTCACTTCTGCCAGTTGAAGTAATGCACATTGGTAGTCACCATGAAAAAAAATGGGAAGCCTGAGTAAAATCAACTAGATGAAGAGGGTGTGACACATGGAATGAGTCACTTGGAGCAATGAATGTTTTTATGAAATAACATGTAATGTCTCTTCTTCCAGTTGAAGCAATGCACATTAGTAGTAGTATGACAAATACAACAAGGCTTGAGTAAAATTAACTAAAGGAAGTAAGTGTCACCGTAATAAAGATTTGTGAAATATAATTACCATTTTGATGTTGAAGAAAAAATATGTATCTTGAATAGAAGAGAAAGGCTTGATTTTAATGCAAATGTGATGAAGTTTGAGTATTTTCATAAGAAACAATACATTACTCAATCCATGTTTCAAGCACCATGCTTTCGTTTAATTGAATATCCCACCTTCACCCATGTTTCATGATTCCAATGGATAATCAATTGTGTTAAGCCTTGTAAGGGAGTTTATATGTGTTGTAATCTTATGTTGTATGCATTTTTGGTGCTTGATTGTAACACATTTGAGCCTTGTTTTTACTAGCTCAGTGGGTAGCTTCTTAGAAGCAAAGGATGGGAGGTAAGCCTCCATGGTTCTTATTGGTCATTTTTTTTTTCAAGTTTTCTTTATGCTCTTGTAATCCAAATGAGAAGCTAGAGTTTATCTATGGATTGATGTACCAAGGAAGGAATACGTTGTTTACTTCATTGTAGACTTAAAATATCCATCTATGTTGTTGTATTTTACATTTTTAGAGATGAAATCACCATCTTATGTACATTTTTGTGAAGTGTAATTTATTGAAAATATGATGAACTTGGGAGATGATTGTAGGTAGTTGCATTGTAAGCTCAATCAAATTTGTTTAGATGTATTGAAATGGAAGGATTGATGTATCAAAATAGTCATAGATGGAATATGGAAGAGATGCATTTTAAAGGATGGTCCATTCTTTTGGTACTAACTTAATGATCATGTATTATTTTTATCATGCTTAATGGAATTATAAAGAAAGAAAAGAGAATTCATTTCAATTAGATTCTTTATTGAAAGAAATTTTACCTAAGAATTAGATTATCTATTCATGTGATTCAAAGTTCCACTAGTCGTAGAAAGAGAGATCTTTTAGGTCCATGTTTTTTCATGTTTCAATTCATTTCATGTGTTAAGTAATTATTCAAGTGATATCAAAATAGTTCCATTAAAATAAGTAATTACATTGGAATATGGAAACAACATCAAATCCCCATCAAACCAATATTCATAACTCATAGATGAGTAGAGGAAATAAATCAAATCAATCACGAGGAATAAACTACCATGAAAAAAAGAAACCTACTCATGCATATTAGCTCTTTAAATATTGTATGGGTAGTGGAAAATAAATCCCCTCCCTATTATAGACCAACAAAATAATTCTTAAGATCTCTGAATTTTTAAAATAAAAATATACCTACCTAGTAAACAATAAACTAATTAGATGTAATCTATGCATAAGAATGTGTTAAAGGAAACTCAAAAGAAACATGTGACCTTGGGGTCACAAGTACACATTTTTAAAAAATATATAATGTAAGTTACAGGTTGCAGGTACTTGAGGACATGCCATTACCTTAAGAAAAGCACACTTATTAAAATAAAACCCCTAGTTAATTCAAAACCCTATGTATATATAATCACATATTGTTTAAACCAAGAAAATTCACTCACAAAAGGACTACCTAAATATTAAACCCTTTTATATCTCCCCACCCACATGGAAGAGAGCAACTTTCAAAAAGGTAGATTAGCATTTGCCACTAGTAAATTGGGTGAGAGGCCCTTTGGGTTGGTTCCACTCCCCAACTTGCACTTTACCCTCGTTTGGAGTGAGCATTGCCCTTGGTAGGCCAACATCCTTCATGTGGGTTAAGATTGGAAGGTGCCTTGTGGAATGGGAAGCACACTTAGCATGTAATGCCCTACCAAGGGATCCAGAAGAACTAACCTAAAGTTTTACTATGTTTTTCAAACATTTTTTTTTAAAGAGTAACATATACAACAATTATAAAATAGAAGAAGTAATAAAATACAATCATACATAAGCAAGACACAACAGATTACATTCCTTAAGGATCCTAAGATGTTGAATCACATTTAAACTTAAATAGTACCAAGTCAAATAAATAACCCATCCACATAAAAGAATAACTACAAGTTCAAGTCCATTTAATTAATATACATTTGTTTTGCACTTGGCAATAATCAGAATGCACAATCATCCACTGTACATGTCATAGGGTATGAAATACTGAAGGAGTATACATTTATAAAATAGATTACATCATCCCTTTTAGATCCATGAAACAAGATATAATATAATAAGTAAAATCATCCATCATATAGATATAACCATCCATCATAATACACAAAGATAGAATGAAAGGAAATGCAGAATAAGGAACTCTAGCCATGACATCAATGGACAAATATTAATGGTAAAAGTAAGAAGCATTACAACTCAACCTCATGGTAACCCAAAATGGTCCATTCCCACCACACTAAGGAGATAGTTTCAAGTCCTAGATAGGATAACAATCCTAGAAATCAAAGTAATATCTAGGTAATGGAAAACTCCAAAAGTAATCTAAATCAAAGGTTCCAAGATAAAATTAAATCTTAACACAAAGGCAAAGAGAGATATGTAGGAAATCTATACTACTAGTGGGAAAGTGTCATCACATGGGCCAACTTTAGGGTTACCCAGCTAGTCATTTAATCATTTGGCCCCCTGGTGACTTTATGTGGTCCTTCCATACTAACAAGGTGTACTAACAATGCATGGTTGCAATCAAGCATCATTTCTACTCTGATCTTAGTCTCTACTAGCACTCAAGGCATGGGCGAGGAAAGACAAGACTCTTATTAGGTTCATTTTACTCTCATTTAGTGTAGTGTTTTCACTTATTAACTACTTACAATGGGTTACCCGTCAACCTCTTTAGGGCCCTTGCCTCCATTTCAAGCCACTTTCGAACTTAACATAGATATAACTCAGACTAAGGTCAACAAAGCAAAAAGATCTCAAAAGACCATAACCATACATCAGTTCTCTAAACAAGAAATTGATAGGTATAGAAATCACTTAGTTAAAGTATAACATCACAAATATGATCATCCTAATAGGATTGATCTAAGAAGGTACACATAAGTCAAAAATATAACATCATATATATAATCACCAAAATAATACATCCCAGCCTTTGGTAAACATCCTAGGACTGGTGAACACTCTAGTTAACCCAAACCCCAAAACATAAGACAATATATTATTAATAGTGTAGTTTCATAGTTTTGTTTGATTTTGAAGACATAAATTCTAATTTTACAGTTAGGTTTAAGTTTTCATTTTGTTTCAATGTAATTTTTTGAATAGACAAGATTTACATTTTACCCTTACAACGTAACCCATTTCTTATAATTGAATGTAATGCACAATTACCCTTATCTTAAGAGATTACAAGGATTACAATTAAATATCATAAGATGACTTCAAAATAATTCTCTATATAAATTATTAAAATAATAATTACTGATGATTAATTTAAATTACTATGATTTTATTAATAATCAAAATTATTATATAATAAATAACCTCAATCATTACAATCATTCAACCACATTTGGCATACCTTTAGGATGGAGATTTTGTTCACTCTGAGGAAAGATAGGAATGTTGTTCTATTCACTCACAATTTTCTTGATATTAATATTGCCATGCACACTAAGCCATGCATTTGTAATAATGTAACTATGCAGATTCAAGTTCAAGCTAACAAAGAGGCCTTGGGGGTGGCTCACCTACATGAGCCACTGAACCACTAGGGCAAATACCCATTGCACTATTTCTAGAATTCCTCTAGATGCTTCGATTGATACCTCAATTCCTTGAGGCTGCAGTTCACAGTCACATTCCTTTGTGAGGCCTCACCCCGACCTATCATAGCATGGATATTTTATTTACATTTTGATATTTGAGACCTTGATATTTTGGCAATTGTTTGAAACTTAGATGGATATTAGATTGCTTTATCTATTGATTTTAATACTTTAGTAATGTTTTACATTGTTATATGCACTAAGAACCTATTATTGTGTAAGAAATGTTCGAACACATATGATGTAGCTTTATGACATGATATTATTAGATTATGATGCAATGCAAAACATTAATTTGATTTTGATGATTTTTGATTTATAGATAAATGTTAATTTGATTATGATACTTTATGACATGCATATGAATGGTTATGATATGCAGATAGATGTTAATTTTATAATGATGACTTATGACATGTAGATTTTGATATCTTAACATTTCAAATGGAATAATTGAAAAAGACAAAGAAAGGAAATCTAATTCAAATTATGTTAATATGGATATTATTATTATATACATTTATGTGGTATATGTTTATTTGACCCTCTTGGACTACTGATGCTCAAGTTTAATGTGTAGGAAGAGAGACCACGAAAATTCTTTGTGGAAACAAGTTCCAAACCTTGTGAACATAATTTAACCAAGGCGGATAATTTTTGAAGATTCAAAAGCATCATTGTGAAAGTGTTTTTCTTCGTAATTGTATGGTTGCCTAGTTGTGAATGTGTTTAATCATAATTTAGATGCAATAACCACATGACATGGAGAAGTGTAATGTTTTTTTTTTGAGTCATTTGACACTTGTATTTGTCTATGTGTTGGTGACATGTCACTTAGAGTGTTGGTCACAAGGTCACTTAATCTTGATCCTTTCCTTTTCTTCCAATTAATGTTTAAGTAAACCCACTTGGGAGAGAATGTTAGGATGGGTCACCATCATGCTGATTTTCAAATTCAAACTTGTTATGGACTTTAGGGGGCCTAAATGGGATCCTAAAGTGTTATTTTATTCATAAAAACAAACCCAAATGGTATTATAACATGTTAGGGGCCTAAATTCAACCATTTTAGTGATTGACTAACTTAGAGAACCCCTTAAACAAAGCCATCTTGAACCAATTCGAAAATTTTAGTTTCCCCATGAGAGTAACCTCACAATCCCACTTGGTCAACTTTCTTATTTTGGAGGAACAACAATGTAAGAAAGAGGAGGCTTGATGTTCCTACTAAAATGGGTTAGTGCAAAGTCTTTTTAGTGGAGGGGTGAAAAATTAGTGGGTTGTCCACCCACTCTCTAATTTTAGAGATAGTTAGGTTTGTTGGGAGATTAAGGGAGCTCTACTACAACTATCTTTACCTTAGCTTGGACCAATGTTGGTGTCTCAAAACATTCTTCTTTTTCATTTCTCTCTTTTAGCATGGATAAGTAAATCTGCAAGTGTGAAGGGTTATCAATGGAGTATGCATTGCATTGTAAATCTTGTGTTATGGACTTTGGCATTGTGTTGTGGAGATATGAAGGTGTCATGTCATCTAGGAGATTTTCCTTTTGTTTTAATCTCTACTTAATCTTTTTTTTCTATTTTTTTGCTTGAATGTGAGTGTTGAAAATCCTTGGGTGAAGGGCATAGTTGGGTTCATCATTGTAGTTGAGAGAGTTACCTCATGAAGAGGATTTTTGTTATTTCATGAAGTATGGGCTCCATTGAAGGCATATACCTTTTTTTTTTGGAGATACAAGGGGTTTTGTTTGACTAAGGAGGAGATGTTTTTTTTTGAAGGCCTTGAGAGGAAAAATGAAATGGCAATATGTTATTTATGTTGGTTATGGCATCTCTTCTTTGAAGAGCCCACCTTCACCCAATGTGAGATGATTCTAACGGTGAATCATTCTGCAAGGCATGGGAGGGAGTTGATGGTGTTTTGCGTAATTTTCATGCAATGGTAAGTGGAGTATGTATGTAACTATTTAGCTCTTGATTCCCTTGCTAGGTGGGTGGCTTCATAGAAGCCTAGGCTAGGAGGTGAGCCTCCATGGTTCCTCATGTGTGTGTTATGTGTAGGTCATAAGAAGATGTAGTCTTTGCAAAGTTTTAGAGCCTCACCCTTGATAAAGTGGAAAAGATCCAATTATGTGAAGAAAGATTAATGTTCTTGTCACCTTCATAGGGTTGTAATTTTTAAATCTCTATTGATATTCATTGTGATGTAAGGAAATTGTATCATTGTTCATCACCTGAAAGTTGTTGAAGGAAAGATTAGGATGTTGTATATAAATTTATGTTTTACATGTAAGGAAATAGTTATTAGAAAATTGATGTGTTATGGAAAAGTTTAGCATGAGTTGCAAAAGAGATTGTATCATTGTTATCATTTGAAATTGTGGAAGGAAGGGTTGATAGGTTGTATACATCTATTTTACTTGTAATAAAATCTTCCATGTTTAATTTGATGTGTTATGAAAGAAAATTTGCATGATATTCTTCTCCTTGGGTTATTTGTAAATGATTGGTAGATACATGTAAATTTCATTAATGACATGAGGAAGAATATTAAGAGTAGAGATGGTAATTTCATATAAAAATTCATATGTTGTATTGAAAAAGTTATAAACTGTGCATTCATAAGTTGAAAAAAAAATCACCTTATTTGATAGTCCATTACATATCTATCATTATTTAGTCATTTGGGTTTCAAGTTCCAACTATTTGTATTTTGTTAGGAGACATTACTACTCTATCAAAAAAATGTATTCATTTGTAGTTTCATGAATAGAATAAACAAAAACAAAAGAGTTAGTTTGGAAAAGTAGACACTTAGAACAAATCTTGATAGTCCTATTGTAGGTGAGTATTTCACCTCTCTGGAAAATGTATAGGGGAGAAATAATTCCTCCCCGAAATTATAGTGTAATAAAATATTGAGTAGGTGACTATCACACCAAATTTTAAATCAGCAATGAAAAAAAAAAATAGGGAACATGATTGACTCCCTAGTAAGACCCTATGAAAATTTTGAATGATAATTGGTTTAAAAAGACATCCTTCCCCAACAAGGGTCACGAGAGCACATAATAGACATGATTTATTGGAAATTTAATAACATGGTGTAAAACTAATATAAAAATATTGGCAAGGAAATTCTAAACAAAAAAAATCCTAGGGACCCTAAACAATTCTATGCGCACGGTGCTTGGCATACATTACAAAAAATATGTTTATTTAAACAAGTGCTACAACTTGGTATAGGGACATGGGCATAGGTTTTGGTGACCTATCCCAATCATGTCAGGCCCACATTAAGGTGCCTTGTCCCACTAAAAATGTGCCAACCTTGGGCAGAGCACTTCCCTATGGTGCGGATGCATGGGAAATGAGATAGTAGGTTAGTGGGATAAGAGAAAGATGTAAAAAAAAAGCTAATTACATCATTTGGGGAGGGTGTTTAAAGCATGACACGTTTAGGATTATAGGTGTGGGGTAGCTGATAGGGTAAATCAAGGGGATTTTCTATTCTCAAGGATAGTTAGATATTTAAGTGAGTAGTATAGTTTTATTTGTTTGTTAGGTATAGGATGGGGTGGGCCATGTAGTATAGAATAGGATTTAAACATTAATGGCAATAAGTTAAAAGATTTAAATTGTGTTTAGAAATTAAATAAAACTAATATGGTATGTCATTTACATAAAATTAATGGAAATATATTATATTTTTGAATATTTATTTATATTAAATAATTTATAATAAGTCAATTTTAGGTGATAGGAAAAGTATAGAAGTCATAAGGAAATTAACTTGCATAGAGGAATTTGTAAGTGGGTAGATATATGGGTCGTAGATAGACTTGAGAATCAAATGGTATTGGTATAGTGGAAATAAGAATTTTGAGTATGGTGTGCATCCATCATTGTTAGAGATGTAATGAAATAGATTCCAAATGTTAGGGGTATTAAGTAGTCTAATTCAATTTAGTGTTGATTAATGTTATGTGAATAGGTTTTTTCAAATGGGCTATGATTAATGTCTCATGGTAATGGTTAAATTTATAGTTAAGGGTAATAAAAATAAATTTGGAAAGAAGGCCAATAATTATTTCCATATAGTTCAAAAAATAAATAAATAAAGTATTAATTGAAATAAAAATAATTAAAAAATTGATAAATAAATTAATACCAAAAATCGGGTAAATCAATAAGTAATAACTGAAAAAATAAATTATAGGACTTAATTGAAGTATTTCCTAGTGAACAAAAAATGGTAGGAGGGTAGCGTGTATGCATTTTAGCGGGTGTATATATATATATTTTTTATTCACCTTGATGGTTATGGAGGAATGTTGTGTTTGCCAACTAACTTTTCTATACCCTAAATCTAGTGGAAATTTTTGGGGTCATTCGGGTAAGTCACCAATCAATAAGAACGTTCATTATTAACCTAGGCCTATACACAAAATCTATAGTATACTTGTTTCTTTTTTAAAAAAAAATTTGGGTTGTGTTTTTAACTAGTAAATTTTAGGGCATGACATTTTGGTATCAGATTATTTTGTTACAACACCAAGAGCCTAACCCATTATGTCTAACCTATGCACTACAACTTTGTATAGGATGCTCGTAGTCACCTACAATGATCGTCGGAGGGCTAGGGGTCCTATGGAAAACCAAGCCAACTTAGAGGAGTCAAGGAATAATATGGGGGGACCCCCACCAGGGCAACCTCCAAACCTTGATCAAGTTTTGAATGCAATCAATAATCTTATTAGGGTAGTACAACATAGGTTACCACCGGCCATTCCATAACTAGGATAACAGGATGCAGAGGGGCATGGGGCTAATATTAGGGAAAGAAGTAGGAGTCCCCCACCTAGAATTGCAAAGGATCAGGGGGAAGCTTTAGTACATCAGGTCAAGCCACCTCCTATATTAGAGTGAGCACTAGTGAGAGCACCTCAAGAAATTTAGGAAGAGATTAGTGACCTACTTCAACTCAAGCCACCCATATTCACTACTACCACAGATGGAACATGTGTAGAGACATTGCTATAAAGTTCACAAAGGTGCTTTGGATTGTGTAACCATAAGAGCAATTTGAAGGCATGACTGGCCATACACCTATTATGAGAGGATGCCTCCAATTGGTCGTAGCAGGAGGAAACTATAGGGAGAGTAGACATTAAGACACTCACATGGGAGTCCTTTGTGGACCATTTTAGAGATAGATATTTGTTGAAACACTTTAGATAGAGGTAGGTTGAGGAGTTCCATGATCTTCAACAAAGGGGTCTTACAGTGGCCTAGTATAAGAGTAGATTTTTAGAGCTACTACCTTATGTGGAGTACATGAGAGATGAGAAGCTATGCATCCATTAGTTTATTAAGGCCCTTAACTTATCTTTCGAGAGACTAGTATAGTTGGTATTTCCTACCACCTTTAGAGAGGTAGTTGAGATGACATTGGTTGTTGAAAAAATTCATACTAGATAGGAATCTTAGGATAGATCCCATAACAAGAACCCCTCCCAACAACCAACATAATAGAAACCCTCTTGGAAGGGTAATCAAAGTCACTTTGTAGGGTCCTTAAAGGCCCCACAAACTTAGTAGAAATGTTAGTAGGACACTAGACAAAGGTCATGTCAGGGTTACCAAGGCTCTAAGCTAAAATAGTGGTAGACATAGGGACCCAGATGTGATCAAAGGCTAGAGAACCAATATACATAGCTAGCCAAGACTCAACAGTCCTCTAGGGGAGAGTTTAGTTGATCTAGTAGGATTGGGGGTTAATAGTAGACTAGGCCATAAGAAGTAAAGATTCAGACCTATGGGCCATGCTATGCTTGTGGTGGTATGGGTCATATTGTGAGGGAGTGTCCGCAAGGTCCCACAGTAGGTAGTTAGTGAAGAGCCACCTCTAAGCCTATAGTTGGTGATATGGGTAGATTTCAGAGGGTGGTTGTAGTAGTTTATAACTACTAGGCTGAGAACCAAGCCATAGTGATTGTGCCTATAGGTATGATTAAAGAATATGAGGTTACTATACTATTTGATTCAGGAGCTATAAACTAGGCTAGTGGCAACTAGATAAGATTTTGACTGGGAGGTTGAGTTATCTTTAGGGGCTAAGGTATCAATTGATTCCTTGATCCATGAGTGTCCAATCTAGATTCGAGACATGTTCACCATATTGGACTTGCACATTACTCCCTTGGGATCCTATGATGTAGTCCTTGGCATGGATTGGCTTAGTGCCCATAGTGCCAAGATGGATTGTAGATAGAAGAGGATTGAGTGCGCAGATGATCATGGTACACCTAGGGTGATTTTAGGGGTTCAGAGGCCAATATCCCTTTGTATGATTTCTACCATGCAGTTTAAGTGGTGCATACAAAAGGGATGTTAGTTATTTGTTATCACTATCAATGATAGAGAGGAGGATGTAGGGGAGGAACCTTCTCTCGATGACTACCTGATACTAAAGGAGTTTTTGGATGTGTTTCCATTAGAGCTTCCTAGTATGCCACCACCAAGGGTAGTTGATTTTCATATTGATCTCATACCAGGAGCCAAACTAGTATCTAGAGCACCCTACAAGATGACCACACATGAGCTCAATGAGATTAAGATTTAGCTAGAGAAACTTTTGGAGAAGGGGCATATATGACCTCGTGTGTCACCTTGGGGAGCACTAGTGATCTTTGTTAAAAAGAAGGATAGATCACTCTAATTGTGCATTGATTACCAATAGTTGAATAAGGTAACTACCAAGAACCAATACCCACTACCTAGGATTGACAACTAATTTTATTAGGTACAAGGTGCTTGAGTTTTCTCCAAAATATATTTGAAGTTAGGGTACCATCAATTTGTATCATGGAAAGTGATATCTACAAGACTACATTCTACACAAGATATGGTCACTATGAGTTCACAGTGGTACCTTTTGGTCTCACAAATACCTCAACTATATTTATGAGCCTTGTGAATGGGGTATTCAGAACATTCCTAGATAAGTTTGTAGTATTATTTCTAGATGATATATTGGTCTATTCTTGTGATGAGAAGGAACACAAAGAGCACCTACAACAAGTATTACAGTGATTAAGAATGAATTAGCTTTATGGTAGCTTGTCAAAATGTGCCTTTTTCAGATGGAAAGTGTATTATCTGGGTCATGTGATATCAGGGGATGGGATCTCACTGGACACATCCAAGATCTAAGCCATCATGGATTGGCCAGCACCTACCAGTGTCATGGAGGTTAGAATTTTTATGGGATTGGCAAGATACTATAAGCAGTTTTTGGCAAGTTTCTCTAGAGTAGCTCACCCTGTTACCTATGTTCAGAGAAAAGGCATGAAGTTCAAATGGATGGACAAGTGTAAGATGACCTTCAAAGAATTTAAGAAGGAACTCACTAGTGCACTAATCCTTGTAGTACTAGACCCTTCAATAGATTTTGTAGTATGCCCAAATGCTTCACTAGATGGTATTGGAGCCATTCTCATGCAAAATGGTCATGTAATAGTGTATGAGTCTAGGAAACTTAAAACTCATGAGCTCAATTATCCCACCCATGACTTGGAGCTTGCAATTGTAGTTCATGCCTTGGAAAGATGGCACCACTTTCTTATAGGACATCACTTTGAGCTTCATTCAGATCACCAAAGTTTACAATATATTTTTACTCATCCAAATCTGAATGCTTGACAAAGGAGATGGATGGAATTCTTATGTGA
Source organism: Cupressus sempervirens (assembly GCA_028749045.1). Classification (NCBI taxonomy): domain Eukaryota; kingdom Viridiplantae; phylum Streptophyta; class Pinopsida; order Cupressales; family Cupressaceae; genus Cupressus; species Cupressus sempervirens. The sequence continues at coordinate 484,489,111 of CM053793.1, forward strand.
GTATGATTTTTATGTACATTACATTAAAGGAAAGGAGAATGTAGCTATAGATGCCTCAAGTAGGAGACATCATGAGATATCTTCCATGATTATTGAGATAGATATGAGGGAGCACATACTATTCCACCTTCTTGAAGATGCATTTGATGCAAAAGTTTGTCAGCTACTCCATTCTTAGAGACCCCTAGAGGGAAGGTTTTCTAATTTTTCATTAGGATTGGATGGATTACTACACCATAAAGGGTGCATTTATGTACCATCCTCAAGTGACTTATGAGAGTTCATCATTTTGGAGGCTCATAGAGCACCCTATGTAGCACATCCAAGTGTCAAGAAGCTTCATGTAGATTTGAGAAAGTTATATCATTGGCTCGAAATGAGAATGTAGATTGCCAAAATCATAGAAAAATGTCTAGAGTGTTAGAGAGTTAAGGAAGAACATGGACATCTAGGTGGACTTTTGCAGCCACATGAGATACTCAAGTGGAAGTGGGACAATATCTCCATGGACTTCATTGTTGTTCTTTTGATGTCTTCTCATCATCATGATGCCATCATGGTGACAGTTGACACTTTGACCAAAGTTTCTCACTTTTCACCCATTCATACCAATTTCACAGCACCTATAGTGGCATAGGAATTCTTGCAAGATATTCTTAGACTCCACAACATTCCTCATAAGATAATATTAGATAGAGACTCCTTATTCACCTCCTAATTTTTGAGGGAATTGCAGACATCATTGGGTACCAAGCTTAATTTTAGCATACCCTATCATCCTCAAATAGATGGTAAAATAGAGAGAGTTAACCAGATCCTAGAAGATATGTTACAAATGTACTTGATGAACCACTAATCCAAGTGGGAACAGTACCTCCATCTTGCAAAATTTTCCTATAACAATGGGCATCACACTTCTATAGGCATGCCACGCTATCAAGCTTTGTATGGTGTAATGCACCGCCAAGGGATCCAAAGAATTAACCTAAAGTTTCACTAAGTTTGGTAAAAAAAAAAAAATTTAAACATGAAAGTAAAACCATTCATAACATAGTAGCGAAAGAAATAACAATATCCAACTAAAAGTAGACATGAACATACATACATAACTGGTTACATTCTCTAAGGATCCCTTAACATTGAATCACATCTAAATTATCTATTAATGATTCCATCACTACATCCACATAAAACAATAATGAAAATTCCAATGTTCATAAATTACATTTTTGAATGCTTAATCATCCACTGCACATGCCATAGGGTATGAAAGGAATAAAAGAATATACATATGTGAAATAAAGTATATCATCATTCTAAATCTAATCCATGATGCAACAAAGTTAAGGTAATCACATGTCATACATGATACATCATCATAAAAGATAACCATTTATCACAAACATAATTAAATAAGTGCATGGTTCCTCCCAACCATAAATAGAATCATTAGACCATCGTGGGTCCTAGCAATCCCTCCGTGTGTAACATTCCAAATCACCAAGTAAATCATCAGTATTAACATAGTAGGAATGTCACTCCTAAATAATACTACATCGTATGATGAAAAGAAATCTAACATTCAAATATAGTATAAGATAACATCATCTAACATATGCAAATTGTCAATATAAGGATATGTGTCCACCATCATAATCTATGAACACAATGAAGATAGATGCCACAAAGAATGCATCAGCCACGGTGTCTCAAAAAAATCTCAAATGATAAGAGTGGAAAAGCACTACCACCCGATCGTGTGGAACCTATGTGGTCCACTCCCACCATGCTGAGGAGATAATATCAAGTCCCAAATAGGCTATAAAAATCACATAGCATAAATACTCTCTAAGTCTAGGAATCCTAAAATTATACAAACGCAAAGGTTCCAATTAAAAACCGACATCTAATCCCAGAGGCACACAAAGAAATGTAGGAAACCTACTATGCAAGCGAGAAAGTGTCATCACATGGATCATGCTAGAGTTACCTTGGTAGAATCCCAATAGACCCCGACCCCCTAGTGATCCCTGTGTGGCCACTAGTATCCTTTCATACTAACAAGGCATACTACAGAATGCAACATTGCAACCAAGTGTTCTTTCTACTCCCATCCTAATCTATACTAGCACTCGAGGCATGGGCGAGAACAAAAAATTATCTTTTTAGGTTCATTAAGTCAATATTAGGTGTGAATGTTTTCACTTATTAAGACAACTTACAATGAGTTACCCTGGTAGCCTCTTAGTGCCCCGACCCCCATTGCAAGCCACTTCCCAACACTACAAGCATATAACCTACCCTAAGCTCACGGAATCATAAATCACAAAATCACCACAGTCGTATACAAGTGATTGGAAAAATACCAAAAGATCATCCAAAATAAAAGTATCAAATCTCCATGAGAAACTAAAAAGCATCCATATATAATCATGACCACAATAGTTCTCTATTGACAACTAAAGGTATCACTGAAAATCATAATAATCATTGGTTCTTAACAAGCAACCAAAAAGTATCTCAAAGTAATACTGATCAAAGACTCCAAAATGGTTGAATCAAAACATGTCACAACATGACATCATCAAGAAATACATCAACACTTCAGTCCCATCATGGTGACTAGAAGGTAATCCAAGGATAACTGATCGATGACTCAAAATGGTTAAGTCAAGTGTCTCAGATACATATAACTCAGCTTCACCTCAAGAAGACTGATGAGCAATAATAATAATTAAATACAGACATCTCATAGAGCATACCATCACATTACGATGGTTGGGTTTATGAAGAATCGAGATCAAAAGACATCATCATGACATCACAATCATAACCCCCAAGCCTCTGGTAGACGTCCTATAACTAGTCAACACTAGTCAACCCAAAAACCCAAAACAAGAAGCATAGAGAAAACACAAAGCAAGCACATGTTTTAGTTTGCTAAAATTACATAATTGAATTAAGTGTGGAGGTCTCAATTTTTATTTTCAAATATATTTCAAGTGTATAAAATTCTGCGTTTAATCTCCAAGTCAACCCATCTATGCTTTCCAATTAAACATAGAATTATCCCTCCATTATCTTAAAACAATTCTCTAAAATAATCATAAGATAACTATCTACTTATTTAAATCATTAAACTAAATCCTATTGACTATTCGCAATATTACTAAAATCAATGTTGCTAACTGAATAAAATTCCATTAGTGTTTTATTCAATTTCTCTAAAAACAATAAAAGGATGAATAATCATCTATTATTTAAATTATTAAAATAACGCTCTATGATTTTCAAGAAATTCATCTTGACTCTATTAAATCAATATTATAATAATAATTTCAGAACTTAAATTAAACAACTTCCCTTATTAATTAATCTTAATTAAATAGCATTTAATTAAGTTAAATAATAAAATATATAATTCGCGGTCTACAATTCTAACTCATTTAATAATAACTGAAATCACTTAATCACTATAAGAAATGATCTCTCAATGAATTAAATTCCAAATTTATTAAGACTCATTATCATTATAAATTAATACCCTTCAATTATTAACTAATCTTAATTAAATTAGATTTAATTAAATTTTTAAATAATGTATTTAACTAACAAACGTAAAACTTGCTAAATATTATCAAAATATTGTTACTAGATATTATTAACTTAAAATAACAGTATAAAACTTTATCACCAAACATTATTAATAAAATGATAATTTTTAAAACTTCATAACAATTTATATAACATTTAATAATTATAAATTATTGATATGTAATATTAATAAATATTATAATTAATAATTATTAATAATATTTAATATTAAATATTAAATAATGAAAATTAAAATATTAAAAATCGATTTCATATATGTCATAATTATTTTTTTATAACATATAATAAAAAACTCAAATTTAAAACAAATCTTATTACATACATATCCGCTGACGCGGTCTACAGTACCCTGCAGTCGTAGGGCCTGCGGTGACAGCGATACAGAGTACCACTTGTCGTCGCAATACCTGCAGCGTAGGTACTCAACACTCATTGCCAACGGGGTATGGGCTACACCCTCCCAATTTTATTTTTTTCAATACAAATTTTTTTATAATGTTTTCACAAAAACTTTTTTTTTTATAACATTTTAAAAATGCCTTTACCATATGCAATTTGGATTTTATAAATATATTTCCTACTGCGATTTAAAATTCGATTTTTCAATATATGTGTGTGTGTGTGTGTGTGTGTGTGTGTGTGTGTGTGTATACATGTATATATGTATCTATATATATACATGTATATGTGTGTGTGTGTGTGTGTGTGTGTGTGTGTGTGTATGCAGATTTGAAAATATAAACATGTATATTTCTACAGAGAACATATACACAATTATTTTAAAGGGTTTCCAATTTTAAGAATTTTCCTATAGAATATTTGTTCCCTAAATTTACCCATTAATCCTTCTAAAAGGTTTGACTATAAATTCTATCCCTAGCTCCATAATTTCATCAGATCTACGCATATGAAAGTTTCTCTTAAAGATTTTAACTACCCATAACAAAATGCTTACAAACAAAAGATGCAAATCCTCAGAAAGCATTCAGAAGACACGAAGAAGACATGAACTGCAAGAAATGAGATTTCATATCCAAAATTCACAAGTGTCTACCTAGACACTGATGCTAATCCACTTCTCCTCAGAATTTGCAGAGCAAGCTTCTTCCTTCTCCAACGTTCTCAAGTCCTCGAAATGTACTCCCTAAGCTTCTATGAGTGCTTGAATATAAAGAAATCTCAGGAAGCATCTAGAATGTCTCTAGAAACAACTAGAAGGTGTTGACAATAAAGCATGAGTCCTTTCCAACCTTCTAGATGAGTCACAAGGTTGTACACACCATGTGCTTAATTTGTGCACTAACTCCTATGTTGTTGACATATGTGCAATCAAGAGGTGTGTTTACTCTTAAGCAAGCTTATAACTTTTATTTTAATTCTTCTATTACTTTTATATTATTATTATTATTTATTATTAATAATAATAATTTTAATTTCTTTTATTTAATTCTTTTTCTCAATTAATTTCCATTTAATTAATTAAAATCAAAACTTCTAAAGATCACGATATTATTTTAATTTTTCCCAAATAATTAAATCTTTTAATTTTAGACTTAATTAATAGAAAATTCACCATAGACCTCCAAGATAAAATATGAAAACCCATCATAGAACAATCCATACAAAACCAGTCTAAAGGGTTAAAAATCATGAATTATGTCATTTGACACATTTGAAAGGTAAAATATCTCGGATACTTGTCCTATGTCACTAGAAAAAATGGTTATGGGGTTTAGGATTTGGACTTGAGAATTTATCTCTCCTCTCTTACCATTGAGATAGTTTGATAGGGTACACTCATCCTAGCAATTTAGGGAAGTCAATACTCGGTACCTGCAACCTGCATAAAAACTATGCATGTACATACAATATATATATATATATGCTAAGCTAAACAAGCAATGGCAGGAAGTGGTGCATCGTGTAGATCTCGACTAGCAGGTGACTACAACTCCCTTCCTTAACCACATTAGAAATGCCATACATAAGAACAAACACACACACCATACACATGCAAGTATGGGGTAAGTATCCATAATAAAACACATGTGATATTAAACCATCTAACTAATCATCATCAAAATCTAGAAATAATGTAATAATCATCATGCATATATGAAATGTAGAGTCTAAGTAATCTCATCACATATCAACTGAATCCATAGCAATATCTGATAATCTCAAAACAATGCTACTAACCATCAACATAAAACTAGCCCTAAAAGAGTTCAACAATGATGACAAAAATGTGACCTAGGGGTAGGCACTACATCCACCTCCCCTAGAATCAGGCTTACTCCTAGAAGTCTACATGAATGATAATACTAAAAAATCTCACTGTGTGGGTCCCATTGAATGCTTTCCCCTTGTAGGGAAATATGATTCCACTAGGAATGCTACAATACACTTAGAGCAATATGATTTTGGTTTAATGGTAAACCGAAAACCACATTCATCCAACATTTGTTCTTTTAACAACTACTAAAATAGATCCCCTAATACATTCTAAACAAGAGAAACATAATGCTTGCAAAGATAATCAAAGGCATACTACCTTAAAACATAGATAAAAGATAAATGTTTTGAAAACAGAATAAGTTTCAACTTTCAATTTTGTCCATTTTTAGGTTTTTAGTATAATTTCAGGTTTGAAACCTAAGTGTTGAAGTATGAAAAATATGCAAGTAACAGTTTAGGTTCTGTTTTTAGTTCACCTAGTTTTCAAGTTTGAAGAGATACACATAATAGTTTCAAGTCCTAGTTTGTTCCAAAATACCCAGAGCTCTCAATGTAGAAACTCGAGCTTTGATACCAAATGTAATGCCTCACCAAGGGACCCAAAGAATTAATCTAAAGTTTCACTAAGTTTGGTAACATTTTTTTTTTAAAAAAAAAACATGAAAGTAAAACCATTCATAACATAGTAGCGAAAGAAGTAACAATATCCAATTGAGAGTAGACATGAACATACATACATAACTGGTTACATTCTCTAAGGATCTCTTAATGTTGAATCACATCTAAATTATCTATTAATGATTCCATCACTACATCCACATAAAACAATAATGAAAAGTTCAATGTTTATAAATTACATTTATGAATGCTCAATCATCCACTGCACATGCCACAAGGTATGAAAGGCTTAAAAGAATATACATATGTGAAATAAAGTATATTATCATTCTAAATCTAATCCATGATGCAACAAAGTTAAGGTAATCACATGTCATACATGATACATCATCATAAAAGATAACCATTTATCACAAACATAATTAACTAAGTGCACGGTTCCTCCCAACTGTAAATAGCATCATTAGACCATCATGGGTCCTAGCCATCCCTCCGTGCATAACATTCCAAATCACCGAAGAAATCATAGGTATTAACATAGTATGAATGTCACTCCTAAATCATACTACATCATATGTAGAAAAGAAATCTAACATGCAAATACAGTATAAGATAACATCATCTAACATATGCAAATCATCAATATAAGGATGCATGTCCACCATAATAATCCATGAACATAATGAAGATAGATGCCACAAAGTATGCATCAACCACAGTGTCTCAAACGAATTGCAAATGATAAGAGTGGAAAAACACTACCACTTGACTATGTGGAACCTAAGTGGTCCACTCCCATCGTGCTAGGGAGATAATCTAAAGTCCCAAACAGGCTATCAAAATCACATAACATAAATGCTCTCTAAGTCCAAGAATCCTAAAAGTATACTAACTCAAAGGTTCCAATCAGAAACTGACATCTAATCCCAGAGGCACATAAAGACATGTAGGAAACCTACTATGCAAGCGAGAAAATGTCATCGCATGGATCACTCTAGAGTTACATTGGTAGTCTCCCAATAGACCTCGGCCCCCTAGTGATCCCTGTGTGGCCACTAGTATCCTTTCATACTAACAAGGCATACTACAGAATGCAACATTGTAACCAAGTGTTCTCTCTACTCCCATCCTAGTCTATACTAGCACTTGAGGAATGGGCAAGAACAAACAATTATCTTCTTAGGTTCATTAAGTCAATATTAGGTGTGAATGTTTTCACTTATTAAGACAACTTATAATGAGTTACCTTGGCAGCCTCTTAGGGCCCTAACCCCCATTGCAAGCCACTTGTCAACACTACAAGCAGATAACCTACCCTAAGCTCATGGAATCATAAATCACAAAATCACCACATTCCTATACAAGTGACTGGAAAAATACCAAAAGATCATCCACAATAAAAGTATCAAATCTCCATGAGCAATTGAAAAGCATCCATAGATAATCATGACCAGAATAGCTCTCTATTGGCAACTGAAGGTATCACTGAAAATCACAATAATCACTGGTTCTTAACAAGCAACCAAAAAGTATCTAAAAGTAATACTGATCAAAGACTCCAAAATGGTTGAGTCAAAACATGTCACAACATGACATCATCAAGAAATAAATCAACACTTCAGTCCCATCATGGTGACTGGAAGATAATCCAAGGATAACTGATCAATGACTCAAAATAGTTAAGTCAAGTGTCTCAGATACATATAACTCAGCTTCACCTCAAGAAGACTGATGAGCAATAACAATTATTAAATACAAACATCTCATAGAGCATACCATCACATTATCATGGTTGGGTTTATGAATAATTGAGATCAAAAGACATCATCATGACATCACAATCATAACCCTTGAGCCTCTGGTAGACATCCTATAACTAGTCAACACTAGTCAACTCAAAAACCCAAAACAAGAAGCATAGAGAAAACACAATGCAAGCACATGTTTTGATTTGCTAAAATTACATAATTGAATTAAGTGTGGAGGTCTCATTTTTAGTTTTCAAATATATTTCAAGTGTATAAAATTCTTTGTTTAATCTCCAAGTCAACCCATCTATTCTTTCGAATTAAACATAGAATATTTATCCCTCCATTATCTTAAAACAATTCTCTAAAATAATCATAAGATAACTATCTACTTATTTAAATCATTAAACTAAATCCCATTGACTATTTGCAATATTACTAAAATCAATGTTGCTAACTGAATAAAATTCCCTTAGTGTTTAATTCAATTTCTCTAAAAATAATAAAAGGATGAGTAATCATCTATTATTTAAATTATTAAAATAACGCTCTATGATTTTCAAGAAATTCATCTTGACTCTATTAAATCAATATTATAATAATAATTTCAAAACTTAAAATAAACAACTTCCCTTATTAATTAATCTTAATTAAATAACATTTAATTAAGTTAATTAATAAAATATATAATTCATGGTCTACAATTCTAACTCATTTAATAATAATTGAAATCACTTAATCACTATAACTAGTGATCTCTTAATGAATTAAATTCCAAATTTATCAAGACTCATTATCATTATAAATTAATACCCTTCAATTATTAACTAATCTTAATTAAATTAGATTTAATTAAATTAGTTAATAATGTATTTAACTAACAAAAGTAAAACTTGATAAATATTATCAAAATATTGTTACTAGATATTATTAACTTAAAATAACAAGATAAAACTTTATCACCAAACATTATTAATGAGATAGTAATTTTTAAAACTTCATAACAATTTATATAACATTTAATAATTATAAATTATTGATATGTAATATTAATAAATATTATAATTAATAATTATTAATAATATATAATATTTAATATTAAAATTTATTAATATTAAATAATGAAAATTGAAATATTAAAAATCGATTTCATATATATCATAAAACATTTTTTATAACATATAATATAAAAACAAATTTAAAAAAAATCTTATTACATACATATCCGCTGATGCAGTCTGCAGTATCCTGTGGTTGTAGGGCTTGCGACAATAGTGGTACAGAGTACCACCTATCGTCGTAGTACCTACGACGCAGGTACTCGGCACTCATTGCCAATGGGGTACAGGCTACGCCCTCCCAATTTTATTTTGTTCAATACAATTTTTTTTATAACGTTTTAAAAATGCCTTTGCCATATGCAATTCAAATTTTATATATATATTTCCTACTGTGATTTAATATTCAATTTTTCAATATATATATATATATATGTGTGTGTGTGTATATATATGTATATATATAGGTATATATATGTATATGTATATATATATATATGTATGTATCCAGATTTGAAAATATAAACATGTATATTTCTATAGAGAACATATACACAATTTTTTTAAAGGGTTTCCAATTTTAAGAATTTTCCTATAGAATATTTGTTCCCTAAATTTACCCATTAATCCTTCTAAAAGGTTTGACTATAAATTCTAACCCTAGCTCCATAATTTTATCGGATCTATGCATATGAAAGTTTCTCATAAAGATCTTAACTACCCATAACAAAATGCATACAACCAAAATATGGAAATCCTCAGAAAGCATTTAGAAGACACGAAGAAGATAGGAAGTGCAAGAAACAAGATTTCATATGCAAAATTCACAAGTGTCTATCTAGACATTGATTCTAATCCACTTTTCCTCAAAATTCACAGAGCAAGCTCCTTCCTTCTCCAACATTCTCGGGTCCTCCAAACGCGCTCCCTAAGCTTCTAGGAGTGCCTGAATATAAAGAACTCTCAGGAAGCACCTAGAATGTCTCTAGAAACAATCAAAAGGTGTTGAAAACAAAGCATGATTCCTTTCCAACCTTCTAGATGAGTCACAAGGTTGTAGACACCATGTGCTTAATTCGTGCGCTAACTCATGTGTTGTTGACATATGTGCAATTAAGAGGTGCATTTAATCTTAGGCAAGCTTATAACTTTTATTTTAATTCTTTTATTACTTTTATATTATTATTATTTATTTATTATTTATTATTAATAATAATAATTTTAATTTCTTTTATTTAATTCTTTTTCACAATTAATTCCCATTTAATTAATTAAAATCAAAATATCTAAAGATCATGATATTATTTTAATTTTTACCAAATAATTAAATTATTAATTAAATCTTTTAATTTTATACTTAATTGATAGAAAATTCACCATAGACCTCCAAGATAAAATATGAAAACCCATCATAGGACAATCCATACAAAACCAATCTAAAGGGTTGAAAATCATGAATTATGTCATCCAACACATTCAAAAGGTAAACTATCTTGGATACTTGTCCCACCTCACTAGGACAAATGGTTTAGGGGTTTAGGATTTGGACTTGAGAATTTATCTCCCCTCTCTTACCATTGAGACGGTGCAATAGGGTACACTCATCCTAGCAATTCAAGAAAGTCAATACCTAGTACCTGCAACCTGCATAAAAACCATGCATATACATACAATATATATATGCTAAGCTAAATAGGCAATGGAAGGAACTCGTAGGTGACTACGACTCCCTTCCTTAACCACATCAGAAATGTCATACATAAGAACAAACACGCACACCATACACATGCAAGTATGAGGTGAGTATCCATAATAAAACACATGTGATAATAAACCATCTAACTAATCATTATCAAAATCTGGAAATAATGTAATAATCATCATGCATATATGAAATGTAGAGTCTAAGTAATCTCATCACATATCAACTAAATCCATAACAATATTTGATAATCTCAAAACAATGCTACTAACCATCAACATAAAACTAGCCCTAAAAGAGTTAGACAATGATGACAAAAATGTGACCTAGGGGTAGGCAGTACATATGGTAGGCCTTGTAGGACACCCCTAAGTTGGGATAGGATTGATGCCATGATATCTATAAGGCCATAGTTAGTCAAGGACATGGAGTAGTAGGTAGTATTAATTAGACAATGCCTCAGAGAGGCCCAAGATAGATAGAAGAAATATGCAAATGCAAAGAGGGTGGATAGAGAGTACATGGTTGGTGAGAGAGTATTTCTGAGAGTGCGACTACATAAGAGCCCAATCCATTTTAGAAAAGCCTCTAAGTTAGCACCTTGATATGTGGGTCTCTTTGAGATTATCAAGCAGATAGGATCAATTTCTTATTCTTTATACATGCCACTTAGCCTGTCATGCATTCATGATGTATTTCAGGTATCTGTATTAAAGAAGTATGTTTATGACGAGTCTCACAACATAGATTGGGATGCTTTGCTGGTGGAGTTAGATAGATAGATGGCATTGGAGCCCTTTCACATTTTGGCTCAATAGACTCTCACACTTTGAGGCAGGGAGCTAAACCAGGTTAGGGTCCAGTGGGATTATTATGATGGGGTCATGGCTTCATGGGAGGATATAGCTCAGATGAAGGCCCAATACCCTTAACTTTTTTATGAACTCCAAGAGGAAGTTCATGCCTTGGGGGGGGGGGGGGGTCGCGGGGATATGAGGCCTCACCTTGACCTATCATATCATGGATATTTTATTTACATTTTGATATTTGAGACCTTGATATTTTGACAATTGTTCAAAACTTAGATGGATAGTATATTTCTTTATCTATTAATTTTAATACTTCAGTAATTTTTTACATTGTTATATGCACTAAGAACTTGTTATTTTGTAATAAATGTTTGAACACATATGGATGCACCTTTATGACATGATATTATTAGATTATGATGCAATTTGAAATGTTATTTTGATTCTAATCATTTCTTATTTATAGATAAATGTTAATTTGATAATGATGACTTATGACATGTGAATTTTGATATCTTAACATTTTGAATGGAATAATTGAAAAATACTAGGAAATGATATCTAATTCAAATTATGTTAATATGGATATTATTACTATATGCATTTATGTCGTATATGTTTATTTGACCCCCTTGGACTACTAATGCTCGAGTTTAATGTGCAAGAAGAGAGACCATAGAAATTTTTGGGGGAAACAAGTTCCAAACCTTGTAAACACAATTTAGGCAAGGTGAATCTTTGGACGATTCAAAAGCCTCATTTTGAAAGTGTTTTTCTTCGAAATTGCATGGTTTCTTGCTTGTGAATGTGTTTAATCATAATTTAGATGCAATAAGGACATGACTGGGAGAAGTGTAATGTTTTTTTTTTTGTGTCACTTGACACTTGTATTTGTCTATGTGTTGATGACATGTCACCTAGAGTATTGGTCACAAGGTCACTTAATCTTGGTCCTTTCCTTTTCTTCCAATTAATGTTTAATTACACCCACTTGGGAGAGAGTGTTAGGATGGGTCACCATCATGCTGATTTTCGAATTCAAACTTGTTAGGGATTTTAGGGGGCCTAAATAAAATCCTAAGGTGTTATTTTATTGATAAAAAGCCATCCAAATGGTAGTATAACATGTTAGGGGCCTAAATTCAACTATTTTAGTGATTACCTAACTTAGGGAACCCCTTAAACAAAGCCATATTGAACCAATTCGAAATTTTGAGTTTTCCCATGAGAATACCCTCACAATCCCACTTGGTCAACTTTCTTATTTTGGAGGAACAACAATGTATGAAAGGGGAGGCTTGATATTCCTACTAAAAATGGTTAGTGGAGAGTCTTTTAAGTGGAGGGGTGACAAATTATTGGGGTGTTCACCTACTCTCTAATTTTAGAGATAGTTAGATTTGGAGGGAGATTAAGGGAGCTCTACTACAATTGTCTTTACCCTAGCTTGGACTAAGGTTGGTGTCTTAAAATGTGCTTCTTTTTCATTTCTCTTTTTTAGCATGGATAAGTAAATCTACAAGTGTGAAGGGTTATAATGGAGTATGCATTGCATTTCAAATCTTGTGTTATGGACTTTGGAATTGTGTTGTGGAGATGGGAATGTGTCATGTGATCTTGCAAATTTTCCTTTGGTTTTACTCTCTACTTGATCTTTTTTTCCTGCTTTCTTGTTTGAATGTGAGTGTTGAATGTGCTCTTGGGTGTGAAGGCTTCACTCACCCTTGGGAGGGAAGAGAAGCCTTGGGTGAAGGGCATAGTTGGGCTCATCATTGTAGTTGAGAGAGTTACCTCATGATGAGGATTTGTGTTACTTCATGGAGTATGGGCTCCATTGAAGCCATATACCTTTTCTTTTTTGGGAGATACAAGGGGTTTTGTGTGATTAAGGATGAGATGTTTTTCTTGAAGGCCTTGAGAGGCAAAATGCAATGGTAATATGTTATTTATGTTGGTTATGGAATCTCCTCTTTGAATAGCCCACCTTCACCCAATGTGAGATGATTCCAGTGGTGAATCATTATGCAAGGCATGGGAGGGAGTTGATGGTGTTTTGTGTAATGCTCATGAAATGGCAAGTGGAGTATGTGTGTAATTTGTTTAGTTCTTGTCTTCCCTACTCAGTGGGTGGCTTCATAGAAGCCTATGTTGGGAGGTAAGCCTCCATAGTTCCTCGTGTGTGTGTTATGTGCAGGTCAAAAGAAGATACAATCTTTGGAAAGTGTTAGAGCCTCACCCTTGATAAAGTAGAAAATATCCAATTATGTGAAGAAAGATAAACTTTCTTGTCACCTTCATAGGGTTGTGAATTTGAAAATCTCTATTGATATTCATTGTGATGTAAGGAGATTGTATAATTGTTCATCACTTGAAAATTGTTGAAGGAAAGATTAGGAGGTTGTATATAAATTTATGTTTTAGTTGTAAGGAAATGGTTATTAGAAAATTGATGTGTTATGGAAAAGTTTAGCATGAGTTACAAAAGATATTGTATCATTGTTATCATTTTAAATTGTGGAAGGAAGGGTTGATAGGTTGTATACATCTATTTTACTTGTAATTAAATATTCCATGTTTAATTTGATGTGTTATGAAAGAAAATTTCCATGATATTCTTCTCCTTAGGTTATTTGTAAATGATTGGTAGATACATGCAAATTTCATCAATGATATGAGGAAGAATATTATGAGTAGAGATGGTCATTTTCATGCAAAGATTAATATTTTTTATTGAGAGGTTATAAACTATGCATTCATAAGTTGAAAAAAAATCACCTTATTTGATAGTCCATTACATATGTATCATTATTTAGTCATTCAGGTTTTAAGTTCTGACTATTTGTATATTTTTAGGAGACATTACTACTCTATCAAACAAATGTATTCATTCGCAATTTCATGAATAGAATAAACAAACACAAAAGAGTTAGTTTGGAAAAGTAGACACTTAGAACAAATCTTGATAGTCTTTCTATAGGTGAGTATTTTACCTCTAGAAAATCTATGGGGGAGAAATTAACTCCTCCCCCAAATTATAGAGTAATAAAATATTAAGCAGGTAACTATCACACCAAATTTTAAATAATCAAAAAAACAAAATAAAAATAATAGGGAACATGATTGAATCCCTAGTAAGACTTTATGAAAATTTTGAATGATAATAGGTCTAAAAAAAATCCTTCCCCAACAAGGGTCATAGGAGCACAGAAGGGACCTAATTGATTGGAAATTTAATAACATGGTGTAAAAATAATATAAAAATATTGGCAAGAAAACTCTAAATAAATTTAAAAAACCTAGGGAACCTAAACAATTCAATGCGCATAGTGCTTGGCATACATTACAAAAATATGTTTTTTTAAACAAGCGCTACACCTTGGTATAGGGACATGGGTGTAGGTTTTGGTGACCTGTCCCAATCATGTTAGGCCCACATTAAGGTGCCTTGTCCCACTAAAAATGTGTCAGCCTTGGGCGGAGTGCTTCCCTACGGCACAGACACATGGGAAATGAGGTAGTAGGTTAGTGGGATAAGAAAATGATGTAAAAAAAAAGTGAATCACATCATTTGGAGGGGTGGGGGTAGGGTTGGGGGGGGCAGGGTGGGTGTTTAAAGCATAACATGTGAAGGATTATAGGTGTGGGGTAGATGATAGGGTAAATCAAAGGGATTTACTATTCTCAAGGATAGTTGGATATTTAAGTGAGTAGCATAATTTAATTTATTGGTAATAAGTTAAAATATTTAAATTGTGTTTAGAAATTAAATAAAACTAATATGGTATGTCATTTACATGAAATTAATGGAAATATATTATATTGTTTGGAATATGTATTTATATTAAATAATTTATAATGAGTTGATTTTGGGTGATAGGAAAACTATAGAAGTCATAAGGAAACTAACTTGCATAAAGGAATTTGTAAGTGGGTAGATATATGGGTAGTAGATATAGTCAATAATTGAATGGTATTGGTATAGTGGCAATAAGAATTTTGAGTATGGTGTGCATCCATCATTGTTAGAGATGTAATGAAATAGATTCCAAATGTTAGGGGTATTAAGTAGTCTAATTCAATTTAGTATTGGTTAATGTTATGTGAATAGGTTTCTTCAAATGGATTATGATTAATGTCTCATGCTAATGGTTAAATTTATAGTTAAGGGTAATAAAAATAAATTTAGAAAGAAGGCCAATAATTATTTTAATATAGTTCAAAAAATAAATAAATAAATTATTAATTGAAATAAAAATAATTAAATAATCGATAAATAAATTAATACCCAAAACTAGATAAATCAATAAGTAATAACAAATTAATAAATTATAGGACTTAATAGAAGTGTTTCCTAGTGAACAAACTGGTAGGAGGGTAGCATGTATGCATTTTAGGGGGTGGTATATATATATATATATTTATTTATTTATTTTTAATTTTTTTTATGCACCTAGATGGTAATGGAGGAATGCTGCATTTTCCAACTAACTTTTCTATACCCTAAATCTAGTGGAAATGTTTGAGGCCATTTGAGTAAGTCACCGATCAATAAGAATGTTCATTATTAACATAGGCCTATACACAAAATCTATAGTATACTTGCTTCTTTTTAAAAAAAAATTGGGTTGTGTTTTTAACTAGTAAGTTTTAGGGCATGGCATCCTCAGGTCATCACTTGCACACCCTATACTCCCAGGCTTCTCACCTATGCTCTCCCAGTGGTTGTGATGATGGATGGAAGCACTACTCAACTTCCCCACCCTATGGTAGCTCTGGCTAGTCCCTAGCTCCTCCTCCTGGTGCTTAGGAGACACTTTTTGGGAAATGACCTCACCTGGATCTTGTGATTTCTCCTCTATGGCCAAAGATAATAGATGCAATGGCTTGCACTAATCTTGTTGTTGCTATTGATGATGGCTGGACTATCCCCAGCCTACCTCTAATCCCAAAGATGATTGGAATTTTCATGATCATGATGAACCACCATGTAATGCCCTGCTCGGAGATCCTTGGGAACAAGGATGAAATCCAAGCCAATTTTTTTTTTTAAAACAAGTATGAATGCACATGACAACATCATACAAGGATAACAAAGATCGCAATGGAAGACTTCACCACAATCCTGGCAACCAACAGATCTCCAAATGTGACTACTAAACTGATACACACAAACAAAGCTAACAATGACCACACACATGATGAGGGCTCAAAGAAATGACCACTCATCAACAAAACACCAAGTTGGGGTAAAATGCAAAATCCTAAAATTTGGCTAAGTTTGAAATCTTGAAGCCTTGAGATTTGGCTAATTTTGAATTTCTAAAGCCCTAAAATTTCTTAGAATCTTAATCTTATCTTAGAGAGGTCTGAAACCTATCTCAAAAGATTCATCACATATATTAAAATATTTCTTAAGTATAAAGAATAAGGTGTGAAATCCAATAAGGTGTCTGAAACCAAATTTTAAACCTTCCTAAGCCAAGCCTAATTGCCCCCTATTTCTTGCATAAGAAAGTGCACTAGTCTCGAGTTTCACACGAGACCCTGCATCACTACATGTGAGAACATGCATGGCTTCGCACAAGGATTTGTAGCACATCACGTGAGGATTTGCATTCCTACACAAGGAAAAAAATTCTTGCATAAGGAAGTACATTCTTGCATGAGGAAGTATATTCTCGCCTGCGGAACTACCTTTCCACATGAGAAAACACAATAGCACGGCAAAAAGAAAAGACTAAAAAGCACAAAAACATGAAAACCTCCACACTAGGGAGTACCAGATCCACATGAATAAATGAATGAACACTTGAGTGAATAAACATCAAGAAAGAAGAACATCTATCCATCTAAACCATAGCAATAAAGAACATAAATGCAACATTGTAGTGAATAGAAGTAACGTCGCAATGTATAGAAATAACATCAGAATAAATGAAGAACCAAACTAAGTATGCAATTCCTCCCAACCATCAATAGCATCATAGGACCATCATGGATCCTATCCATCCCCCATGTGTAACATCCCAAGCCATTGATTAGATCATCAGTACTATCATAATAGGGATACCACTACTAAACACATGCTACAATATAAGCATAAGGAAATCTAACATGTTAGTAGTAAAGCATAAGATAATTCTACAAGTAGATAACATCACCTATCACATGCTAATCATCATAATAAGGAAATATAACATGCTAAACCAATAAGCAATAGATAATCCAATATAGAAATTCACATCATCTAGTCATATGCTAAACATCATAACATGGGAATGCATCAAATAAACTAACATCATCTAAACATGATATTCAAGCATTCGAATGAAAGCATAAATCACAAGGAAGCATACTCTAAAACCTAAAGTACCAAGTGAAAACATCCATCAATGGTCGCACTAGGACAAAAGACCGTCTCTATACATCGGTCCCTAGCAGTGGTGAAGGTAGCTATGCCTACCAATCATGTGGCACCCATAGGTCCACACCTACTATGCTGATGGAGATAATGATCCAACCACAAATACACATAAAGCACAACATCCAAGGCTAACACTCACACTAGATAGTATGATGGCTATAATGAAGAACCTAAGATAATGCAAGGAGTATAGGTCCTGGTCAGACACTCAATAGGCTACTAAGTAGGGGCTAATATCATGGAGAGTCACTTGGCATCAGAAAGCCCAAGCTCAGACTTGTGCAGATTCAACATCCCTCAATAGAAAGGCTCTAGCACCCCACATTTTTATTATCTTAAGATTTTATTACCAATCACACATTTCATTTAGTTATCACTTAATTAAAACTTCCTCCACCAACCCTCTCGGTACAATGATCACCAAGCTGTGGGATAGAAGCCCCCTCCATATGCTACCCTACCCTACCCATGCTCATCCTATGACAAGTGCCTATGGGCATGCATACTCCCATTCGAACCTCAATGATTATAACTTCTAGAAGTATGATGGAAGATCGATTCCCATGAGTCCTCTAACAAATGTACATGAATGTACTCATGTGTGGTGTACCACCATCACAAAGATCATAACACAAGGACTGGATGAGAACACAATGCAAAATATAACACCCAACTAAAAGAAACACAAGAAGGATGGACTCTACATGAATATCAAAGCCAATAAAACCATACATCATGAAATCACTCAACCAGACTCAATCCAAGAGTATGGATTCTACATGAATCCCAATAATGCAACAAGACCAAACATCATGAGCTCACTCAACTGGCCTCAATCCAAAAGTATGGATTCTACATGACTCATAATGTCCATGAAAAAAAAGGAAAGGTCCAAAAGAAACCATAACACCAGGTATAAAATCACTCAACCGAACACAAAGTTGGGAATACAGATGCAACATGCATCCTGATGCAAACAAAAAAGTGTAACAAAGGTCTGACTGATATCCAAATGGATAATCTAGGTCCATGACCCAACTCATGCCAAGAAAACTTGAGAAAATAGTGTGGCACACAAAATGAGGTAAAAACCTCCAAATTTGGAAAAACTTCAAAATTTAAACTCATTCGGCCTTTAGGTATAAAAACCCCAAAAATCTAAAAATAAACAAGTTGAAACACCGTATGCAAAAATGGCCAGCATAACGATGCAAAACCCCAAACCCTCATCCCAAAAAATAGAGAAATGTTAGTACCCACCCAACTGGGTAGAACTAGCATACAGAAATGGAGGGGAACACTAGTTCTCAGCCTCCAAAAAAATATCTACCAAAACAAAAATTGAAAAAAAGCTGAAACAACATAACAGGAGAGCCCTACCTCATAGCCAAAAGGGCAAAATGGGAATCTAAACTATAAAATAAATAGCTCGCAAAAGTAGCTAAAAATCATGGCAATCCAAGTTTTCCCCGAGCTAGATCCAATGAGCTCAACCTCATGAAAATCCCATGCCCATAGCTCTCACAACTAACAAATAAATAAATCCTCATGAAGAGGATTTTGGGTTTTACTCTCCAACTTTCTAATTCAAAAGTGAGAAGTGAGGAATTAAATTTCTTTTTGGATACTTATTCACTTTTTGAGTGAATAATCGATTAGGGAAAATAACTAGCCAACCTAATTAAACCCCAAATTGACCCAAATAAAAATAGTCTATTCCTATAAATAGGAATTCATCTATGGAAAAGCTACCAGAAATTAAAATAAATCAATTAAAAAGCCCAAAAACCCAAAAACACATAAATTTCCTAAACAATTTTTGCAACAAAGCAAACCTCTAAATGCATAGACATGCTCACTAGTCTAATCATATAATGCAAATGAGTTCAGATATAATAATCACCAACATGTTTAATTTAAACATTTAATTAAGGATACATCGACCATATAGGGATGACGTTGGTAAAATATGAATGGTTGAATCACTAACTCCATGTGCCATTGCCAGGGATATAAATCTTGCACACTAAACAATGCAAACAAGTGCACTTGCATTTAATAACATAGCTAAAGTAATAAATGCATTAAATAAACTAATTTAACCATCTATTTAATTATATTAATATAATCTATTTACATCACTCATGTTCGCATAAAGCATAACAACGTTGGAATGAAGTAAATAACCATAGCATTAAATCCATCACATAACATAATCAGTGATATGTCCAATATTGGATAACTAGATATCATCATAATACACATTGTCATCTCAAAATGGCATCATCATGCAATATTATCAACCAAATAGCATAGTAGTCTAAAATCTATGATACTAAAATCAAGGTATAACATCCAACCCTTAGGTCCTCTCAAATGTAAAACATAACATAAGTAACAAATATCTCTCAAATCAAAATTTAACAAGGTAAATGTTTGCAACACATAACCAATGAATCCAACATGGACAATCCATTTCTAACTATTTAAGAATTCAATATTGGTTGATTAAACAACATGAAAAAGGCACTTAAAACACATAAGTGAACACAGTCATAAACATGACCAACCACTACTACATGAACCTAGTCTAGTGTAGCATGGTGATAGTACATAGTGCAACCTCTGCACACATCTCAAAGTAA
The DNA here is from genome assembly GCA_028749045.1 of Cupressus sempervirens. Lineage (NCBI taxonomy): Eukaryota > Viridiplantae > Streptophyta > Pinopsida > Cupressales > Cupressaceae > Cupressus > Cupressus sempervirens. The sequence continues at coordinate 484,509,968 of CM053793.1, forward strand.
TCACAAAACAACCTCATGATACCACATCAATCTTGGTAAGCACTAGCACAAACCTCAGTAACCATAAATCATATTGTAATCTCATAAATTAGTCAAAGCATAATCAAGGCAACTAATACAAAAACATACATCAAATCACCTCTATAGTGTAGACCACTCATGGTCACAATCATGATCCCATCTCAAGGAGAGATCAACAAGGTTGCATCCATCAAGATGACTTATGGAAGTCAAATGGGAGGGGAACTATACACCACCCTCAGCAAGTGATACTTTGGCCACCTAAGGGTTCTGTTTATGTCTTTTTTGATGAATAGTGTTTGATTCTGGTTGTGGCCATGTGAACTTTTGTGGGGTGATCTTGTATCCCCCAACCCTTTTCTGTGAATTGTAATCTTAGTATATTATTTATTAATATAAAAGGACTATTCATCAAAAAAAATTAAAAGCTTAATTAAAGTACATTAATTAAATTAATTTAAGAATTATTTAAAACCAAACTATATAAATAAATTATTAATCATTAATTAATTAATAACAAAACTTTTTAATAATTTTTTTAGTAAATAATAACTAAGTTTATAAAAATTAAAGTTTAAAAACAATTTTAAAAAATAATAATGTAAATCCCTTTATGACCCACCAACTTATATGTGTCATGCGACCATTAAAGGTTGTTGCCACAGTACTTACTGCAGGCATCCATGACTTAAAATTACCGCTGGGAGGGGAGGGGGGGTATGGTTCCTACCTCCCTCCCAAATTTTTATTTTTATTTTTTTTGTTTAATATATATTCCTAATTAAAATAATCAACTATTCAATTTATAAAACAAAGGTTTCCTAATTTCTCAATTCTCATATATCAATAGAAATTTGATATGAATACTAGTAAATTGACAGCGAAAGATTCATTATAATTTTTTTTTGGAAAAATAAATTTAACAAACATGATGTAGACAAGAATTTTGAAGAACATAATTCAATGTGAAAATAAAACATAGGACTCTACTTGAATCTGATGCTAATACACAACCACTCAAAGATTGTGAGAGAATTCTCTTTTCTCTCAAAACCTTCTCTTTGAAAATCCCTTCTCCAAAAATCCCAGTCCATGCAAAATGAACTCTCAATCTCTAATAAGGAGTTCTCCCCTACATTTGAGACATTGATTGTGTGATCATGGGAGTGAACTTGTTGATCACAATCCTTTAACTCTTTATTTACTTTCTTGAATATTCATGCACACTTATTTGAAATTTAAAATATCTTTAATAAATTAATTTCTTTTTCTCTCTTTAATTAATTTTTGAAGCATTTTTTTGATAAAATATTTATTAACTTAAGTAATAATAATATTTAGCATTTATTTATATATGATCTCCTAAATATATTATTATTAAATTAAATAAATATTATCATGCTCTAAAATTAGAACTATAAATTTCTCTTTAAATTTAATTCTTTTATTTAATTTATTTTCCAATTAATTAAATATAATTAAATATTAAAATTAGCTTAATAATTTTTTATTAAATTAAATTATTAAATATACTTTTAATTTGACTTAATTAATAGAAAAATTCTCCAAAGACCTAGAAGATGAAATATGAAAGCCCATCATAAAATAAAACATAAAAGATCAAACTCAAGGGTTATAATCATGAATTTATGTCATACGATAAATTTGGTAGGGTAATCATCTTAGATACTTGTCCTAATTTCTAGGACAATTAGTTTTAAGGTTAGGATTTGGATAAAAAAATTTATCTCCCCATTTATACCATTGAAATACTATGATAAGTTATGCTCATCCTGGCAATTTAGGAAAGTTGATACCTGGTACCTATAATCTGCATAAAATCCATGCATGTACAAACATAATATTCTAAACTAAATAGGCAATGGTGGGAAGAGGTTTGTCATGTAGACCCTAACTAGCAAGTGACTATGAATCCATTCCTCAAACAAATTAGAAATATCAAAAATAAAGAAAACATACACGCACACCATACACATGCATTATGGGGTAAGTATCCATAGAAACTACATAAAAATCATTCATCTAGCTATCATCATTAAATAACTAAAAGTCACTACATGAACATATATATCATCATTAAATAATCATGCATACATGAAATAACTAGTAATAAAGTAATTCAATATGTATATTAACTGAATATGAATTACAATTAATCAATTTTGGTAAAACACAATTAGAAAATTGAGAGAAAAGAATTTGACACTACAACAAAAAAGTCAAGTAGGGGTAGGTATTACATAGGGTTTGTGCTAAGCATCTTGGAAGGGGACCACATGGGGATGTGAAGTAGGAAATAAGGCTTCGATAAAGTTGAGATGGGCATAGTCGAGGCCAGGTGAGTAAGGATGTGACTAACGTTTTGGGATTTGTAGGAAGGTGGGTGTATAGTTTTAGGCTAGTTAAAAGGGGGATGTTGTTAGTGCACGGGGGTGTTAAGAAATAATTATAGTTAGAAACAAAGGTTAGGGAATGTAGTGTAGTTTTAGGAATATTTAAAGGGGATTTAATGTCATAAAATTTAGTATAATGGAAAATGTTAGTAAACATCAGTGTGAGGTTGTAAATTAAGATAGAATGTTATATTGGAAAATGATTGGTAAGTAGGGAAACTTTAGTGTAAGGAAGTTTAGATAGTAGGTAGTAAATTAAGTTAGGGATATATGTTAGGAAATGTGTAAAGTAATGTATTAGTTAATATTAACTTTAGGAAATGTGCAAGAAATTAACATTTAGTATTATATATTTATAGTTTAGAAAATAACAAAGATTTAGATAGGAGAAAAGGGTGATGGGTTATGTAAGACTAGTAGTATGTAGAGTGGTATGAGCATATTTAAACTAGATAGGAAATATAAAATAGTATGATTTTTGTAATTAAATTAGTATAGTACTTAATAGAATAATGCTATGTATAGGATATATTCAATCATCATTTAGATGTAATTAGTAATGAGGGGTTTGGATATAATGTTTACCTAATTTATGTTATTCTTAAATAATGATATATGGTAGATAATTATTTTGAAGATAAAATAAAAATTAATATTCTAATGAGGTATATTATTGAGGGCAAAATGAGAGTTATCCATCTTGTAGATTCTCTAGTGGCGAATAACTTGAAACTTGGGATTTGGACTATAAAATAGTAGTTGAATTGTAACTTGGTAATTACATTGTTATAGTTTCACATTAGGTAAGTTAGTTAGCTAATGTTCTATATGTGAAGGCAATAGGAAAAATTGGTCTTATAATGGACATAACTAGGGAAATGTAAGTATAAAAATAAATAATAAAAGTTATTAGTAAAAGATGGAAAGATAAATTATCTAAGTTTAATCAATAAGAATAACCCTAGCCATGTCATGATGCTTATACATTGATAACAAGGGTACACATATATATCATGACCTTACCATAGATGTCAAGTTATAGGAATGTCTCTTGTTTATACATGTATAGTATTTATTAACAAAAGGATAGTTATTGCAACTTTGACAATCTTGTACATTATTCTTTAGAGGGTACTAGCTCAATAGAAGAGCACCTACTTTTCAAGTAGGAGGATGGTGGTTCAATTCCATTGTGTCCTAATATGATTAAACTCATGATTAAATAAACTACCAAATATGCTACCAAATATACTACCCAATAAACTATTGAATCAACTACCAAATAAACTACCAAATATTATACCAAATATACCATCAAATATACCACCAAATAAATTACCAAACATACTACAAAATATATTACCCAATAAAAAACCAAATAAACTACTAAATATACCACTAAATATAACAAAAAAATTGACAAATAAATTACCAAGAAATAATAATAATCAACCAAAATTAATGATTAAAATAGTTTAGTCATAAATTTGGTTGCTCGATTAATGACCAATAATAAACTACCAATGGTCACATGATCAAAATTTGTCATATATCTATAGTTTTTAGTAATTTATTTAGTGATATATTATTGGTTTTGTACTAGTGCATAGGAACAAAATCCTAGATCTCCACATGATACATACATACATGAATACATTCATATATACATACAAATAAAAACATACATACATATACATACATACATACACACATTTGCATATGTAATTTTATCACCTTGGAAAACTATATTTGATCCTGCTAGCTAGGAGCAACTGAGTGTTCATTTTATTGTACCTAATCTGATGATAGTTTTACAAGAATTTTTAATCAACCCAAATAATCAAGAACTAGACCAATTTAACTAGGTTATGGCATGTCTCTTTCAAAAAATATCTTATGTGATATTTTTTATTAAATTTGTTGCCCATTTTTCCTGGTTTGCATTATTTTTGTGTAAGATCTTGAGATAAGTTAGCTAGAAAGGGTCAAGTGAGATTTATTGTTTTATTATTTGGATTCTGGAATATAGGATTTGTTTTATCGTTGGCTTTGTTGAAGTCATGATTTTAATGAAGTAACAAAGTGGTTTTTAGGGTGGAAAGGACTATATAATGAAAAGGAAACTTGAAAATTTGAATGTTGAAATTCTGAAATGAAAGCTATTGAGGACCAAACACCTATAGAAGAGTTACAACACAAGGTGAAGTTGATTTTATATATAAACCACAAGAAGAAAACACAACATAAATCATTCCACATTTGTTTTAATTATAGAGAGTTACATGTGAGAGAGGGTGGAGCACTCCAAACAATTGTGGAGAGCTCTAAATATTGGTGGAGATTTCATTTTTGTGCCCTTGTGATCACTAAATTTCATTGCCATACCCTTATGATCTCTATATTTCTTTTTCATGCCCTTGGTAGAGATCAGTGGAGATCTAGGTTTACATTGTCGTGCCCTTGTGATCTTTGTATTTCATTACCATGCCCTTATGATCTATATGCCCTTTCTCTATGATTTTGTTATCATGTTGTGCCCTTACAATCTTTGTGCCCTTTTTAGCACTACAACATTTTGGAAAAAAATGTGACAATGGTGTAATTTGTGGTGTTCGGGCCTAGATGTAGTATTTCTTGCTCTAGGATTTTCTTCAAGGGGAGAAGAGGTACATATGTGAATGTTCTTTACTTTTCCTTCTAAATATATATCATTTTATATTTCCCCTTCTAGGTGATTAGAAAAGCTTCTCTTTATGTATATGTATGCATATATTTTCACATACATATGTATATATATGTGTCTGTGTCTGTGTGTGTATACATACATACAAACACACATTTATAGAGATCATAAAAGCATGACAAAAAGATCCACAAATACATATATGCATACATACATATATACATACATATGTATACACATACATGCATTCATACATACATACATTCATCTACATATGCATATGCAATTTTATCACCTTGGAAAATTAAATTTGATATTTACTCAATCACCAAGAGATAATATTATTTGTAAGTACAATTTTTTTTGCATGCTCAGTATGGTATGAATTTTTTTGATTGAATTCATCTAAGAAGAGTGAGTCTACTCATGATGATAATGGCTCCATGTATTGAGTCTTTATGGGAGAGAGACTTACAAAAGATTAGATGTTGTTTATGGATATGGGATGATTCATTTGTGTGAACGGCTCATTAATCGAGTAGGTTGCAGAAAATTAGGGTGTCAATTGCAAGTAGTTTCATTAATTAGATAAGGGAATCAACTTCAAAAGTGGGATGATCAAAATTCACATGTCCATCCTTATGATAGATCTCTCTATCTCATAATAAAAAATTCCCTCAGAAAACAAGCAACAAATTATTAAATATATGGAAAATAAAAAGAACATTCACCTATAATATTTTTTTAGGAAAAAAATATAATAAAGATATAATTTGGTAGAAAAAGCCATGAGCTATGTGGGTCCACATTATGGCTATTCCACTATCCAGTACTGGAAACTCTTCACATTAAATCTAAAGATCTTGAAATTAAGAAAGATAACTATCAAACATCTATATTTTTGTTTTAGTGATAACAAATATATAGTCTAATTTTGAGAAAAATAATAGTCTTAAATGTATATGATTAAATAAAATAAACTAGAGTACTAGTTGTCACTATATAATTCTAGTATTACTGATTATGTTAAACAAAATGTTCAATAAAAAAAGTATGAAATAACATAAATGAATCATCTACTCCATCCTATTATGACTTAATGTGAATGCATTTGACCATTACCTAGACAATATTATGCAAGAGATCTCTACTCAATCACCAAGATATAATATAATCTGTAAGTACAATTTTTTGCATACTTATTTTGGTATGATTAAATTAGATTGAATGCAAGGATAATTGCTTGAGTGAATCCAAGACATGAATGATTAATTTTATTTAGCACAAGTACTATGCAATTGTGTATCTATGCATGTAAAGTAGTTTACATAGTAAAATAATTTACATATATACATGCACATATGCATACAATTATCATAATAAATTATCCTTGAATCTGACGAAAGATATTATATATGAATAAGAGGTACATGTTTAGAAAGAAAAGAAAAGAACATTTACATAGGTACCTCTTCTCCCCTATAAGAAAATCACAGAACAAGGGCATTAAGATCACAAGGGAATGACAACAAAACCCTAGACCTCCACTCATCTCCACCAACATTCCTGGAGCTCTTTACCCTCATTCATATCTTTCCACCCTCTTTTGTGCATAGATCTCCACAATAAATAAAACAAATGGGGAATGATTATTGTCATTTTGTCTTTTCATTTTTGTTTATAATCCATAATCCACAATCCACAAGATCTCTATGTATACATACATACATACATACATATATGTACATATACATATATACATACATACATGAAAACAACAATGCACTTTCTAAGAGTTTACAATTGTTCAAAAAAATTAATATTTTATAAGAAAATGCATCTGAAGAATGGTTAACTTAGAAAAAAGAACATGATGTTGAAAAAATATAAAAAGTACTTGACATGAGAGGTCTACAAATGAGCATGTTGACTAATCTTGAAAACTTGAATGCTGAAATGAAAGATATCAATGATCAAACACCTATGCCAAAGTTACAACACACTATAAAGTTGATTTTAGGTAAGGTAGAGGTAGATATTCAAATTTTTAATATCAATATGTATGGCACAAGAGAAAAGGAGGAGTGGCTTTAGGAAGAGAATGAGAAGGAGAAACTTTAGAAAGAGACTGCATGGTAGAAACAATAGCTAGAAAACATAGAGGATATTATGGGAGCCACTAGATAGAATCTAGGAAAATGTTATTGTAAGTACTATGACATTGGAATCACTTGCAAGTTTCTTTGAGAATTTACAATCCAAATATCAAATGCGTGTAAGAGTTTTTCAAGCTTGGGAACCACTTCAACATCCTTTGCAAGGTTTAGAGTTAATATCATTATGGTAAAGGCTTATACAAGGGAATAAGCCTCAAGATTATGGCTAGTTTTTTTCTTAAAATATCTGCTATGATATGTTTTTGTAAAATTTCTTGTGAACTCTACCCATTTTTTTTAGTCTACATTATTTTTGTGGAGGAGCTTGAGATAAGTCACTTAGCATGGGTTGAGTGATCCTTTTTATTTTACTCTAGAATATGTATGCAACTAGATCAATTTTTCTATTATGTAGCTAATATGTAATAAGCACCTTAAAAAAGATCTCTAGATATACATGTTCAAAAGTAGATATAAAGAGATACCTACTTAGAAGGAAAAGAAACCAACATTTACATACCCTTGAAGAAAATTGTAGAGCTAGGTCATGGCAACAAAATTACAGAGCAAGGGTACAACAAAAAAATGAAATCATAGAGTGAGGGCATGACATGGCAATAAAATTGTAGAGCAAGGGTACAACAACAAAACACAAAGATCACAAGGGCATGATAGCCAAATCATAGAGCAAGGGCACAAAACCAAAATGTAGAGATATATTAAAGGAAAGAAATGCACCAAACACATATGCATAATCATGAGGCTCATTCCCTTGTAGATACCGTAACCCAGTTAAATATATGTATATATTAACCCAACTAATCAGAAACTATACCTATTTAATTGGTTATGGCTTGTTTCATTCTAAAAATATCTTCAATGATATGTTTTTGTAAAATTTCTTGTGAAATTAACCCATTTTTCATGGTCTACATTATTTTTGTTCAGGATCTTGAGTTGAGTCACTTAGCACAGGTTGAGTGAGCTTTATTGTTTTATTATTTAGATTCTAGAACATGTGTGCAGTTGGATCATATATGTAATAAGCACCTTGAACAATATCTCTCTAAATATATAAAGAGATTAATGTTTAGAAGGAAATATAAATACATACATGTTTACAAGGAAAAGAAAAGAAAAACATTTACATACATATCCCTTCTTGCCCTTGAAGAAAATAACAAAGCTAGGGAATGTAGATCACAAGGGCATGACACAACAATGAAATCATAGAGCAAGGGAATGGTACACTAATGAAATTCTAAAGAAAGGGCACATCATGACAATGAAATGTAGAGATCATGAGGGCACAACAACCAAATGCACTAATCACAAGGGCACCATGAACAATGTTCATAGCTCTCCACATCTTTTGTGTGCAAATCTCTCCAAAATCAAAACAAATGGAAAATGATTGTCATTTTTTTAAAATTCTCCCAAGGTAATCACAATTAGGACATTAGTATTGTGATGGCATCAAGGAAAATTGCAAAAAAAAAACATGAAAATGACTATAAATTACACTACCATCACAAATTGTCATTGTAATTTGACTTCCAATGTTGTAGGGACATCACTCAGTCTAAGTATGTGAAAAAATATTGAAATTTTTTGGATTGGAATATTCCAAACTAGTTAGCACATCTATGGTGATAGGATACAAGTTGTTAAAGAATGATTATTTTGCTGATGTGAGTCAACCATTACACAGGTTTATGATTGGCAAATTGCAATATGTAGTGCATAGTAGACCTAACACTACATTATCTATTGGGATTATTGCAATATTCTCTTCTAATCCTAAGAAGAATCAATTGATGATTATTAAGAGAATTATGAAATATCTAAAAGAAATAGAAGACTATGGTCTATACTACAATAAAAACAAAAATTTTGAGTTGAGAGCCTACACTGATGTTGATTAGACTGGAAATATTGATTATAGAAAGAGAACACACAATGAAGTATTTTTCTAAAAAAAGAGGTTGGTCACTTGGACCAACAAGGGAAAATTGCATATCTCAATCTACTATTGAAGTTGAATATGTGGAAGCTATAGTAAATTGTACAAATATTGTATGGATCAAATAACTATTCAAAGGCATGAAGGAGGAAATCATTAAACCTATGGTACTTTATTTTGATAATACAAGTGCTATAAATATATCAAAGAACCCTCTGATGCATACAAAGACTAAGCACATTGTAGACAAGTATCATTACTTGAGAGAGTTAGTTCAAGTCAAAGAAGTGAGGATGGAATATGTGAATATAAAAGATTAGATAGTTGATATCTTCACAAAATCTTTACCTAAGGATGCTCATGAGTATCTAAAAAGTAAACTAGGGTTGATACCCATATCTAGAGCTACTTATGAAGCATAAGTAGTGCCCTACATCAACTGAGTTGAATGTTGTATCTTAAAACTTGATGTAGTAGATGTTACTTTAGGAGTTTCCTAGAGTAATGAAGGAGATGAATTAAAAGACTTATGTAGTCACATGAAAGGTGATAAAGGGAGAATCTAAATTTGATTAGATCTGCATCTACATCTACATAGTAAGAGGGAGAAAGTACTGAGGGAGATATAAAAGGATTGAGAGATATAAGCCTAAGGAAAAGAAATGTACATCTACCTAGTAAGAGGGAGAAAGTACTAAAGGAGATATAAAAATAGATCAAAGAGAGATATATACTTGAATATTAGAAAGAGGGAGATATAACTCAAAGGGAGGAGATATAGTAAACAATAAAGGAACTTGATAAATCTCACATTACCCTACACAAAAGAAGGAGATATACTACACTAATAGAGGGAGAAATTTCAAATATTTAATTTATTTTTGGTATTTTTGTTAGTATTGGTTTACCGTTAATGCCAAATAGGGAAATTGTTGATATAAGATTGTTTTAAAGTGAACCTATAATGTAATAATCATTATTAGGTTAATGATGTCAAACTTGCTACCTATTGGTGAGATAACTGCTTTTTGGTCTGAAATCTATCATTTAGTTGATCGATGAATAAGATGTGAGAAGAGGAGATAATAATAGCACCTAGAGAAAGGTTGAGTTATTTGGTATCTCAAAGAAGAACTAATACCAAGACATTGATACTATAGTATATTTTTTATCTACTTAAAGTCTTAATTGAAAGATTACTCATGTTAAGATTGGATGAAGATTAAGTATGAAAAGTTGTTGAGCCTTGCCAAGTAGTCACTACAAGTTGAGAAAAAATTAATGGAAGTTGAGTGAAAAATAAGAGCTATCAAGAAAATATGAGAAATAGTGCAAGATAAGTGATTGTTATCATACACTGAGTAAAGTTTAATTGATGATAAACATTAGTAAGCTTTAGTGTTGGCTGAGTGGAAGAATGGTATAGAAGTTGAGTGACAACATATTGATGCTAAGTGCAATAAATATGTTAAATTGTAGATTTGTTGAATTGGATCTGACTATTTTCTTTTCTTGAATTATGTAAAGCATGTAGAAGATAATTATGAAGAGCTAGTGGCACAAAATTCAAGGTAAATCATTTTGAGGAAATTTCAAGAAGGATTGAAGAAGTTTCTAGAGGAACCAAAAGGAAAAGTGGGTAGATTCATTGTATCCTACCTAACCCTAAAATAGATGATTGTTGTTAAGTGGAGAAAGGTCTAAATTCTATATTTATAGAGATAGCTAGTTAGAAGAAAAAGTTATCATGTGCAAGAACCAAAGGAAGAAAAGGATTCTAGGGTATTGCTTCATTCAATAGCCAAATAGAAGTGACTACAGTTGGCATGCAAAGAAAGAGGGCTTAAGAGTATAAATGCTTGAAGGGTGAAAAAGATATCAGAGCTAAAGTATGTGAATTCCAAGGAGAATGGAGGACTAAAATAGAGATCTATAATCTAGAAGTGAGTTGCAATTTGCTATCAGATCAAGCCTTACAGTTACTTTCTTATCATTGTATCAGCCTAGGGTAAATCTTTTGTATTAAGGTTGACCTAAAAGTCATTTGTAAATCCTTTAACTAGGTGAAATTCTAATGGAATGGTCTAAATTTCTCTAACAAGGCTCACTCCTAACAGGGTGATTGAAATCCTTTAACCAAGTCACATTTAATAGTGCACATTGTGACCTTTAACTAGGTTGGCCTTTCACATGGCATCACTTTAGAAGTGTGAAAATTAGTAGCTTGTTACTAGTGATTTTTTCCAAATTAGGTTTCCACGTAAAATTCTTGTGTCAAATGTGTTATTGAATCTATTATGTTTCATGTTTACATTTTTGCAAAGTTGTTTTGAACTAGGACAATAACCTATAAAGTTTAAGTGTTGTATGATCTAATGGATGCATGCATATTAAGGTTTTATGGATACGGGTCTACTAAGCATTGAAAAGTTTTATTTGTACATTTTGATCTTGGATAAATGATTTAGCCCCCCTCTCAGTTATTCTAAAGAATTCAAACAAAAGTGTGGGTCTTATTGGCCATGATAGCCTAGATAATTGTTCACACTACTTTTTCATGACAATATGGATCGAATTAATTATTTTTGCATTGTCCATGATATATTCAATCTCTCTTATTACAATCATTACACATAATATGAGGGTTCTCATTTTCCCTTTCCATGTGTTAGTAGACTATAACTTCTCACCATGGTTATCAACATCCTAAGCATAAAAATTCTTTTACATACATACATACATACATACATACATACATACATACATACATACATACATACATACATACATACATACATACATACATACATACATACATATATATATATATATATATATATATATATATATAGACACACACACACACACACACACACACACATATGAGAAATTTAAGATGGAAAATATTTTATTGGTCATGTCAATCACACTCGGTAATAGAAATAAGGAAAAGTATTGTCTACAATGTGAAGACACCAAGAAAATTATAACATTTATTACTTTTTTGAGGTTGGGAAATTTTCATCCCTATTGGAATCCTAAGCATTATTTTATCCTAATTATAACCATACTCTTAATCAAAACTCTACTATTAACTCTATCCAAATACTAACAAAAGCATTATTTATAACCTAACCAAAGTGTGCTTTGAGTCATACCCTTAATGACTGTTAAGATTATAATGATTGTTAGGATGATAGAATTATTTTATTAGATAAACAATCCATTTGATGTTTTTTCTAGAAATCATAGAAACAAAACCGCCTATCAAAATCTTTTGTCTAAAAGTCTAAAATGAAGTGAAACCACACAAGGAAGATGAATGTAGTCAAATTGATTTCTCATCTTGAAATTGAATGCCTATCAAACCTATACATTATATAAATATATGAATTAGTAACCTTCTCTTTATTGAATAGGACAAATGGAGGATATCCATAAACATAACATGATTACTTGAGGAAGGATTCTTCTAAAAAAAAGAAAAACCAGCATGATCAATATAAAAAATAGCCAAAGAATAGTTGTAAAGAAAAAAATCAGTTCATAAGTTGCTAAAACCTTAGATTCTAATCAAGAGTGTACATTGATTTCATACATCTTATATTTCACAACACCACAAAGATAGAATGGAAAGGTAGGTCTACAAGTAATTATAAAGATGAGTTCATCTCATTAATAAATTTAAAAAAAATTTAAAAAGTCATAATTTAAAACTTTTATAATCTTTGCCAATAACATGGGAGATTTAAGAAGTGCAAACACAGAGGCTCGATCTAAAATTCACAGAAAAAAATCTTTCATACTGAACTTAACTCAATGTTACAATTCTTGTCACCCATGGAAATTTTTTTAAAAAATTAATTACGTTCACACAAAGCAAGATTTGGAACTTGGTTCAAATGGTTGCCAACTAGTTTCTTCCCTAATCTCCTTCTCTTTTTCCAAACCTCATGCTCTATAGTAACCTCCAAATTTTATTATAATTGAAAGAATAACATCAAATTTTAAATGAATAAGGGATGGTTAAGAATACTGAAAAGCAATTTCAAATTAATGTCATGCATAAAATTCACACCCAAATATTAAAAATTGGTAATGAAAACATCAAATCCCAAGGTTTAAGAAAAGAAGATAATTCTTTTAAAAGTGTAAACAAAGAGATTCGATCTAGCATTCATCTAGAAAAAAAAATTCTTCATGTCAAACTTAACTAAATGTTACAAGATTCTTCTCACCCATGGAAAATAAGAATAAAAAATTCATTAAGTGCACATAGAGCAAGATTTCAAACTTGGTTTAGATGGTTGCCGACTAGTTTCTCACCTAATCTCCTCCTTTTTTCCTAATGGAAAGCATTACATCAAATTTTTAATGAATAGGGGATGGTTATAGTATAAAAAATAGGAAAACCATTTGAAATTAATGTCAAGCATGAAAATTGCATCCAAATATTTAAAATAGTTTGTTATGAATTTTTTATTTATAATAATATTATACATTAAAGTAATTTGAAAAATAATGTTAAATTACACATATATTAGAGTGTTGTATGGTTTTTAGGTCTATCTTATGAGATTGAAGTAACCTCTCAACTAATGATAAAAATTTTAGTCAAATCTCAACTATTTTATCATAAAACTACAACTCAACTTCTTATTTATAAAAATGCTCCATAGATGATAATTTAAGATAATTGATGAAATGTTCCAATACATTCGTAGAATGATTTAAGCTAGTAATACTCTTAGAACCACATCTTCAATCATGTGTTGTACATAAAAATGAAGTATCAAACATAATATTTGAACATTTTTAACCTAATACTTTCAAACATTGTCTAAAATCTAAAAAATGAAATTTGAACATAAATATCATATTCTTAGTAAAATCCATAAAATGATAATATATGTAAGTCATTGATCTTCACATATTTTTGAAAGGAAAATTATGAATATCTTATCAATAATATTTATATAATAAATGCATAATTAATTTAAAGTTATAACTTTACTATTCAAACATGTTTTGTACAAATAAAATTGTGCATAAATAATAGACTAATTGATTTAATTCACTATATAGTTGAGACACTAGGAATTTTTAAAAAAGGAAAAAAAATTGACCTTTCTACAACTTCTCACTCTCAATTGATTTTGAATTTTAAACTATCATGATTGCATGACCTCTAAGGGCTAGTCATACTTTGACTCCAAGCCACTTGTTTCTTTAGATTTGTAACTAGTGTTGACCTCTAGTTTGGTGGCCCATTGTGAAGTCCAATATGTTTTAAAACCCACTATAAAGGGGGTTGACTCTAAATGGAATATCTGCCATATATTATGTGAGGGATGATTTGGAATTCCTTGGAAGGACCTTAAAGAGTCTTAGTGAGAAGGAGAATGGTATTCCTATCAAGACAAATTATTGGTAAGGGGCTCTTTTTTGAAATATCACTTGACCCTCCCCATCAAAGGATCCAAAGGTTTTTTTGGACCTCATGGCCTAAAGATATTCCTACTTGATAATGTAGTAGATAGTATTTCTTCCTCTCAATAGCTCTTTCTAATGGGACATTTTATTGCTTTCAAGCCTTCAATTGAAATGGTTAGGAAATTGGTTCCTTAGAAATGGAAATTGCAGAGAAGTGTTAGTGTGTCTTCTAAGCCTAGTGGGTTATTTCTCTTCAAATTTATCTTTGTGGTAGATATGTCCATAGTTCTCTCTCAAACCTAGTACTATGGGAAGCATAGTTTTTCAATCCCTAAATAACACCCTAGATTTGATCCTACTTTAGTAATGGACAAGTTAGCCCTAGTTTGGGTAAAACTTCTAAGTTTTCCCATAGAGTTATAAGATGAAAAAATATCATATGGATTGGGAATTCCTTTGGTCATTATTTTTGGGTTAAATATGTTGTTAATCTCAAACTGGTTTTGACATATGAGTGACAATATACTTAAGTCATTTACTTAGTTCATGTTGAACAACTAATACATGTTGAGCATAAAGTTGTTAGATAGTATATGCTGAGTGATAGATATTTAGTATGAGCTGAGTAACTAGTAAGTGTTGAGTCACTCAAGTTTTGAGAAGATGGTATATGTCAAGCTATTTAGATTCTAAGTGATTAGTGGATCTCGAGTCATTTATAGGATGAGTTACAACATTGAATTTGTAGTTGATGTCAAGCATTAGGGACTTCAAGTGTCACGTTACATAGTTTTGACATTGATGTTTGTAATGGCACAAAATTTTATGTAAACCATTTTTGGGCAAACTCAAGGATTATTTTATGATATTTTATGATGAGGAATCTTAATTTTGAATCCCTATGCATTACCTAAATCCAATCAAAAAAAGGGAAGGCTTAAGAGACAATATGAGTGAATCACTACCACTGATTGATACCCAACCCTAAGTCACCTGGGTCTTCCTGAGGAGGAGAAACCCTAAATTTTTAAAAAGAAATGTTTAATCAGAATTGAAGAGAGTTTGCATATGCAAATAGAGGATTCATGGTGACTAAGGTTTTATGAATTGAGTTACATTGTAGAATTAGTTAAAGGAGAACAAAGGAAAGGAATTAGGGGAAAACAAAGATATATCTGATCAGAATGGATTAGTTATACATAAGGATAGAGATGATCTGACATCAAGCAATAGAGTGCTAACTGAAGGATCATTTCTAAGAGATTCTAATAGGTGAATCAAATAAATCTCTTAAAGAGTAGTCTTCACAAGCTATTATAAATCCTTTAACAAGGTTCTTACTTTATTGTAAGTTAATGTCCTTTTACTAGGCACAATTTTAGCAAGGTATTTAAATCCTTTAACAAGAAAAGATCTAACAATCTTGTACACCTTTAACACGGTAGACCTTTCACAGGGTAGATCATGTTTCATAATCAAACATTATAACCCTCATTGGATACACTATATTACTGCAATTACAATGAAGATTTGTGTAATAACCCCTTTTCATGACATTTCTCATTTTTCCTTTAATTTTTATTCTAGACTCCATAAAATATCTCTTCCCTTCCTCTTTTGAAGTTTAATACTTCTCTCATATATGTTATGATGAAAAGAGACATGTCTTTTCAGTTAATTATTAATATAGAGGTTATTACTTATTAATTATAATATTCTTAATATTAATTAATTTGTATATTATTAATATCATTTCAACTATTTCATATGTAATATAATAACTCCTGAATAAAACAATATATTATTAATATTAAGAAATGATATTATTAAATTTTAAGATTTAATACTATTAGATTAAATGGTATTTAGTTTATTTAACAATATTAAGTTTATGAGGTAGATTAAATATTACAATAACATCTATTAAATACAAACATTATTTGGTTATATCATTTCATTTATTTATAAATTTAATCATTATATCTTACAATGGTATTTATTTATTTATCTTTACTTAAAATAAAAGTATTATTAGTTATTTATAATTATTATAATTATTACTTATTTTTTGTATCTTAATAATTATTAAATATTATTTTAGTGGGGCTATCACAGTCCTCCCCTCTCAAATTTGCTTCTCCTCAAGCAATTGATTTGATCCCTCATTAATTCATAGTTTGGATTCATTCTCTTTCCTATATATGTGTTTGACACTTGCAAAGTAAACATGTTAGTATATAATATCATGTAGAAGAACATATGAATGAAGATACAAATTAGACACATTAATGCATGAAGACACAATGCAAATATGAAGTAGACACATAAATGCATGAAAACATGAAGAAGATACGAAGCAGACATATTAATGCATAAAGATGTTATGTAGACATAGAGTATGCACGTTATAATTCTACTTACAATTTGAGATAAGAAAAAAAAATTAAGGAAATGTTTTACCAGTTTGATCGAGAATGCGTGCTCCTTTCTCCTTGTAGAGATCAAAAGTTCTTGAAGATGCATATTTTAAACAATTTTTCTATAGCTAGTACTATAGTAGGGTGTATAATTTCATAGTGGATGGTAGATTTACTATTGCTTGAGTTTGGACATGCTCAGCTTGGGGCTCCCTCAAATTTTTAATCCATATTGGGATTTTCTTGCCCCAACATGACCAATTTACTCCTCCCCCTATGCACACTCCCTATCCACTAGGAACATGTTTAATTTTTAGTGCAGATGGTAGATTTATTGCTTCTAGAGGTTGGACATGCTTAGCTTAGGGCTCCCTTAGATTTTTAATCCATATTGAGATTCTCTTGCCCCAATGCGACCAATTTACTCCTCCCCTCGTGTACTCTCCCTACCCACTAGATACATGTTTTAGTTTCATTATGGATGTAAGTTTTACTGCTACTCAATTTTGGACATACTCAACTTGGGGCTCCCTAAGATTTTAAAATCCATGTTGGGATTCCTATGCCCCAAAATGACCAATTTACTCCTCCCCCTATGCACACTCCCTACCCACTAGGAACATGTTTAATTTTTAATGCAGATGGTAGATTTATTGCTTCTAGAGGTTGGACATGCTTAGCTTGGGGCTCCCTTAGATTTTTAATCCACATTGGGATTCTCTTGCCCCAAAGAGACCAATTTACTCCTCCCCCTATGTACTCTCCCTACCCACTAGATACATGTTTTAGTTTCATTATGGATGGAAGTTTTACTGCTACTCAATTTTGGACATACTCAACTTGGGGCTCCCTAAGATCTTAAAATCCATATTGGGATTCCTATGCCCCAACGTGACCGATTTAATCTTCACCTTGTGCACACTCCCTATCCATTATGTAATAGGTCACAACTATTTTGAATAATCTCTCATTTTTAGATTCATATTTATTTTCATTGTATATCCCATGATAAATTAGTTGGATCCATGAGAAAAAATGCATTGCACATTATTTTCCATTGTTGACTACATAGAAGCTTATTTCAATTATTTGTATGGACTTAGATATATGATAGATGCAAATCCTCCACTTCTAATTGTTGTAAGATCTTTAAATTGAGGTATACTTAAAGATTTGAGGTATCAGCTTTGATGTCACTTGTTCATATGTGTAAGCCTCTATTTTGAATATAAATAATAGTGTGGACTACCTTGTTCTAAAAAGAATTATTTACCTTAGATTCATTCATCATGCTATGAGCCATTTCTTTGACTGATTTATTCTTCCTCTCAACAATGCCATTTTTTTGAGGTGTCTAGCAGCTAAATGTTGTTTCTTTATACCATGTTTCTCACACAAATTTATAAATGAATTAGATGTGAACTCTCCTCCATTGTTTGAGCATAAGCATTTTATTTTCAGCCCCTCTTCATTTTCAATGCGAGTTTTACAAGCTTTAAATTTCTCAAGCACCAAATGATTTTTCTCTAAAAATTTAACATCATCATTATTGAAAAATCATCAATTAAAAGTAAAAATACTTCTCACCACACAAACTTGTGGTCTTTTAGGTTCATGCAAATTAGTTTGAGTCAACTTAGTATATTTTGTGCTTGAATACTTCTTACCTAGTGAAGTTAGATTGGAAAATTTCCCTTGTTTGTTTGACCATGTTGACATTCTTTGCAAACCATGTTTGAAGGCTTGGTTAGCTATGGAATATCTCTAATAGTAGTTTTTCTACTAATTTGAACAAGACTACCACAATTTAGGTTCCCAACCTCTTGTACCATACCACAGTATCATCTAGTTGACTCAAAAAACACTTTTCACTTTTGATATCATCAAGAAGTAAATCTTGTTAGCTGCCCTACTTGCATCAATGATATGTTTACCATCTTTACTTATCTTACAAAAATCTGAATTGAAAGCCAAGCTATGTCTTTGATCATTTAATTAACTAACACTCAATAAATTGTGTTTCACACTTCTATATATAAAACATTCTCAATCTTAGTTGCATGATCGTTAAAAACCTAAAATACTGGGTACTTGTATTTTTGCTCAAACCCTAGTTCTTGTCTAATGTTGGTACTAGTTTTGAGTTGATCCTTCATGGGTTCCATTAACTAGTATTTTGTAGTTCTGCTCACTTGGCCTCCAAATTTTTGGCTTTTGCGTTGATCATGAATGTTCAATGATGATTGGGGTTGTCTGAATGCCCTTAGACTCCACTTGAAGATATACTTGGTCCTTGAAAGAAAATTTCACTGCCATTTTTTTTATAATTAAAATTTCCTTCTTTAGCAACTTAAATTTAAACTGAATTACTCTCTTTACCTCTTCAAATCCTTCTTTCTTTTATTGAATGGATTAGCCTCATTGAGCTAGGAACCACCATAGAATATCTAATACCTGAGAATATCAAAGCAAAAGACTCAATCATCAAAACCCCATATTAATATGACAAAGAAAATAAATGTCAAAATCTATACTATGATTCACGATTCCTAGATTCTTATTATTGTCAACTTCTCTAACATTTAAATGTATGTTAATTATCTCTAGAACATTATTGATTTTGTGTATGCACATATGTCCAAAAAAATAATTTATAAATATTTTCCTTTATCATATGTAGCTATTGTCTTAGTGTAAAATGTATGTTTTTTGATAGTAATATAGAAATACTTTAGAAGATTAACAATATTCATTGTACAATCAATATGTTCCCAGACTGGGTCCTTATTGCAGTTGTATGTAGTTTGGATTTTTAATTTTGGAAATCTATCTTTTTAATTGGCCCTTTTGAATTTTATAGACTATAAATTTGTCTCTATTAGAACTTCATAAGCTGGTAGGAAAACTAGCTCTGATACCAATTGTAATGACCCCTTTCATGACATTTCTCATTTTCCTTTAATTTTAATTCTAGACTTCATAAAATCTCTCTTCTCTTCCTCTTTTGAAGTTTAAATTTACTTCTCTTATATATGATATGATGAGAGGAGACACATCTTTTCAATTAATTATTAATATAGGTTATTATTTATTAATATAATATTCTTAATATTAATTAATTTGTATATTATTAATATCATTTCAACTATTCATATTAAATAGAATATAATAACTCCTAAATTAAATAATATATTATTAATATTAAGAAATGATATTAAGATTTAATACTATTAAATTATAGTATTTAGTTTATTTAACGATATTAACCTTATGAGGTAGACTAAATATTAGAATAACATCTACTAAATACAAACATTATTTAGCTATATCATTTCATTTATTTATAACTTTAAACATTATATTATACAATAGTATATATTTATTTATTTATCTATCTTTACTTAAAATAAAATTATTATTAGTTATTTATAATTATTATATATATTACTTATTTTTTATACCTTAATAATTATTAAATATTATTTTAGTGGGGCTATCACAATATTTGGGTGTCATCTCCCAGTTTTACCTTCTCCTTAGAGGGTTTCTAGGTAATCAAATATCTCATGTCATACATGTGTTGAAAATTTTACTTATTGAGGGATGGATAGGCACTAGTATTACTAATTAGATTAGCAGGTTGCCTTCCTCCTACTACTAGTATGATGTTCTAAGGTTGGCTACTTGTATGATGTTAGTAGATAGGCAGGTTGTCTTTCTCCTACTTACTGGGAAGTTTGGGTTTGAGTCCCATTGGTAGCCCTAGGGTACCCTTTTTTTCTAGTTTACTCCAAGGCCATAGCCATAGAAAAAGGATATGGCCTCCTCTAAAAAAGGAAGGTGAGGATAGGGGTGAGGAGCCATTATTGTGGTAGGATGGGCAAATAGTAGGGGGAGAATATTATAGTTCAAGGTATGATGGTGTACTGGAGTGTAGACTGATAGGATTGGTCAATCAAACATGGAATGGAGGCTCAATCCAAAGGTCATTTGGATAAACATCTTATTTACCAGCCTCCCCACTTATACATTAGTATAATTCTTAGCCCATAGCCCTTAATGCTATAGATGTATATGATTAATTTGGTATTTTAGTTTATATGAATAGATTGTGAGATGAATGTGTGGTAAATAGGTTTAGAGGTCAAAATTTTTAATTGTTGATTCACTTGCCACCCACCACGCCCCGCCCCCCCCCCCCCCAAGAGTTTATTCCCCTATTGTAAATTTCCAACAATTAGTATTAGAGCTGAGTTCTCTTGAAAGTAAAGCTTTGCAACTTTGAGGAAAGATTTTAAAAATTAAAGTCTATAGGTTGGGAAAGACTATTGAGAACCAGTAGATTCAAATAAAACTTTCCATACATCAACTAAATGAAGTAAGAAATGAGTTAAATCTATCACTAAAGAGAAGGAAGGAAATTTCTATTGAAGAGAATAACACACAATACCAAGAGATTGACACTAGTGAGTTATTTGTAGATGGAAACACCAATGAATTTGATATAACAATTATAGATCTGATGGAAAAGAATGGAACCCTAATTGAAGGGGTCAAAAATATCAAAAGAGAACACGAAGTCCAATCAGTATTACAATGTGAGGTGACTGAGCAAAAAAAGAAAGTTGAACTGGACAAAGTCATGATTGAAGATGACAAAAGGATTTTGACCAATAGACTAAAAGAGAAAACATTAAAGGTAACTAGGATTGCTAACATGCAATTGGAAACATTGGGTCAAATGATGATTGCAAATCATGAACTAAATGAAAAGGATATTGAGATCACAACATTGAACTTGTAGAATGAACAAATGAGAAATAATTTGGAAAGAGAAAAGGATTTTGCTGATAGATTCAACAAACCTAGTGAAGTCATCAAGTACTTTGAACAATTGATGAAATCCCCTAGATCCTGTTAAAGTAATTTTTTTTGTTACTACTTAAATCATTTTGATTTAATTAGTTAAGTTATTTCTCTTTAGTGCTTAAGCTTTCTCTTAGGTGCATTAAAATTAATTATTTTATTAATTATTAATGTGCAACCTAGCTTTCTTAGGCTTTAGGGTTTCGTTCACCTTTAAGGTTGAACTCTTGTGTTTTTTGTTTTAACATCTTGGAATACATTTTTCTCTCACTCTACTAAGATTTCCAAGCTTCATTGTTTCCCTCTTTGGTTTCCTTTCAGCAATAGGTTATTTGCATGCAATTTTTCTTGGTGAACTATGAAATTGGTTTTTGTCAACTTCTACATGGTATCAGAGCTTCCTTGTTGTTGCCTAGTCTAGAGATCTTGAAGTCATGATTTGAAGATAGAAAACCTAACTTTTCATGGTTTTTTCTTCAATCTAGAGGAAGCACTTTTTTTTGGTGCACTTTGGGTAAAAACAGATGTCAACATTGCACTCAAAAGGCTTGGCACAGTAAAAGTCCATATTAAATTCATCAATTTTGGGCACAGTAGCCTCTAGAATTTTTTTGCCTCCCAAGGCTATCTATATCAAAAATAAATAAAAATAAAAAAATGTTTTAAACTATTTTTTCAAGCACAACCATCATCCCACCAATGTGCCACCCACATGTCATCGGTGTACCACCCATGCTCAATCCATGTGCCCCCCCACTGGCATGTCATCATGCCCCGACCCATACCCCACCACTACCAGCAATCCACTATCCTACTATTGCCACTGCCACAAGGCCACTTAGTGACAACTGATGTTGCTACCCCTCTACATGATAGCCACCACTGCTAGCCTATCACAATCACTAACACTAGCATTAGCAACCAAGTGGTGACATCATCATTTAGTCATCAAAATCTTTTTAGATAGGGTGATTTTTCTAGTGAGTTTTTCTAATGACTAAGTTTTTTTATAATGACCAAATTTTTTTCCAATGAATGGTCACTTGACGATCATACGACCATCAATTTTTTTCCCATATTTGTATATTTCCAAAGAGTTTATTATTTGGAGGAGCACTTGGTTTTTTGGCCATATATTTTGCATAAAATATTTATTTTTAAAAAATAAAATATTGTCAAAAAGCTAATTTTGAGCTAGAGATGATGATGTTGGTTCTAGTTTATGATTTGGTAGTTTCAACTCCTATTTTTGGCATTAAAGTAGAGGCTTTAGTTTCCTACCTCTCTATGTCTAGTTTTTTATGCTTTTCTTAATTTTTTCTTTGGTATATGAGGGATAAATTTATACATTATGGGGGGATGAATTTTCCTTTCTGTAATTTAATTTAGAAATGACCGTTCTACTTCTGTATAATTTCTCTCAATGGCAGACTCTTCTATCACCTACATTATACCTCATTGTAAACACCTAAATATAATTACATAAATAGGTAATCATATTTAGTCATCTCATAGGACATTATTGATTAAATATTTATTATTTAATTAGTTAATTGTCATCTCCTAGTTGATTAATTAAATTAATTAACTATAGTCCAATTGATAAAATCAAATGATAACCCAAAATCAACTTATCAATTAAAACCCTATTCCTCTATTAAATTAAATAAATTCTCAAATCTATTCAATTTAATTTCATACTCTAATTTTATTAAATAAATCATTTAATAAAATATATAAACTCCTAAAACATCCCTAAGACCAACCTTTACTCATAATCCAACCCATTCACCCATACTAACCTTGCTTAGCCACCTAACTAATCTATCCCATCAATGCTAAACCACTTAAACCCTAATCCCCTTTCTAAGCTAATCCTAATGCCCCTCCTAAACATGTGCACAACTTTAAGCAAGGGTTAAGAATTCCTAACCCAAGCTAAAGTCAAAAAACTCATCCTCACCCTCACCCTCCAACATTTATGACTCTTACATCCCTCTTTATGACTCTTACACCTCTCTTACATACTCAAACTCCCTCATTACTCCCTTGACCAAGCCTTATCCTATCCTCTTGCATTCATCCTCCTTGTGATAAGTCTCACTCTCCTGTTGGCCCTAAACAAGAAAAATCCTTGTGCTTCCCTTTGAGTGCATCTTAACCCTTTCTCAACATCCTTCCATCCTTGCATCCTAACCATACATTTCTCTACCCCTTGGCCTATAAATGAGACCATCTCCCTTCACAAAGAGAATCCACCTTTCATGCAAAGTAATAGTGCTATTTTGAGAGCTTAAAAACTACCAAAATACCATCATAATGTAGATAATCCCTCCATACCCCCATTTTTTGAACCCTCATCCATACACACACTTGGTGAAAACCCCCATCCTTTGGAAGCTTGAGCACATCAGCATACATCCCCTCCCATTAGGGACACATCCACTTCATCATGGGTTATACCATAAGGAGCCTACCATTCTTGGTTTTCTTCATTTTTGTGGTGATAACCTTGGTCCTATCTTAAGTGTTAACTATTTCGTTCTATACATACTTTCGTTTAATAGTTAGTATTCATTTTACACTACTTAATTAGGTGATACACTCACAACTACCATACTTGGAAAGGACAGATGACTAGATTGCTTATGGTCATGCCTTGATGTGGCTTTGCCAGTTTTATAGAGGCCTTATGAGGTTTTTATGTAGTGAAATAAGATGGATGAGGCAATGGGCCTCATTGTACTAAATATTTTAGATGGGTTATTGTTTCACCTAGATGGTTTAACTACACCCAGGGCTATGTGGGACAAGTTTTCCACCTTGTTTGGCACAATGAATCAATTCAGGGTTTGATACATAGATGTAGAGTTCACCTCCTTGGTACTTGCATCATTCACCAACATTGAGGACTTCTTGATGAAGTTCAAATCTCTTTGATGTATTTTATAAGTTGCTAGAAAGATAAAGTTAGATGATGAATGTATCTTTCAAATACTCTCAAAGCTTCGAGGTCCTTATTAAATTTTCACTTCTACCTTCTACTCCACTATGGATGCACTAGGTGCATATCATGTTATGTCCCCTTCTGAGACATTCTATGATAAGTTAACTCGTGAGTAGTCCAAGCTTACTCAGATGGATTCACTTATAGGCTCACAGTCATAGGCTTTTCTTGCCAAGACACCTTAGGGTACGTAGAAGTAGAAGTCAAAGCAGATATTAGATTCCTCTTCTCAACACTCTACTAACCCATTATCCTATTCTAAGAAGGATAAATAGAATATTGAGATTCCTACATGTTCTTATTATTGGAAGTGACCTCATGACATGTCACATTATTTACAAAAGAGATTTGATGGCTATGAGAAACAAATTACAGATTTGCAAGCTCTTCTTCAAAAGGGCATTGTTTCCTATCTATCCTCTTCTACCTCATAGGGGTCTTTTTTTCAGTATTCTTCCACATCTTTGACATCTACACAATATTTTGGACAGGGTCATGCATTATGGGCATCCATTGAATCCCCTTCCCAAGTCCCTTGGATACTAGATTCAGGTGCTTCTCACCATATGGTATCTTCTTAAGGGGTCTTCTCTTCTATTGAGGATTATCCATTCCTCTTATTCTCATGGGGAATAAAACTACCATAATAGTCTACAAGAAAGGTTTAGTTGGAATTCAATATGGAACATTCAATGATGTATTTTATGTTCCATCTCTATCTACAAACCTTGTCTCAATTTATCAGTTTACACATAGTGGATGAGGGAAGAAAGTTGAGTTCACTATAGATTTAGTCTTCATTTGGGATAGTGCAATAGGATGCCTTATTTCTATAGGGATAGTTGATCATACCACCCATCTCTACACCTTCTCACACTTTGCTCCATCATCTCCATTGTCAAAGCATTGATCTTCTCTTTCATGAGAGCATCATGTGCTACAGTCAAGACACTTGGACCTTTGTATTATTCCCAAGATCACTATTTTGACTACCACACCACATCCTATTAAGTTCTTTTCTCTTCAGTAAGATTCTTCTTCAATTCTACCTAACTCTCTAGCTCCATTCATTGAGCCTCCAGCTGCACTTGTTGAGGATTCTGCAAGGGACATTCATCTCCTCTTTCATGATAGTGTCAATACACCTGTCAACCCACCTACATTAGGGATTACCTTTTAGGATCCTCATTTATTCTCCTTTGAGTATTAGTTAGGCCTTTCAACTTCACCTCTCATTCAGGGTTTTCCTTATTGTGTGCCTTTGTTTCTTCTGCATTGGAGTTCCATTAGTTCGATCATTTCTACAAGAGCTCCATCATTCTAGGGGGCCTTTAGTGTGTGTACTCTCTCTCGTGGGGGGGTTTGGTTGTACTTATGATTTTGAGAGATTCTCTTGAGCCATTTCCTTTTTTTCTATTGGGTTTTTTCTGTCTTTTTGGAGAGGAGTTTTTCCCATTGGGTTCTCTCCTTTGTCTCTAATTTATAGAGATTTCCTTATATTGGGTACATAATCAAGCCTTGTTGCTGGGACCCATTTCCTACTTTCATAGCTCTACTAGGTTAGCTTTTCCTGCACACTTAGCTTAAGGGGGGGTGTTAGAGTAATATTTTGTTTTCCTACCACTTAAATGATTTTTTTTTAATTAATTAATTTATTACTCTTTAATGCTTAATCTTTCTCTTAGGTGCATTAATAATTAATTCTTTTATTGATTATTAATGTGCAACCTAGCTCTCTTAGGTTTTAGGGTTTCATTCACCTTTAAGGTTGAACTCTTGTATTTTTCATTTTAATATATTGGAGTTCATTTTTCTCTCACTCCACTAAGATTTTCAAGCTCCACTTTTCCCCTCTTTGGTTTCTTTTCAGCAATAGCTTATTTGCATGCAAGTATTCTTGGTGAACTATGCAGTTGGTTTTTCTCAACTTCTATAGATCCAATAGTGACACTTTTAGATTCGGTTACACTAGTACTGAAGAAGGAGAATCATCCAAAAGTGGTGAAGAAAGAAGTAAAAAAGGTAAGAAATCCAAACCTACTTATCATAATTGTGATATGATAGATCATATTGCTAATGTTTGTAGGAGAAAGACTACAAATCAAAAACCCAAGTAGAAATTCATGGGTCATTGCCACAAATGCAACAAACAAGGACATCAAGTAGATGAATGTAGAACCAAAACCATAAGCGCACAAAGATTTGAAGGATACTACTATAATTGTCAGAAGTATGGACATAGAGCATATGAGTGTAGATCTAATCCTAAATGGTCATTAAACAAGTAGACAAAGGTAAAGCACAATGGAAATTCTTATAATATGAATTCTACTACAAGGTATTGTTGTCACTACTATCAAGAGTATGGACATATTGCTTAAAATTGAATAAGAACACATTTTAGAAGTGACTACAAAAGATGTTTTACTGAAACCACATGTATTAGCTATTTAAAGACTAGTCACATAAGTAAGAATTGTCCAACAAGGTCAAAGGAATTAATTAGTGAGTTCAACAAAGAAAAATAAAAGGTAGATGTTGAGAATTTTAGAGATGAGACAAAAAGGACATGGAAGAGAAAGGAAGATTGTAGTACATCAAGTGTAGATGGGATGACTTTAGCAATGGGTCAGATGATCACACCTCCTCAAATTAAGAAATCAAGAGGTATGTGGAACTAATATTTAAAATGATAAACTATAGATAAGTTTCAATAATTTAATTCTAAAAAGATTACATATGCATGAACAAAGATGCAAGGTTTTGATTATAACCTAGAAGAAATCTTTAAGATTTGTTAGTTTTCATGTTACTACCAAGCATGAAAAGTATCAATATGGTTATCAAGTGAAATTTTAGTTGATGTCAAGCTACCAAAGTTTATAGTTTTGATCAAGCTTGTAGTGGTTGCCGAGTTGGAAAGGAAACTTCATGGAAGCTGAGTGAGTCAAAATCTTTATTGAAGCTGAGCTTACAGTTTTGCAAGCACTAATCATTAAATGTGAGGTTTTAAGGTATATATGATTTATTTATATTCATTTGAAATCATTCAAATTTGAAGGAGAGCATGAAGAGTAAAAGGAAAATTGAAAGATATTATTCCAATTATTGCTAGTAGAATTCAAGAGTCACTCGACACCATCATAATAGATTTACAAAGGTATTCATCATGTTCTGAGCTACATAGTTTGAATTTTTGTAAACCCTAGTTTACATGATGGAATCTAGTTCTTTAACCCCTAAGGCTAAAGAGGGTAAAGAAGTTTTAAATATTCAATTAATAAGAAATGAGACAATAAAATCAAATGTTAGAGTCATTCCTAATATTTCTTGCAAGCAAGATCCATCTAGTGTGTTGTCAATGATACCACCTTGAGTTTTGATTATTGAAGATGTAAGATGTTGCTATGCATGTAAGGTGGGTAGCATAGGAGACATGGATATTAGGGAAACCTATGGGAAATTATGTGAATATGGAGCATTGAAGGATGAATTCAAAATTGCATAGAGAAAAGGGTTGACCCATGCCCTAGATTTGCCCAATGATTTCAAGATTGAATGGATTAATATAGTGCTAAGTAGAATTCATGATAATTCTATATGGTTAGATAATGGACCAGTGAAAATCACCAAGAAAATTGTACATAGAGTAACATGGTATCCAACACTTGACTGGCCTAAAACCATGAGAAGTGAATCTAAAGAGGTCATTGAGAAGAATACAAGGGTAGTGTGGAATAATTGAGGTAGATAATTGAAACTATCTTAGATCCTCTAATTGTATTTGCAGTGAGGATAATAGCACATAAATTCTACCAATCAAGAAAGATCAATAGTGTACCATGTATTTTTGTTGACATGGGCTATACAATAGTCAAGAAGGATCATACCTATGACCTTGCCGAGTTGCAGATGCAACAATTGTCAAAAAATTTGGGAGCTATAAGGAAGAACAAAAGTGCACAATATAAATCTGGTTTAATTCTTGTATGCATTTTCTTTTATATACTTAATACATTCCCAAAACTTGGTAAGGTTTCCTAGAAAACAAATAGATCAATTGTAGTTTAGATAGGTGAATTTATTGAGCAACTAGGAAACAAGTTTGAGTTAGTTATGACTAGCTACTTTGAGGTCTTCAAGCAATAGATAAAGAAAAGACCAAGGATACCAATTTCACTAGTTGAGAAACATTTCAATGATGTTTTCTTTCTAGTTGGTACTGATTTTATATATGTTCAAATTGTTGTTCCAAGGGTAAGGTGGCTAATGCCACTAGGCTATGAGATCAATATTGATGAAGCCTCTGCAACAATAACAACATTACTTGCAAAAGATGTAGATGTTAAGGTTGCTACCTTTGGTAAATATTATGTGGCTAAATCTAAGATAACTATGGATTTGAAGACTACCTCAATCATTAGAAAGAAGAACAAAATTGCCAAAAAGTTAAAGAAGAAATTTGGTAAAGGAGTAGGTGAAGAAGAAGAAGAAGATATACTTGTTCAAGTACCCCTAGCCTTAACTAAATGTCTAGGAGAAGGCCAAGTAGAAGAAGTAGAAATGGAAGAAGGTGTCGAGGGATAAGAATCTAGTGAAGAACCTAAGAAAAAGTAGAGGAAATCTAAGACACCAACTATTAGCAAACCAATGCTAGTTGAAAAACATATGACTACTATTCCCTCTACAAGAGCCCACACAAGGGCTACTACCAAGAAGGATCAAGAAGAAGATAAGCCAAAAGTGAAGAGAGCTAGATAACCTAGTAATGGAGAGGATCTTGAGAAGAGATCAAGGATAAAATACATATCTCTAGCTAAATTTGATGAAGGGAAGACAAAATCTAATGATAATAGCCATCCTTCTTCATATTTAGATAATATATGTGAGAACATAAGGAACAATACTGATTTAACTGTTCTCACACATATTAAATTTGTTAAACTTGGAAAAGTTAAGATGAGCCAAGTAGAGGAGTCAATTTATGGCATGATGCCAACATTTAAAGAAACTCCAATTGAGATTGCCAACTCTCTACCACAGGAATTATCCAGTAGAGTTGAGCAAAAGTGGTAATATAGTCTAAACATAGAAAGACAAATTAGAGAGACTGCACTTGCAAGAGTGATACTAGAACTAGATAGGGAAACAATGGTTAAGGAATTAAAGAAGCATAATGGGAGTATAATACATTTAACATATTCTAGAACAAGTTGAGGATGTTGTACAAAAGAATGCTTTGATTTGGAGATCATTGTATAGTTTGAAAAAACACAAGGCAATAATGTAGGCACCTATTGTGGTAGGTTAGGACAAAGAAGAGAAACAACAAGTAAATGAGGTAATAATAATTGGTACTAAGACATTTATACAAGAGGAAGGTACAGAAACATATGAAGATACAAAGGCACTAGTTGAGGATGAGCAATAGATGAAATAGAGTGTACTAGATACACTAGTGCTGAGTGCTAGTCCTCCACATGAGGTGAATACAGAAAGTGACACTATAAAGATTAAGGATGTTTCTGATACTATCACTCAGAACATCAATCCCCTTATAGAGGATGACTTGAAGATGATATTGGTAGAATGTACTACCCAAGCTAAACTTTGTGAAAATTCTATGCTAGTGATTTTTGATGAGATTAAGGAGGAAGACAAGGTATCTATAGGGGAGGAGGTAGATAAACTAGTGGTATCTAAAGCTCCTCCTCAATTCACTTTGATACAACCTACATTACCCCTTATGGTATATCAAAGGAAGGAGATGTATACTTCCACCATTAGTACATTGGCACAAAGTACTCTAGTCTCAATAACCATAAAGGAAAGTGAATATGACAAGGGTGAGATAGTTGGAGAGCATAAAGATGAGATAGGAAAGAATGAAGGAACACAAGTTCAAATAGGTCAAGTAGATACTCCTACACTTGCAACATGAGAACAAGGTTCATCTATGAATCTAGAGGAGGAAAAGGATAAGATTTAAGAACTAGGTATGACTACCAAACCTAAGGAGCAATTAGCAATACAAAAACTGGTAACATTAGTAGAAACTACTACTCCTCCAAGTCAAGCTCTTCATACGCTGAGTGTAGAAGCTATGCCACTACAATAATCATAGCCAAGTCTAAGCACATCTAAGGTGGATGAAGTCACATCATTTATTAATGTGAAATTGGATTCAAAGTGATTGAGTTTCCCAAGTTTGATTATGCAATGATCACTATTGAGTAGATGGGCATACTCCAAGATGATAAAGAAGAAGAATCAAGAATTGCTTAGATAGGAGCATACGTAGAAACAAGCATTGATCAATATCAAGGACATTTTTCTTGATGCATTTAGCCTACCAGCACCAAAAGCAACAAATCCAATCATAGAGTAGCTAACCAACTTAGTGGAGAAGCTAAATGATACAAACCTAGATTAAAATGTAAAATTTCTTGAATGGATTGCACTATCACATGTTGAGTTAGCAGCCAAAATTGACAATGTGAAGAAGGTACTAGAGAACATTTTCTCTTTATACACCGAATTGTGTAATCCCACACTCTCTACATAAGAAATAAAGAGTAACATACTAAGTTTGGAGAGTCATATATAATCATCTATTATAATTCTCCCAAAGTCTCTAACTCAGAGTGAAACATTTCAGGACTCTCCTAAACTCCTAGATCTAGCTAGTAGTGTTACACATAGATGAAGCAAACACCAAGGCTAAACTGATAAGTGTCTAGTCTATTATGACTCCACATATTGTAAGGAAACTCGGCAACAAAGAATATAACCGTTTCCACATAACCCATAATAAATTTGAAATAAACATAGAATTAAAATCCACATGCAAGAGAATAGACAACATACCCACAAAAAATGTGACACAAGATATACCCTAGGAAATCCTCATTGAGGGAAAAACCTAGCCTCCAAAAGCATCCATCACCATATATTATTCAGCAAAAAATACCATTGCCATACAACCATGGAAGCCTTCATGGCCATAGCCACAACTGAGCAAACTATGTGAACAAGCATGAATCCACACATCTCATGCCATGCTTTCAACCTTTACAAATGCTCCCTTGGCTAACCTGTCAAGTCTTGTCCCACTCGACTCTTGCCTTTTTTCTTCTCCTTGTCACTCTACAACAACTACCCTTGTGGCTACTTATATAGTAGCAAGTCCCACAAAACCACCAAGTGGTATTACATAAACCATGTGCTACCTAACCCACTGACCCCACATTTAATATTGGGCATTTAATTCTTTTTCCCAATATTAAATAATTACATAAAATATTTTCACAATGTTAAAATACAACTCATCAACAATATTCCATGAGAATCTTTACATGTTGCACGTCCATCTAGGCACACCCATTATCTCAACAATCTCCCACTTGTTGTATACATTGCATAAGGTCAATCCGTAGCCACATAAATGAACAAGGGAACAATCCCTGCCAGCACATCCACCATCATGGATCAAAATACACCAAGTGCTCCATCCTAGCACCTACAACAAAATCAAAGTATTTAGCATCTCGAACATGAATGATCTCACCTCCTATTATGCCACTACCACTGGACATACATAGAAGCCATCCAAAGAGAAAGCCACCCAACCTATCACATTAGAAGATCATAAAATCCTGTACCAACTAAAATTCCAAGCACAAATAACCCGATCCAAAGGTAATCACATGTATGCATAGTTGTAAAAATATTCATAGCTGAAATAGCACCCACATCAAGTGCTAAACCCATCCAACTATCCATACCTCAAAGATATAACAAGTGAATCTCATATCACTGACATATCTAATCTATAACCTGCAATCACAAACCTCAAGAGCAATACCTACCACATATATACCAAGAAGCTTCCATTGCAAAAGATAATGTCAAATCTATAACCAATCCACTTACAACATCTCAAAGAAGTGAATCCATGTAGTATCAAGGACATCCACAATACATAAACCAATATCCTGCAAGAAAAAAACTCTCATAACAAGTCTCCAATAGTCTCCCAAATTCTCCACAAACACCAAAGGAAAGAGAAAGAAATAACCATGTCATCTCTCACATGACATACATGAGCACAAACTAGTGATCACAATCTCTAACCAATCTCAAATCCAATGTAAGCAAAACTGAACATCTAGGAAGATAACCAAGACCAGAGAAACCATGCAAATCATAACTTGTAACATGTCCTTCTACACACACCTCTAGATGTAAACTGTGCAAGTATAATCTCCTCCATAAAACCCCAACAAGAAGCCTTAACAACACCCATACCATACCATATAACTCATCATGGATGTAAGCCTCTCACAAGAAGATCAAACTCATAAACTATTCCTAATCCAAGGAAAACCATTCCTAATCCAAGGAAAATGCCCAATATAAAACCATCTCCCAAATTCAACCAGCATAACAACATATGCACATGGAGATAACCAATGCTAAACTATCTCTCAAATGAACCCTCTAGAACTAACTCATGTACCATAGTTCAAGATCCATATCCATCAAAGACAAGCATAAATATAATGCAACTAAGAGAAAATAATGGGCTATACCTCTTAAGTAGCAAACCGCCGAGTAGACCAAGAGTGGGGAATGAGAATGCTCATCAAGATACCCAAGTCTTCAACCAAGACTCATCTAAGAACAATATCCTCTCAAGTCCATATCAGGTGACTGCCCCTCGGACTTCCTGTTGAAACCATCAACCATCCCAACAAATACTTCTCTAATCTAAGAGAAATCAACATCGCCACCGTCTCTAAGTATCCATGAGCACCTGTAACCAATCAATCCATGCCAACTCCAAATGCAACATAGCAATATCATGAAGTATCCAGCTTATGATCAATGTACTCAATACCAAGAAACTAAACCAAGATCAATGTCAAAGTTTCAACCATGGCCTTAGGAACATAAACATGACAACATGATCTAATTATCTCAACTAAAGAGATAACATGCTCCACATGAACAAACTATAACATGTCACAACTCTAAATGCGTATCAAGAGTATACCATTATATAATAATGAAACCATCCTCATACCAAGGATAACATGCCAAATAAAAGCATAAATCACACCTTTTCTAAGAACCATGTGAGTCCTCAAGATGCAACCATCTCCATACACCATGAAGAAAACCATGTCCACATACCATGAGGATAACCAAGAACTCCATGAGTCCTCAAGATCTAACCATCTTCACACACCATGAAGATAACAAGTGCACTATGCAAATGTCAAAGGCGCTTCTGCAGCAACAAGATCTAAGACAAACCTCCAACATCTACAAACACTCAATAAATATATCAATGCCAACAACTCCCACTCAACTGTGGTACCAAGTCATCTATGGCATCATAAAATCCATCTCCTACATGAAGATCCAAACTAAATCAGGAACTAATCCTGCACTGTCACCTCATCACTGTCACAAGCTCCCACTAAATAGTGTATTCAAGCTATCCATGACATCATGATGAAAAATAACCATCCTCTAACCATGAGAATCAACAATGGCATCAAACCATCAAAGAATTCAAAGTGCACATCATGAGCTCCTTAAAAGAAACCAAATAACCATGATCCTCAACCAAGAAGATATACCACCATAACTAAATCAGAAATCCAAGCTAATGAACATCAAGGATGTACCTATATATCCAATCATGTCATGCCAAAATCTATGACACCATGATCACATCCATGAACCGAGCATCTGTCTCTCAAAATGTACAAGCTGTCAGCATAAAATAGTCAGCCACAATCCTCCACCATGATTGTACCTAGTAACAACATCTCATCCCTTCTACATGAAGATAAAATCATGTGCCTTAGGGCATATACAACCCAAATCCAAGCCACCAATCTAAATATGCATCAATAATGAAAGATCAATGGGCAAAGACAACCCATAACCAAGCTATAAATGCAACCTGTAAGTATAGACCACTTACAATACTACACAACTTGTAGATCCAACAAGTCATCATGCATATCCAAACCAAACACTGATAACCATATCATCATGAGACCAAACTTGAGTATACAATGACATCAAAACTTAAATCTCCAATGCCATAAACTCACAAGTTACCATAGTCAAAATATATACCATAAACTATTCAGATAAATATATCAACAAATAAATCATGCCAAACCTGCACCAAATCTGAACCAATGTGTAGAGCTCTCCAAGAGCTTTCCGATGACTACTTGAAGTCCAAAATCTGACTCCGTATGCCCAAATTATGCCCTAATCCGTGCTCAAAATAAATAACATCTGACTTTAGGGCTCTTAAAACCTGACAAAATCCCAAAATCATAGAACCAAACCTACACCATCTTGTAGTGCTCTGAATTAGCTTTCCAAAGCCTATAAGAACTTTGAAATTCAATATTCTAAGAGAAATTTATGGCCATTTTACTAACACAATCTTTTTACCATTTTCTGTAAGATTTTTCATTTTTTTATTTTTTCAGTGACGAAAATTCTAACAGGATTAAATTTGACGACCATCATGGGCTGAAACCAAAAACACTCTTTCATTTCCTCTGAACATGGCCAAACTAGGGCATATTATATATCAAAATTTATGAAAATGTTGACCTGGATCCAATGGTGAGGTCTGTTTTTACCCAGGAGGTCATTTCTACATGCTACCCCCCAAAACCCTCATTTAAAATGAGACATCCAAAAAAATCCTTTTGCCCAAAAAATTTCACATGCCCAAATATTTTAACATCCCATCATAACAAAAAATCCAAAGTCCTCAGATCTGCAATAAATCATTCATATATCTTGCCCTTTTTATCCTCTCATGCATTCCCATGGATTCAATCTAGGGTTACAATAATAAAACCATAGCTTTGATACCACTTGTAAGGAAACTCGACAACAAAGAATATAACCATTTCCACATAACCTATAATAAATTTGAAATAAACATGGAATTAAAATCCACATGCAAGAGAATAGACAATATACCCACAAAAAATGTGACACAAGATATACCCTGGGAAACCCTCATTGAGGGAAAAACCCAGCCTCCAAAAGCATCCATCACCATATATTACTCAGCAAAAAATATCATTGCCATACAACTATGGAAGCCTTCATGGCCATAGCCACAACTGAGAAAACTATGTGAACAAGCATGAATCCACACATCCCATGCCATGCTTTCAAGCTTCACAAATGCTCCCTTGGCTAACCTGTCAAGTCTTGTCCCACTCGACTCTTGACTTTTGTCTTCTCCTTGTCACTCTACAACAACTACCCTTGTGGCTGCTTATATAGTAGCAAGTCCCACAAAACCACAAAGTGGTATTACATAAACCATGTGCTACCTAACCCACTGACCTCACATTTAATATTGGGCATTTAATTCTTTTCTCCAATATTAAATAGTTACATAAAATATTTTCACAATGTTAGAATACAACTCATCAATAATATTCCATGGGAATCTTTACATGTTGCACATCCATCTAGGCACAACATTACATAAAAAATAAAATAAAAGAATAACAATATTATGCAATGTGTGCAACACCCATTATCTCAACACATATGGAGATATTGCACAAGGGACTAGCCTTTTTTGAGACACTCATGAAGAAAGAACATCTTTCTACTTTCTACTCATGATGACTTAGTTCATCTTGCTGTCAAGCTAGCCATCTAGATCAAGCCATTATAGGTAGCTTGTGATAATTGGGATGCTACATTAAAAATCATGCTTGAGGTCCAATTTAAATCATTTTTGGACAAACACACTATCAATCTATAACTCTCTGACATCAGTGTCAAAATGGGGAAGAAATAAGAAGTGTGGGAGAAATAAGAGGTATGGAGGGAAGAATATTTTTGAGGGAGAATAGAAACAAAGTACACAGATCAACTAATGAAAATCTACTCAGCCAGAGGAATAATTTTTTATTTAGACATTAAAAAGCACAATCAACTCAGTGGGAGTTATTGAGTTTTGAGGTATGACTAATGAGTCATAAGCTTTTGCAAAATTTTAAAGTTTTTAAATTTTGTATGTATATGGATATTATTTGAGTTATTCTTGAAAGGCTAAAGCTTATTCATACATGATCAAATATTTTTCCACTCATGTCAAAGGGGGAGATTGTTAATCATAGATGGTTTTGACATATGAGTGACAATATACTTAAGTCATTTACTTGGTTCATGCTGAGCATAATGTTATTAAATAGTATATGTCGAGTGCCAAATATTTAGTGTAAGCCAAGTAACTAATAAGTGTCAAGTCACTCAAGTGCCAAGAAAATGGTATGTGCTAAGCTATTTAGATGTCAAGTGATAAGTGGATGTTGAGTCATTCAAAGGTCGAGTTACAACCTTGAAGTTGTAGTTGATGCTAAGCATCAAGGACTTCAAGTGTCAAGTTACATAGTTTTGACATAGATGTTTGTAATGGAAAAAACTTCAATGTAAACCATTTTTTGGATGACTTAAGGATTATTTTAAGATATTTGATGATAAGGACATATCTTAATTGTGAATCCCTATGCATTACATGCATCCAATTAGAAAAAGGGAAGGTTTAATCAACAATACTGGTGAATCACTACTATTGATTCATACCTAACCCTAAGTCATCTAGGTCCTCTTAAGGAGGAAAAACCATAAAATTTTTAATACAAATTCTTAGGGATAATTGAAGAGAGTTTTCATGTGTAAAAAAAGCATTCATGGTGACTAAGGTGTTATGATCTAACTTACATTGCAAAATTAGTTAAAAGACAATAAAGGAATGGAATCAGAGTACAAGAGAGATATATCTGATCAGAAAGGATCAAGTATACATAAGGATGGAGGTAATCTAAAATCAAGCAATAGAGTGCTAATAAAAGGATCATTATTGAGACATTCTAATAGGTGAATTAGTTAAATCTCTTAATAGAGTAGTCTTGATAGGCTATTGTAAATCCATTAATAGGGTGCTTACTTCATTGTAATTTAAAGTCCTTTCACTAGGCATGCTTTTAGTAGGGTATTTAAATCTTTTAATAGGGTAAGATTAAACAATATTTTAAGCCTTTAATAGGAAAGGCCTTTCATAGGGTAGATCATTTTTCATGATCAAACATTGTTACCTTCATTACATAGACTTTATTACTATAGTACTGAAGATTTGTGGGTGTTATCTCCACCCCAGTTTTACCTTCTCCTTGAAGGGTTTATTGGTAACCAAATATCTTGTGTCATACATGTGTTGAATATTTTTCTTTCATGCTATGGATGTATATGATTAATTTTGTATTTCAGTTTATAAGCATATATTGTGAGATGGATGTGTGGTGAATAGTTTTAGAGGTTGAAAGTTTTAAGTGTTTATCCACATAACCCTACCTCCCCCCCCCCCAACAAGATTTTACTTCCCTATTGTATTTCTAACATATGCTTCTACCTAAAAGTTGAAGTTGGTGTATGCTAGGTTTTGTGTGAATGCCAAAATTAAAAAATCCCTCCCTAACTCCCTAACTTTGTTACCCTAGACACAAAATGAGAGATGAGGAAACAACCCTTAGTCTATGAGAATGTTGTGATGTACTAAAAAAATTGTTCTAAGTTTGGACATGTGATTTTTGATTGCAATGCTCTCCAAAATAAGGACAAGGAGAAGTAGACTTTCCAAGAAGAGTCCCAAAGGAAACATTGAAAGAGGAATACTCTTCTCATCCTCCATTAGTGATGGTAAGCAAGACAAACAAGAAACCTAGAATAAGAAGTCAAACCAAGTGAATATTAGTATAGTCCTTGGAGATAACTTTGATGTGATGATTGGATTGGGTGAGATAAGTGTGGATCTTAATGTGAATGCTAAAGATTGAAATATTAATTATTAGCATTTTTTGTAAGGGATTGATGACCTACTGAAGAATTGTAATAAATAAATTGATAAAACATATATTGAGAAGGATACCATTTTGGAAGAAGGTAAAATACTATATCTGGCATGAAGAAAACAAGGTAGCAATGGAGTGGGAATTATGGTTGCCAAAAATTCCTTGAAAGTAAAACAATAGAAATGGGGTGATATAGTCTACCATACTCCTCCACATAAAGTGAAAAGTAATCAACCTTGGACAATGTTACCAAAGGTTAAAAATGAAGTTAGAGGACTAAATAGTCCTGAATAGTAATTTTCTCTTAAGTAGTCTATTTATTCTTTAAAAGTTGATATTCTTGTTATTCAGGAAGTGAAGATGTATTCTTTCTATTTTTCTAAATTAGTTGATAAAATATGTCCTAGGGCTATGGCTATTTAAAGTAAGGTATGGGGATTTATAAGGTATGGCCACTCTTTTGAATCATAGAGTGGTGTCTAGGGTAAACTTATGGCAAGAGAAAATCTTTATTGGTACTAAATATTTCTATAATAACATGAGTTGGTGCATCCTAAATATGTATGCTCCCAACACAAGAACTAACTTGCACAAAACTTTGGAGGCTATCTCCATGTTAATTAATAATAAAAGGGGAAATAAATTTATATGTATGACACACTTTAATTCTCCTATAATTTGCTCCTTTCAGAAGTTGAGGGGGATGAATGACTTCACATATAGCATGTAGGATCTGGCTAACTTCATAAATCTTAATAATCTTATAGACATGGACTTGCAATGTCCCCCATTTACCTAGTCTAAGGTAGATTGAATAGGCTTCTAGTTTATACATATCGACAAAATCTCATTTCATCTACTCTGAAAACTATATTTAGAACTATCTCAGATCATGTTCCACTATTATTTAATTGGTCTAATTGTTTCTTCTATGGTTCTAAACCATTTATATATGAGATCATCTGGAACTCACATCCTAATTTTAGTTGGTGTGTTGAAGAATGATGGGATATTAGAGTTTAAGGTATGGACATGTATAGATTGGATGGTAAATTGGTTAATGTGAAGAGAAATGATGTCATGTGGGAAAAAACTCATTATTTGAGATATATTTATGAAGAAGGAGGAGATTGAGTTAAAGTTGGAGGAGCTTCAAAATTCCATTTTTTTGCGAGACTTGTCTTCTAATATCCTAAAAGAGGAGGAAGATTGTAGGAAAAAATAGAATGATGTCACAAAAAAAGAGGAAATGTATTAGAAAAATGGTCTAGGGTCCAATGGCTTATGGAGGGAGATAGGAATACTATCATTTTCAATAGGTTAGCCTCTGAGAATAAAAGGAGAAATACCATAACCTCATTGTACAATATTAGAAACAATACCCTAGTAGAATAAGAAAACATGGGGAGATGGACTGCTACATTTTTCATTGAAGCCAATATTGGTTAGGTGATAGATGAGGAATTTAAGAAGGAAATTTTTTCTATAAAGGCCTACAAAGACCTTAGACCAAATGGGTTTCCTTTATCATTCTTCTAACACTTCTGGGAGATGGTCAAGATAGATTTGATAGAGTTCCTCAAGAGTTTTTTCAGAGCTAGTATATTGTTGAGGAGACTTAGTAAAACTTTTATTGTTTCAGTACCTAAGGTTTTGGATCTCAAAATTATTACTTATTTTAGGACCATCAACTTATGCAATATAATTTATAATTTTTTTTCCATAATTCTTGTTAACATTATAAAACTCTTGTTGGAGAACTTTATAGGTACTCTTCAAAATGGATTTGTCTCAAGCAGACAAATTTTGGATGCAATTTTGACTACATACAAGGTGATCCATTAAATGAATAAGATCAAAATTCTTGGTATGGCCCTTAACATTGACATTTCAAAAGATTACGATAAGGTTGATTGGGAATTTCTTTATGTGTTTCTTAGAAGAATTGGCTTTAGAATAAAATTTGTCAATTAAAACAATGGTGGAAACTATCAATTAAACTATCATTGTCAATGGGATTCCTTTTGGGATAGTTTAGGCTTGTAGGGACCTTAGGAAAGGGTACCCTATATCACCTTATCTATTTATAATGATTTATAAAGTTTTGGGGAGATTATTTTAAAAATATATTAGCACAAGATTATTAACTAGAGTCAAGACTACCACCTTAATTCTCAAAAGTTTCTGGTACCTAAGGTTTAGGATCCCAAAAGTCTTAATTTTTTTAGGCCTATTAGCTTATGTAATACAATTAATAATATTTTTTTCTACAATTTTGGTTAATAGAATAAAACCCTTGCTAGAGAAATTTATAGGTACTATCTAAAAGGGCTTTGTCTTAGGTAGATAGATTCTTGATGTGGTTTTGACCACCCATGAGGTGATCCACTAAATGGATAAGAGAAAAATTATTGGTATGGCCCTTAACTTTGACATCTCAAAAGCTTATGATAAGGTTGATTGGGAATTTCTTTATGCATTTGTTTGAATAATTGGCTTTAGTAGAAAGGTTGTGAGGTTAATTAAAATAATGGTGGAAAATATCAATTAAACCATCATTTTCAATAGGACTCCTTGGAGGTTAGTTCAGTATTTTAGGGCCCTTAGGCAAGGGGACCCTTGTATCACCTTATCTATTTATAATGATGGTTGAAGTTTTTGGGAAATTCATCTCAAAAATTTCCAGTAGGGGATTATTGACTAAAGTCAAGAATAACACCTCAATTTCTCTAGAGGTCATACCAAATTTTGTTGATGACACATTTTTATATGGCTATGCTCTAGATTTGGAAGCTATCATATGGCATAATCTTCATGATGATTATGCAAAATACTTGGAAAAACATATGAACTTGAGTAAAAGTAAAATACAATTCTTTAACATTGAGAAAAATCTCTAGATATGAATACAAAACATATTAGTTTTTGATCCAATTAGTTTACTTGATACTAATTACCTTAGTCTTACACTAATAGTGAAGGAAGTATCAAACCAATTTTAGAATACCATACTTGAAAGAATATAGAAAAAAATTGTTGGTTGAAAGGACAAGCTATTGAGTAGCACTAGGAAGTTTGAATAACTTACAACCTTATTGCAAGGTGCTCTTGTGTACTTCCTCTCCTTGTTCAAGATACCCCAAATGATGGTAGAGAAACTAGAGAATCTCCAAAGAAACTTTTTATGGATAGGGAGTAGTTAGATATAATTGAGAATTCTTCCCATAATCATACTAGAAGAAAGCTTGTTTTCTATTGCCCAAACTGTAATAAATTTTATTAGTGATCAAAAAGCAACATTTCTTATGGAAATTCCAAGGGGGAATCCATTGGGAGGATTAGCATGCTTGAAAGTTCTATTTGGATATTTGCCATCTAGATATTTCAATTAAAGGTTTCTTACCCATCTCAAATCAAGATCCAATATATTCCTCTAGAAAATTTTGGTACCTAGGGTTGTATTCTCATCATCTAATATTTTAACTCCTACTCCACCATCTTCTTTAGATCAAAGAATTCACTCCCGAGCTATAGAGAAAGTTTTCTCTTATTATCAATCCCCCAAGAAAATAAAGTTTTAATT
This sequence comes from Cupressus sempervirens, assembly GCA_028749045.1. Classification (NCBI taxonomy): domain Eukaryota; kingdom Viridiplantae; phylum Streptophyta; class Pinopsida; order Cupressales; family Cupressaceae; genus Cupressus; species Cupressus sempervirens. The sequence continues at coordinate 484,552,433 of CM053793.1, forward strand.
TTTTGAGTTATTTTTTTCAAAGGTTCACCCTAAATCTCTACGCAAGTTATTTGAAAGATAGGAATAGCAACCAAGATCAATTTGAGCATAGTGGCTCTACTTATTGTAAAGGGTCATTTACCTTTCCAAAAAGGTACCTTAATATCTAATCTATTAATTGTTTCTTTTGAGAATCCACCCTTCCTAGAGATAGCACAAAGAGAGATAGCTAGATATTTATTGGGAAGGTATCCTTTACCACTACCCAAAATATTAAAAATCTCTTTTTCCAAAGGCTTGGGTGTGTTGAAGAAAAAAATGTTCATTTTCTCTTTATTGATAAGTTGACCTAAAACCTTTACATAATTACATAGGATGCTATCAAATACTCTAGCTTCCTGAACTAAGGCTTCACCATAAATCATGGTATCATCAACAAAAATTTGGTGAGTTATAGGATCCATGTCCAATGTGATCCTAATTTTGGCTCAATATATAAACTATCCTAAATCTTTAGCCATAATCATAAAAAATGAAGGAGAAAAGGGGTCTCCTTGATGGATTCCTCTAGAGATATCAAAGAATCCTTTTGGTATGTAACATCGACTAGAATGAAATATCCCTTTTCTGATTTTATATGATATTTCAAGCCTCTAATTATATTTTCAAAATCAAACAACCAATATTACAAAGATCCACCAATTTCTCAATAAACCCCAAATCGGGTATGTCCGAAATAGTGCCAAAAACTTCACAACTTCACATATTATTAATAAATTTGAAAATGGAAATTTTTATAGAAATTTCAGCAGCATAAAAGCCTACAAAATTATATTTCCAGATATATATAGAATTTACACAACAGATCTCAAACGTAGGACAAAAACCATGCTCATTGGGCTCCCGAAATTAACACAAAAATGCTCAAAAACACCACAAAAATGATAATAATCTATCTTAGAAGTTTAACCACATCCCATTACATATATTCAGCTTTATTTTAACATATTAAAGTCTTATATAAAATGGCAACCCAAACTGATATGAAATACTCAACCGAAAACACCAAACCCTTACAAAAAACACACTCGAAAACCCACAAATTTGTACTGTTTAGCACAAGGGAAAACTCTGCATGAGCTTGCACATGGAATGGTTTAAAACTCCCATCCTTAGCCTTATTAGAAACCTACAAACTCCCATCCTTTGGTCTCCTTCTCCATAGGTTTGGCAGCCTCTGAAGAACAACAAAGCAATAAGCGAAAATCAAGTTCTAGCCTGAGCCCAAAATGCCTCCAAACCCCTTAAAAGAGGGCATAACCCTAACTCACATCCAAGAGGGGTTAATAAAATATAATTTAATAATTATTTTTATTTATTATTCCATTTCTTTCCAAATATTAGCCCCTTTTTCTAAAACTTCACCTTTTTGGAGCCTGCTTACCTTAGCAAAGTTTATTATTTTTAATTATTTGAAAAGGGGACATGACAAGTCCTCCCCTCCCAAATATTGCTTGTCCTCAAGCAATGAAGGTTGGAAATCTCAAGAATATGTGCTCCTTCCCAAGTTGCATCATCTAGTGGTAATCCTTTCCATTTGACCAAATTCTCTATGACGCTCTTGTTTCTCAATCTTTTCTCTTTTGTATCCAAAATCTCTTCTGGTATCAAAACTAATTTCCCTTCATCATCAAGAGGTGGTAATTCTATATATATTATGGTTTGATGGCCTAGAACCTTCTTCATACAAGATACATGGAAAATATTATGTATTTTTCTGTTTGGTGGGAGCTCCAACTCATAAGCTACCTCTCCTACCTTCTTGATGATCTTATAAGGCCAATAGAACCTTGGCTTGAGTTTTTCTACCCCACTCCTCTTCAAGGTGATTTGCTTATATGGTTGCAACATAAAAAATACCAAATCTCCCACCTTAAAAGATCTTTCAATCCTTTGCCTATCAGCATATAAATTTTTTTGGTTCTGTGCATGTTGTAGATTATCCTTGAGGGACCTTATTATGTCTTGGCTTTGCTTGACGAAATCACTTGCTGCAGGTACTTTGCTATCAGAAAGTATTAGATCAAAAAAGGAAAGGGCATCATAACCATAAAGAGTATGAAAAGGAGGCATACCAATAGACATGTGATGAGATGTATTGTAACAATACTCGCCTAGGTGTAACCATTTCACCCAAGCATGTTGTTGATTTGAAACATAGTTTCTCAAATATCCCTCTATCCATTTATTAACTATCTCTGTTTGTCCATCCATTTGAGGGTGATAGCTAGTATTGAGAGTGAGTTCAGTTCCTACCAAATGAAAGAGCTCCTTCCAAAAAGAGCTAAGGAATCTACTGTCCCGGTCACTAAAAATGTTTCTAGGCAAGCCATGTAATCTAAACATTTCCTTGAAGAATAATTCAACCACTTGTGATGCCTTGAAATCAGATGTGATAGGAAAGAAATGTGCATACTTAGTTAGTCTATCTACCACCACATATATGCAATCCTTACCTTGAACCTTAGGCAACCCAGTGATGAAGTCCATGGAAATACTTTCCCATTTTTGTTCAGGAATAAGAAGTGGATGCAACAACCCTGTAGGAAAATTTTGCTCACTCTTGCTTTGTTGGCATACCATACATTCCTTAATGTGTTTAAGGACATCATCCTTCATGCCCTTCCATGAAAACCACTCTTGAATTTGCATGTATGTCTTGAAGTATCCCTGATGGCTAGCTAAAGGTGTGTCATGAAAGACCCTCAATATCCTCTCCTTAGTTTTTTATCCTGGCACTAAGAAGATCATGTTCTTGTAATAAATCAATTCATCAACAACCTTGTACCTATTATCATCTACTAACTTATCCAAAATCTTGGTGGCAAAGGAATCTTTAGCATACTCTGAAATTATGGAGACTTTCCAATTAGCAAAGATAGATGTTAAGGAACACAAAGTGGGCTTTCTTGAGAGAGCATCATCAACCACATTATTCTTTCCTTTCATGTATTCAATATCAAAATCATAAGCTTACAATTTGCTTACCCATTTTTGTTGATGATCATTCAAATCCCTATGGTTCAAGAAGAACCTGAGGCTATTATGGTCTGTCTTTACAATGAATCTCCCACATACCAAATATTGTCTAAACTTATGAAGTGCATGCATGATTGACAACATTTCCTTATCATAGATGGAGTAACCTTTCTCTGATTGATTTAATTTTCTACTCTCAAATGCTATTGGATGTCCCCTTTGAATTAGGACAGCCCCTATACCTTCTCCAGAAGCATCACATTCAACAACAAAAGGTAAAGAGAAATTTGGAATTGCAAGCACAGGGCATGAACTCATTACCTCCTTAAGCTTATCAAATGTTTTTTGTGCCTCTTCTATCCAAAAAAAGGCTCCTTTCTTTGTCAAATTAGTCAAGGGGGCAGCAAGCTGAGAAAATCCCTTGGAAAATCTCCTATAGTAGCTACACAACCCAAAGAAACCTCTCAACTATGTAAGATTAGTGGGTGGAGGCCAATCCAAAATTGCCTGGATTTTTTGTTGATCAACCTGTACTCCTTTAGAACTTATAATATGTCCCAAATATAGGATCTCTGTCAAACCAAACTCACATTTATATAGCTTAGCATAGAAGGATTGTTGCTCCATGATTCCCAAAATGGTGTTTATGTTCTTTAGATGCTCTTCCCATGTTTTACTGTAAATCAAGATATCATCAAAAAATACCAAAACAAATTTTTGAAGATGTTGGCTAAATACCTTATTCATACAAGATTGGAATGTTGCAGGTGCATTAGTGAGGCCAAATGGCACAGCAAGAAATTCAAAGTGCCCATAGTGACATCTAAAAGCAGTCTTTTCCACATCTTCACTCCTCATTTGAATTTGATGGTACCGTGATCCTAAGTCAATTTTTGAGAAGTATACAGCACCATGTAACTCATCAATGAGTTCATCTATGTGTGGTATGGGATAGCTATTTTTTATGGTCTTCTTGTTTAGAGTCCTGTAGTCTATAAACATTCTCATTGTACCATCCTTTTTCTTGACAAGTAGCACAGATGATGCAAATGGACTAGAGCTAGGCCTTATGAATCCCATGTCCAAGAGTTCTTTAATAGTTTTTTCAATTTCTTCCTTATAACCTCTTGGATGGTGGTATGGGGTTGTTATAACTGGTTTGGCACCCTATTCTAACTCTATAACATGCTCAAAACCTCTATCTGGTGGTAATCCTAGAGGCAAGTCATTGAAAACTATACTATGCTTATCAAGAATATTTTAAATTTCAAAATGGAAATTACCTTGATTCTTTGGAGAGCTTGTTCGATGGATTATGACTCCTGCTACCCATGCTACTTTTCCTCTTTGAAAAGTCCTCTCCATCCTCTTTGCAGAGACCCCCTTAGGTGCTCCATTCGATAAGCCTCTCAATATGACTTCTTTCCCATTGGAATGAAATTTAAACTCCATAGTTTGATGGTTCACGTAATAGTATCCAATAGAGTGCAACCATTATACACCCAATACAAGATTTGTCTCCCCAATACCAACCACATAAAAGTCATCACATAACTCATAATCTCCTAAAGTTATCTTGAGTTGTTTTAGCACCCGTGTGCAAGGCATAATGAACCCATCAACTACAGTAACATTGAATCCCTCAAAATCTTTTGCTTTAAGCTCTCTTTTCATGACAAATCCTTCATCAACAAAATTTTGAGTTGCCCCACTATCAAGAAGAATTGTCAACCTTTTCCCTACTAGTACCCCTCAAATTTGAAAGGGATGGTATCTTGGGACTCCTGATAATGCTGCTAAAGTGCCATCCTTGCTGATTTCTTTTCCTTTCTCTTCTTCTACCTCCTTCTTAGTGTCATGAAATTCCTCATGCTCATCTAAATCAGATTCTGAAGCAACTTCAATATAGTGCACTTGACCTTTCCCCAAACATCTGTGTCCTAGAACCCATGGTTCTCTACAAGTAAAACAAAGCTTTTTCCTTCGTAATTCACTCCTAGTCTCTTCATTTACCTTATTTTTTGCCACATTTATCACATCTTTTGGTGGTAGTGTTGAGAAAGTCTTTTTGTAAAAATCTCCCTTATGTTGCCAAAGATTTGGGGGTTTTTGATTAGTGACTGGTTTCATAGGTACGCAAGTTTCAAGTTGCAAGCTTCTTTTGATAGCTTCCTATAAGGTTGAGGGTGAGAAAGCCTTAACCAAACCCTTAATAGAATCTTCTAAACCATCAAGAAAAAGATAAAAAATTCTCTTTTCACTCATATCAGGTACCATAATAGCCACTTTTTGAAACTCTTCTATATACTCATTAACTGATTTGGTTTGCTTCAACTTTGACAATTCTTTAAAGTACTCTTCATCATCCTTGAGGTCAAATCTATCTATCACTCTTTGACTGAAATCATCAAATGTAGTTATCTGATCATGACCTTGAGTAGTCATTCCATGATACCACCAATCATAGGCTACATCTTCTAGGTGTAGACTTGCAAATTGAAAAGCATCACTCTCCTTCATGGGGTTAAGTGTGAAGAAAGTATGTAATTTTTGTAGCCATGCTCTAGCTGAAATTTTATTTGTTCCATCAGAAGTAGGTGCTATAAACTTGCTTATTTTATTTTTGAGCTCTCTTCCACTTATTTCATGCTCCCTCCTATTCTCTTTCTTGGGCATCAAAGTGTTCATCATATCCACATATTCTCTAAAAGGAACCAAACTATGAAAGTCATCATCTAAGCCATTGTAAGTAGTTGTTAATGCAATCAAGTTACCTGTAACCTCTTCCACAGGATTAAGGGCTAGATTTAGTACTGGTGGCTCATCTTTAGGCAAGAAAATAGTTTTGGTTGATTTAGATGGTGTGGATTTTAGATTTCTTGGCTCCTCTGAAGTGCTCCCTTTCTCATTAATAGATGGAACTCCTTGCAATTTTTCTGTCAATATTCGCAAAGCCTCGCTAGTTTCTGCCAAACTATTCACTGTTTGCTTCTGAGTATTTTGGATGTCTTGGAAGAATTTCTTTGTCATCTCATCTAGATCAGCCATACTTTTCCCTTCCTTGGATTTTGCACTTTTACTTTCAACTGGAGGTTTGATCAAAATTTCTTTATTCTTTTTTCGCTGCAAATATCTTTTTTCTCTTTCACTTAGTTGCATGCAAACTTCTACAAACCCTCAGGCTGGCAAGATCATAGCTCTGATACCACTAAAATGTCTCTTTTCTAATTTTATATGATATTTCAAGCCTCTAATCAAATTTTCAAAATCAAACAACCAATATTACAAAGATCCACCAATTTCTCAATAAACCCCAAATTGGGTATGTTCGAAATAGTGCCAAAAACTTCACAACTTCACATATTATTAATAAATCTGAAAATGGAAATTTTTACAGAAATTTCAGCAGAATAACAACTTACAAAATGAAATTTCTAGATCTATATAGCATTTACACAATAGCTCTCAAACGTAGGACAAAAACCATGCTCATCGGGCTCATGAAATTAACACAAAAATGCTCGGAAACACCACAAAAATGCTAATAATCTATCTCAAAAGTTATACTATGTCCCAATAAATATATTCAGCTTTATTTTAACATCTTAAAGTCTGAGATACAGCAGCAACCCAAAATGATATGAAATACTCAATCGAAAACACCAAACTCTTACAAAAAACACATCTGAAAACTCACAAATTTGCACTATTCAGCAAAAGGGAAAACTTTGCATGAGCTTGCACATGGAATGGCTTCAAACTCCCATCCTTAGCCTTCTTGGAAACCTAAAAAATCCCATCCTTTGGTCTCCTTCTCCATAGGTTTGGCAGCCTCTGCAGAACAACAAAGCAATAAGCAAAAATCAAGCTCTAGCCTGAGCCCAAAATGCCTCCAAACCCCTTAAAAGAGGGCATAACCCTAACTCACATCCAAGAGGAGGTAATAAAATATAATTTAATGATGATTTTTATTTATTAGTCCATTTTTTTCCAAAGATTAACCCCTTTTTCCAAAACTTCACCTTTTTGGAGCCTGCCTGCCTTAGCAAAGTTTATTATTTTTAATTATTTGAAAAGGGGACATGACATAGAATCAATATTTTAGGAGTTGAGATGCATTCATTGACCAGGATAATTCATTACTTAGCAAAGCCAAAGACTTTGGGGAATTTACATAAGAAGTACAACCTAACTTAATCATAGGCTTTTTAATATCTAGCTTAAATAGAATAGATTTTTCTTTGTTATATTAGACCAAATGAATGGCTTCCTTTTCTATGATGAATCAATCTTAAATATTTCTACCAAGGAAAAAAATGTTTTCTCTTCTAAAATTATAAAGGGTAAAATGGGATTGAGTTTGTTTTCTATTACTTTAGTAAATGCTTTTAAAAATAATATTACATAGTGAGATAGGTATATAATCATAAAGATAAATCACATTATCTTTCTTGGGAATGATTTCTAAAATAGTATTGTTCAGTTTTGTTAATAGTTTCTAGAATTCCTAATGTTTTCTAGAACTTCAACAACTTCATCCCCCAAGATGTGTCAATATTTCTGATAGATTAGAGTTACAACCCCATCTAGACATGGTGATTTTTCTAGATTAAATTGGTTAAGATCATCTACAACCTCCTCTTTGGATATTTTCTAGAGTATACTTGTATTCTAATATGGGGAGATAAGTCTCAATATGCTATTAAAAATCCTATTAATCAATAGATAAGGGGCCACTTCTTGTTTAAAAAGTTTTGAAAAAGAGCACTGTCTTTGAGGTTAATTCCTTAGGTCTATCAATCACTTCCCCCATGGAATTATTTAAAGATCTTATTCTATTATATTGTCTTCTAATTACATTTTTTTTATGTAAAAATTTAGTGTTCCTGTCCTCTTCATCAAACAAGATTTCTCAAGATTTTTTCCACGAAAATATTATTCTTTATCAAAGACCAATGCATACTTGCTAAACAAATATTTCTCTTTCGTGAAGCTATATTGGTTCGTAACATTGGAAATTAGTTCCTCATTCAGTTTTATCAAACTTTTTTCAATATTAACTTTTTCATCAAAAATGTTGTCAAAGGTACTTATATTCCATACTTTAAGTCTTCTTTTAATATCTTTGAGTTTAGTCATAAAAATGAAATATTTAGAGCCTTTAAAGGTTACACCACCCCACCAAGTTTTTAAAAGTTTAATGAGCTTTCAATTTGTGAACCACATTTTTTCAAAATGGACAAGATCTCTATCGGGGTTAATACTACCTCTAAATTATAATAAAATTAGATAGTGATTATAACTAAAGAATGACATGATTTGGGAAGATAATTTAAAATAAAAATATTAAAAGTTTCCACTAAAGAGAAATATATTCAATTTGTCTCTGATACTACTGAAACTAATGAAAGAGCATTATGGGTGTAAGAGCAACCTTGTATCACCCAAAAATATTTCATTTTCAATCTTTTGTATTTTAATAAGGACTAGTAGACAAGGTGGTTCCTATTTATAGGAACTTTTTATTCTTAGTAAATTTGTCATATGAGCTTAGAATATTCTAATTTTCTATAGGAAGGTTCATTTCTTAGTTATAAGTCTACCATAAAAATCTCATTGCTCCAGCTTAAGTGTCAAAGAAGTTATTGCAAATTTTCAATGGAAAATTTTGTAGAAAAATCTCTAGGCTCACCATTGAAAGCCTTAGAGTGCCCAGATGAGGTCTAAAAATACAACACAACGACACTTGTACTATTCCAAGCCTATAGATCAGGAGCTGACATTTCCAAAAAATGGGTATAATAGCCTTCCTCTTGTCTAGTATCTTCTTTTATCTAACACAATATCCCAATTCGATGTAGGAGCATCCTTAGTTGCATGGCTATCCTATATGATTACAAAGTTACTTAGTTACTACCGAGTTGAAATGTCTTGCATTGTCAAATTTTATATGTTTGTCAAGTTCATAGCTACTATCAAGTTATCCCATGGTTACCAAGTTCCTTTGGTTGCCAAGAATTGTCGAGTTCCTTTGCTATATGAGCATTGTCAGGTTCCTTTGGTTACCTAGTGTTGCCAAGTTCTTTGGTTGCCAAGTATTGCTGAGTTTGTCAAGTTGCAACATTTTTCAGATTCTTTGTTTGTAGAGTTGTATGTGTGTGATTTCTTCTTGAAAATGACCTTTGAATTTAATTTAGTAATACTTATTTTTTGAGAGCTGACTTGTGGCCTTTTCTAGCATTTAATATTCAAGAGTTTATTTTGTTGTAATTTCAATAGCCCAACTTGTGTTCATACATGTATTTAAAGAGGTCTTTAGTAGAGTCTTAGGTATGGATTGTGAGAGCTAGAATATAGATAAAGGATGTAAAAGTAGGCTTTAAGTGCAAAGTTTTATCATTTAAGATTTATATATGTTGGTTGTAACCCAGAAGGCCTTATAGTTGGGCATGTATTTAGTTATTTGATGAATATATGAAAGCATTTTTTCCTCTATCTCTTAAGTTTATTATCATTTCATATTTTTTTTCTATTTTGTTTACTCTTATAGGTGGTTTGAATAGTTGGGTCTGGCTTTGGCCCTAGTTATCTCATACCTCCTTGTGTTAGATGGTATTAGAGCTTATGAAAGAGCATCCTGGGTTACACTACTATCCTACATGTTTTTAGTTTTTACCTTGCTACTAAAACTATATTTTGTTGAAACTGTGTTTTTTGGTTTCTAGGTGGCTATTGCAGATATTGTAACCAATTTTCCATAATTAATGAGAGGCTATTCACTTAAAAAATTTAAGAGTTCCTAGATTACTATCTATGATCCAAGACATAAGTTCTAACTCCTCATAAGTTTGAAGATATGGAAATTCTCTCAGAGCATCAAATTCTAGTAGTTCTATGCAATAGTTTTCTATGCTTGACTTTTGGGATGGATGTGCACTTCTCCTTGGATAAGTAGCCTTTTCAAACTTAAGAGGTTGTATAGGACATAAAATAATACCCATAGGTTCAAAGCACAAGTTCCAATTCAATTGGAGCTAGGACATATCACAATTTTTCTTAGACATCAATTTCTAGACCTTTAATTGTTGATGCAGGTCAACTTGTGGCTCTTCAAGTATTTAGTGTCAGGTTTATTTTCATGATGCATATTTAATATTTTATGAGAGCTTACTTGTGGCTTCTCTATGTTCTAGAATGATCTATAAGCCATTTTTGCTAGTTTAAGTAGAGTGTTTAGGCTTAGAGCTAGAGTATTTTTTAGAGAGGATTGGAGAGTAGAATTGGAAAGTGTGAATTTGAAGTTGGATATTAGATCATGAATGCATTTTGTATCCAGCCATAACCTAGAAGGCCTTATGGCTAGGCATGTATGATGATATTTTCATGAATCAATTAATAATATTATTCTCTCTCCTTGTGATGTTGTCCTCTTTTGTGTTTGCTTCCATTGTGTTAACTCTTGCATGGTGGTTTTGGTAGCTAAGTGTGCCTATTAGCCTTAGTTACTCCTGACCTTCCCTATGGTAGGTGGCATTAGAGCTTGAGCTTTGTCCTTATGGAGATTGAATTTTATAGAACAATAATTAAAATTTGGTTTTAGGGTTGTAGATTTGCGGATTTGACCTATAACTTGTAGAGGGTTACGATCTTGTAGGAACTTGATTTGTAAAGATGGTTTGTGGTAGAGGAAATACTGATAATATTATATTGGATCAATTGAGACAAATTATAGCCAGATTAGATGTTGTGGAGATAGCATAGAGGAGAGGAGCACATCTTGATGATGTATGTGATGATGAAGTAGTAGTAACAAACCATAATCTAGAACCTAAAGAAGATCAAGATGAAAAAAGATTGCTGAGAGTATTGTTTAGGGAAAATTTGAAGCCAATTGTAGAAGTTGTTCCTTATGATATAAAATTAGATACCATTGGTGTGTTAGATTGGATCTCAGATATGGAGAAGTTCTTTGAGTATGAAAACACTCTTGATAATAGAATCATGAAGATTGCAATTACTATGTTGAAAAGTCTTGCTTCACTGTGGTGGGAGTATTTGCAAACTAATAGACAAAGGAGAGGAAAGGAGAAGGTTAGAACTTGGTTGAAGATGATGAACAAGATAAAGAAAAAATTCCTTCCTACTAATTACCAAGTTATCTTGTTGAGAAAGATGCAAAATTTGAAACAAAAGGACATGACTATGAAAGAGTATACTGAGGAATTCTATAGATTGGACATCAGATCTAGACATGTGGATGATGATGTTGATAAAATTGCAAGGTGCATAAATGGATTGAGATCTAGAATTCAAGATGAAATAAGTTTTTTGAAGTTAGAAAGTGTGGAAGAAGCATATCAATATGCCTTGAAAGTTGAGGAAATCTTATCAAAGAAGCATGATCAAAGACAAAGAGGTAGAGATGGTAGATTCTAGAGAGGTAGAAGTAGATCTTATGGAGAAGGTGGTAGATCTGATAGTTCCTCGCATGATAAAGGAAAATTTGAATAGAGGAATGATGGTAAAGAAAAGACTAAGTGGAAAGGTGGTAGTTCTTATCCAGGAGGTATTGGTTCTTACAAAAAAAGAGGTAATTCTTATTGTAGAGATGGTTTCCATGGTAATTGTTTTAGTTTTGATAAAGGACATGGATTTTTTGAATGTAGATCTTCTATAAGTAGGTAGAATAATAAAAGTGTTGTGAGTCAAGGAGACATTGAGAGTTCACCAAGTGGACCTGAGGCTAGAGAAAATTTGATGTGAGAGGAACCTTATGTAATAAGGGAAGTGAAGAGGAACCTATCCTTAGAAGAAGTATTTTCAAGACTAGATCTTAAGATGAATGGAAAATGCTGCAAGGTGATCATTGATAGTGGAAGTTCAACAAATTTGGCATCAGAAGAGCTGGTTACAAAGTTGTATTTGTAGAGTTTGAAACATCTCAAACCTTATCATGTTTCATGAATCAAACATGAGCATAATATATTGGTAACTAAGTAATGTATTGTGAAGTTCAAAATTGGACATTATTTTGATGAATTTTTGTGTGATATTATGCCCATGGATTATTTTCATATTTTTTTGGGTAGACCTTGGCAATATGATAGATATATTGTGCATGATGAAAGATTGAATCAATAAACTTTTTGGATAAATGAGAAGAAACAAGCATTGTTGCCTTTGATTCAAAGTCCAGATGAGATTAGTTGTATTGCAATAAAAGTTTGAATGGTTAATGAAAATCAATTTGAAAAGGAAGTAAAGAATAATCAAGTTTGTTTTTCTATAGTTCCTAGAGGACCGAGTGTTAGTAGTAATGACCAAGCAATAGAAGTTGGTAATGAAAAAGTGACAAGAGAAATTACATAATTATTGAATGAGTATAAAGATATTGTTGCTGAGGATATTCAAATGGTTTATCTCTAGTAAAAAGTATAAGGCATTGTATGGATCTAATTCTTAGAGCTAGTTTATCAAACAAAGCACCATATAGATTGACACCTACAGAGAATGACAAACTTAACAGAAAAGTACATGAACTATTGTAAAAAGGTTTGATAAAAGAAATTTTGAGTCCATGTATTGTACCTAATGTATTAGCACCTAAAAAGAATGGAGAATGTGTACTGATTCCAAAGCTATTAATAAGATCACAATGAAATATATGTTTCCTATGCCGAGGATGGATGACATAATGGATTGTTTGAGTGGAGAAAAGTATTTTACCAAGATTGATTTGAAGAGTGGTTATCATTAGATCAGAATCAGAAAAGGTGATGAATGAAAGACTGCTTTCAAGAAAATAGATGGTTTGTATGAATGGTTGCTTATGCCTTTTGGTTTGACTAATGCACCTAGTACATTCATGAGGTTGATGAATGAAGTTATAAAAAGATTCTTGGGTAAGTTTGTGATTGTTCACTTGGATGAAATTATAATATTTAGTAAGACTAAGGAAGAACATCTTGAGCATATTAGACAAGTATTGCAGAGGTTGAAAGAGGAAAAGTTGCTAATTAATCTAAAAAAGTGTTCTTTTATGAAAGAGGAGATTGTGTATTTGGGATTTTTGATTTCATCTAATGGATTGAAAATGTATCCTAAGAAGGTTAAAGAAATTTTGCAGTGGCCTACACCTGAGAATGCGGTGAAGTAAGATCATTTCATGGTTTGGCTAGTTTTTATAGAAAGTTTATAAAGAATTGCAATTCTATTTGTAATTCTATGAATGAGATAATGAGGGGAGATAAAAAGGAATTCAAGTGGACACATGGATCTGATAAGAGTTTTGAGACTTTAAAGAAAAAGGTTGTTGAATTACCTATATTGGCTTTACCTAATTTCAACAACGTATTTCAAGTTGAATGTGATGTAAGTGATAATGCAATAGGATTTGTAGTAATTCAAGAAGGTAAACCTATTGTTTTCTTTAGTGAAAAGTTGAATGATGCTAAAAGGAAGTATTATATATGATCAAGAATCTTATGCTATTGTTCAAGCTTTGAAGAAGTGGAGACATTATTTGATTCCTAAGGAGTTTGTGTTGTATACTAATCATAAATATTTACAATACTTGGGAAGTCAATATAAATTGAATCGGAGTCATATGAAGTGGGTTTGGTATTTGCAAAATTTTACATTTGTAACTAAGCACAAGAGTGGAGCTACTAATAGAGTTGCTAATTCATTGAGTAAAATATGTTCTTTGTTGACTGAAATAAAGGTTGAACTTCTTGGTTTTGATGAAATGAAAGAGTCGTATGATGTTGATCCTAATTTTTCTAAGGCATAGAGAGTGTGCAGAGCACCAAATTTGAAAAATCACATAAGTAAGTATGATAGTATTTCATTCAAGAAGGTATGTGCAATTAGTTGTGTATTCCTAGAAGTTTTATGAGGTTGAATCTGGTTAAGGAAAAACATAGTGGTGGATTGGTTGGACATTTTGAAATTGATAAGACACTAAGTTTGTTGAAAGAGAAGTATTATTAGCCATGAATGTATAAGGATATTCAGAAATTTGTAAAGAGTTGTGGAGTTTGTCAAGTTGCAAAAGGAGTGAGTCAAATACTAGTTTGTATACAACTATTACTATTCTTGAGAAACCTTGGAGTGACACTAGTATGGATTTTTTTCTTGGATTACCTAAGACAATGGAGGTGTATGATTCCAATATTTTTTGTAGTGGATAGATTTTCTAAGATCTTTTATTTCATACCATGCAAGAAGACATTAGATACTAAGTATGTTGCTAAACTTTTTTTTGAAGAGCTGTGAGATGGCATGAATTACTAAGAAGCATTATTTTTGACAAAGATAGTAACTTTTTTTGTTATTTTTGGAAGACTTTGTTGAACAAGATGGGTACTGAGTTGAATTTTAGTTCTACATTCCATCTGCAAATAGATGAACAAATAGAGGTTGTGAATAGAAGCTTGGGTAATTTTTTGAGATATTCAGTTGTGAATAAGCCAAGTAATTGGGAGATGGTCTTGGCACAAGCTGAATTCACATATTATAATTTTATGAATAGGAGCATAGGGAAGAAACCTTTTGAAATTGTTAGTGCAATGAAGCCTAGAGGAGTGTAAAATTCAAGATATATTGCTAGTGAAGAAAAGATAAGTGTTGTAGTCTGATTTGCTGACTTCTTTACATAAGGAAGTGAAGTTGGGGATAGAACAAAGTAATTAGAAGTATAAGGAGAATGCTGATCACTCTAGGAGACATCATGATTTTCAAGGTAGTGATGAGGGAATGGTACATCTAAAGAAAGGAAGTTTCTGGTTGGAACATACAATAAGCTAAAGATGAAAAAGTTTGGACCTTGTATGATCTTGAAGAAGTTTGATAGTGGAAATACCTATGAAATTGAGTTACCTGATGACATAGATATATCTCCTATATTCAATGTTGTTGATTTATACAAGTATCATGAGTCATATGATGAAGTTATTGTATTAGAGGACTATCCTAAGAAGTAGATTGAAGAAGTTGAATAGATATTGAATCAGAGAGTTGGTAAGAACACAAGGGGGAAATATTATTATGAATATCTGGTGAAGTGGAAGCACTGACCTATGGAAGATGCTTCATGAATTTCTTAATCTGAGTTGGATTCAGCTTAGGTTGTGACATCTCAATGATTGAGGAGAATCATTTTTTCCAACCCTAGATGTCTAATGTAGTAGCATCCTAGGTTGCACTACTATCCTGCATGTTTTTAGTTTTTACCTTGATGCTGAAACTATGTTTTTCTAAAACTATGCTTTCTAGCTACTACAGACCATGTAACTAATTTTCCATAATGAATGAGAGACTATACACTTCAAATATTAAACAAGGCCTAGATTACTATCTATGATCCAAGGTGGAAGTTCTAACTCCTCATAAGTTGGGAGATATGGGAATTCTCCTAGAGTATCAATTTCCAGCAATTTTGCACGACAATTTTCTATGCTTGAATCTCAGGATGGATGGACACTTCTCCTTAGAGAATTAGCCTTTGTGCACTTATTAGGATTTAGAGGACCTAAAATAATGCCCAAATTTCAAAGTGTGAGTTCTAATTCAATAAAAGCTAAGAGATATCATAATTTTTCTTTGACATCAATTTCTTGACCTTTAATTGTTGATACAAGCCGACTTGTGGCTCTTCAAGTATTTCATGTTAGGTTTATTTTCATGATGGGTATTTAATATTTGCTAAGAGCCAACTTATGGCTTCTCTATATTCTAGAATTATCTGTAACTTATTTTGGCTAGTATAACTAGAGTGTTTAGGCTTAGAGCTAGAGCAATTTTTAGAGAGGATTGGAGAGAAGAATTGGAAAGTGCAAATTTAAAGTTGGATCTTAGATCATGAATGGATTTTGTATCGGGCCATAACCTAGAAGGCCTTATAGCTGGGCATGTATGATGATATTTCATGAATCAATAAAGAATATTATTCTCTCTCTATGGTGTTGTCCTCTTTTGTGTTTGCTTCTATTGTGTTAACTCTTGCATGGTGGTTTGGATAGTTGAGTGTGCCTATTGGCCTTAGTTACTCCTGACCTTCCTTGTGTCAAGAGTAGAGGTTCATACTTGTGAAGATTGGATCATGTAGAACCCTTGGTTGATTTGGGTTGTAGGGTTACAAATCTGTATATTTGACCTATAACTTTGTTAGTTGTGTGTAGAGTCGCCTAATTCTTTTCCCAAGGATCTCCTTCAAACCTCCCTCTACCTATATTTGTTTGAAGTCTCCTCCTCATCACTTTTTCCTTCTCCGCTCCTTGAAGTTTTTGTCACAAGCTTTTGCGGTTGTGATCCCCTTTCTTTGAACCACTTTGAACCACTTTGAACCTTAACTCAAAGTAGTTCAAAGTAGTTCAACCTAAGATTTTCATACTAATGCTTCTTCCTTTGGTAGAAAGTTCTCTTTATGCGGTGGCCTTCATTGAAGCACTTCAAACCACTTTGAGTCTCAGTTCAAAGCAGTTCAAAGTAGTTCTTGATCAAAACAAGTGGTGATAATTTGTTTCTAAAATACGGCGCGCTGCCTTTCCACAATCAATTAAGGCTCATGTTAGATATCAAAAATCAAAAGATTTTGTTCTTTTTCCAAGGAGGAAGTCATCATCATTAGGAGTGGGAGAAAAGATCTTCGACTTGAAAGGATGATCAGATATTGTACGAAATTGATCATTGTTGATTTATGTGAAAAGGGAAATCATAATGAAAAGCTCATGCTACAATGTTTCGAACATGCCAAGGTTGATATGAGGTGATATGTCATCGTGTCCATTAATGATCCAATACTTCCACATGCAAATCTTTCCTTAAATAAAACTATTCAGTAGCTCAGTAAACTACTTTGTAATAGAGAAGGAGCTATTAAGGAAGGTAGACGAAGTTTTTTGGTTTTCAGCGTAAAGCAGGTGAGAATTTAGACATCTTTGTTTTGTTCTGCAAATCTGTTGTTTTCAAAAGGATTGTCTAGTAGAAATTTTTTCTTGTTTTGTTGAAAATGAAGTCAGTCTGGCATTTTTTTGGCAATGCTTCAAGCCTAGAATGTCAGAGACCAGTGATCTATGATACGAATTTAGAAGGGGTAAATGTGAAAAAGCTGCAAATGAATTTTGTTGAGAGTACCAAAGGGGTTAAGGGGTGCATGGAAGTGTTAACAAGTGGGTTGATTGAAGCCGCTACCTTTCCTCCTACTTTCATAAGTCCTGAACTTCTGCAACTTTGCATTGACCATTATGATGTTAGGAGTAGAAGCATAATAGATGCAAATGGACACACAATACTTTCTATCTCAAGGGAAACCATTTCATCTATTTTACCATTAACAACAAATACCTTTGCCACATTTTCACCCACTCAAACTTTGGCTGAATACCAGGAAACCCCTAACATTTTTCGAAACACCCTTGCCAGAAAATTGACCGAAGTTAACTATGGAGGTGGGTCTAGGCTACCCAAAGTCATTACGAAAGATCACATGAAACCCCATATACATGACCTAGTTGTATTATTGCATAGGGTGAAGGGTTTAGTTGATGTGTATTTGTTTGAAGAATGGATGTATAGATATATTGAAATTATCTTGAAAGGCAAGCAGTGGATGGATTGGGTGGAGATCATTGCCAATTCCTTGAGGAACCAAATCAAAAGGGCCAAAGAATCTCGCGAGGATTTCTATATGGCTTCATATTTGATTTATTATATTGTCTGTACATGTGATCTCACTATCCTTCAACATTGGGTATGGAATGAAGAAATAACCATTTTCCAGTATTGTCCTTTATTTTAGAAAGACTGAGTTTTAGAAGATTTCTGTAAGGTGCATGATGTAGTGTATGGAAGCATTTATTTGACTCTAAAGGGTGTTCAGGTGCCACGACTTTCTTCTGAGGCACAGAAGCTAGTTCAACAAAATGGGAGTCATTTCATTCAATTTCCTGGGTTCACATATTTAAGAGTTGGAGGTTTTAAGGATGAACCTCTAAAATTACCACGATATGCTCTCGATTATTTCATTTTTTTCGAATTATGTAGACAGCTTTTCTCAGTCATTAAAGATAATCTTCCTCAGGAGAATTGGGAAATAGATTTCCCTATCGCACTGGACTCCTTAGTCTGTGCTACCATGAATAATGCTTCCATCATTGGAAACAATTTTCTCAGATTCAATCTTGGTTTCTACCACAGTAGGAGAAACTTTGATAGTAGGGGATATGCAGCTCTAACCCTTGGCCTTGAAGTAAATCTTTCAGGCACACCTCATTTAGAAGATCTATGGAGAGACTATGGAAATGAAGAAGAGGTCTTGAAGAAAGACCATTCTAGATTAACCATACAACAAATCAATTGGTTTAGATTGAAGTTCAAAACACAAGGAATTATTGAAGATAGTTTATACTTAATTGAACCTGGTTGGGAAGAATCAAATGAGGCAAAGTTTCTAGTAGTAGATTGGAGCAAAGAGGAGGAAGATGATATTAATTTGAGAGCTAGATCCATATTGATCTATACAGATGACTGGCTACAAAGGAATAAAGGAGGAAATATCAATGAGTCTTCTCCTAGGGTGATTTCTTCCCCAGGACCACTTCAATCTAACATTCCATTTTCTCATATTGTAGGGGACGCACCAATTCTAGAAAAGAAACTGAGGTCCTCTCCCCATTCATAAGCTACGACTGCTAGGACGAGATCCCAATCCAAATTCAAAGCCTTAAAGTAGCCTTGTCTTTAGAAATAGAAGATGACATCTCAGGGGCAATGTTCAAATGATAAATTTGTTTCCCCTGATGAAGTAGATGGTGAAGTCCAATTCATTGAAGCCCCAAGAATAGATCAGCCTAAATTTTTAACTCCAACTCGAGACACTCAGGTAATGTCAACTACTTCTTCTATCCCTTCATGGTTGTCAAATTCAATCAACAAGAAATGGAGTCTGCAGCCGGTATCCACACCAATAAAGGACATAGTCACTAGATATATGGCCAGAGGTTCTAAGACAAAGAAAGTAAAAATGGATGCTTGTCTCACCAAAAACCTAGTGATAGGAAAAATCACAGCAGAGGTGGCCACTTATAAACAAAAGAAAGAATCTAGGGAGATCAAGGATGAAGGGTTCCAAGTTACTTCTTTTGAATTAGGTTCTATAAATAGGAGTACTGGCAACAATTTCTTTAAGTTCTCTACTGACCACATGCTCACACAATCAGAGAGAGATTCCAAGGAAAAGAAAGAACTAAAGGCAATGGTGGTGATGATGGTCGCATATATCGATTCTCTAATCAACCTAGGCGATTCTTCTATAATTCAAGTTCCACAACCTTTTGACCCCAACTCTATTTAGAGCCATCAATTGATGAAACAGATGTAGAAGGGAAAACTGTTAGTTGATGCTATGACTAACTGGGCGAATAACATAATAAATCAAGGAAATAAATTCATTTCTAAAGTTGTCAGCATCTACTCCGAAGGTGAAATGCTTCTAGGGGAGATTCAAACCTTGATCCCAATATGGGAAATAGAATTAGCACGCTGTCAAGCTATGGTTCTACAGGTCTTAGAGGTTGAAAATTTTGGGGTCCCCAAATTCCTGAGTGAAAATCCTATGAAGGCCGTGGACCCCTGCATACTTTTCATTTTGAAGAATAATATGTGTTGGAAAGAGTCCATTTACAAAGAGACCATCAAAGAAATAAAAAGCATCAAAAGTAAAATCGCCAAAATGCACGAGGAGCTAGTAAAGGACATGAAGATTGTCAATCCTACGGGCACCTTACAATTCGAGGAAGGGAATATGGACATTGAAATGTTAATCAAGAGTTTCACCGGGGTAGTAAAACAGATCAGGGATGAAGAATCGCTGAAGGTCAATGATTTCACCTCCTTGGAAAGCATTGAATCTATGTTGCACCTTAATGAGAGCTTGATGCCACATCAGAACCGAAAGGCAAAAGAGTATAAGTGGCATAAAGATGCATGCAGAGCCTGGGTGATGAGCTTGAAGAACACATACTCCCATGCTACGCAAGAATTTGTATCCACATTTCGGAGTTTGAAGCTGGTGTGTCAAACAGTTGGAGAAGAGGAGAAAACTGATGCAGATACTGGGAGCTGAACGGTCATCGGTTGGGGCTTTTCTTTTTTATAACTGTTTTCTAGTTTTATAACTATTTCTTGTAGCAATCCGATAGGGATGGGTTTTAATGGAGGCCCAACGGGTTTGAAAAACTATAAATGCTGGGGCATTGAACTGTGTTTTTTTTTAAGCAAATAGGGGATAGAAAATAGAGATTAGATAGCAATATTTTAACATAAATTTGATTTTGATAACAGTATTTTGGGAACCAGTATATGAATGTTTTGGCTTTGAAGAACTTGGTGCATTAAAGCTCGAATATATATATATATATATATATATATATATATATATATATATATATATATATATATATATATATATATATATATATATATATATGAAGAATTTTGAATTATGCTTTGAAACTTTGTGTTTAGAGTGTTGAATTATTATTACTTTGTGAATGTGATTTGACGTTTCAAAAATCCCAAACTGTTGTTCGATTGTAAGTTCTTTAAAAGTTTTTTTTTCATTCATTGTTAATGATACATGTTAAAATTTAAGCGGAAGTTCATTCTTTGAAGTGAATTTTCTTCTCTACATTAGTTCAGTCTGTTCATCTTCAAACAGTTCCTTTTTTATATAATTACCTCACTACCCAGGAGTAGTTGAGAGATCTTTATGCACTTTGGGAAAAGTGTGAAAATGATTTCAAATCTAATAAGGGAGCTGTACCTTTAGAAATTCAGAGAGGAAGTGTAAAGTAAGATAAGAGTGCTTCCTCAATTGTAGTGAATGATTTTGTTCTTTGTGATATTTGGGTATAGAGCTAATTTGGTAAACCAATTAAAAGGACAAATCTGTTCACTAACAGATTTTTGGTGACTCTACTGGGGAGAGTCCCTTTTTGAAAGAGCCTTAACCCTTAGATGCAATGTGTAACAATGGTTCTTCCACATAATGAGGTCTTCCCTATATTACAACCTAACCTCCAATTTGAAGATACTCAAGAAGACATAATCTCAGACTTGGTTGCAACCACTTGGCGAGTACGTAGGAGTGGTCAACAATACTAACAAGTATTAGTAGTTCTTGAAAGAGAAGAGGAAAAAGAAAAATTGTTGAGAGGAGTGCCAGAAGTTCAAGTGACGGCCGTTGTGGATAGATTGGCCTAGACACTTGCAAGGCCTTGAACTATAAGATAGAACTGGCTACTCATAGATACATGAGAGGAGAAAGGGAAAAAGGAATTCTTGATGAAAACTTTGAGCCATTGAAAAACCTAAAAATTTTGCCATATTTTAACGACCCTAAAAAGAAACAGATCAGATCTCAAAGCAGACCTAATTTGCCACCCAGACCATCTCCTTTCTCACCATTGGTACAATCTTTACTTTCGTTGAGTACTCTTGTTCCAACCTACCTATCAATCCAACCCTCTCAAGTTATCCCACCTAACATGGCTGCTAATCAGCCTTGGGGGAAAAATATAGGTACACTGAATTTAGGTGTGAATCCCATGGCACTTCCTAAAGGCGCTATTGAGATTCTACCCAAGTTTAGTGGAGATGGCAAGGTTTCGACAGATGATCATTTGAGTTCTTTTCATTCTGCTTGTGCTGTCATAAGTGTTCCCACACAAGAAGTTGTTGTGAGACTATTTGTGCAGACTTTGATCGATGCCGCTGCTGAATGGTTTAATCATTTGCCTCATCATTCCATTACTAGTTGGGATGATATGAAGAATGCTTTTGAAAATAGATTTAAAACGCCTGAAAATGAATGTTCTCTATTTTTTCAGCTCATTCAAATGAAGAAAGACATGCATGAACCCATGAGGGAGTTTGTGGCTAAATTTAATAGGCTGGTCCAAAGAATTCCTACAACATCTAGGCCTAGTGCGAAAAATCAAAAGTCATTCTTTATTAATGTTGTTCTAACAGATATAAGTTTTCACCTCATTAAAGATGCTTGTGTTGATTTAGATGCTGCTCAGAGATTGGCTATTCAATTGGAAGATGCATTCATTAATGCTGGTAAGTGGAAGAGAGATGTACATACTCTCGGAACTGCTTCATCTTCTAACCCCCATCGACCCAGTTTTGTAGAAGTTGATGAATGACATATCATGATGAAGAGATAGCAAAACAAGATCCATAACCCATACCAAGCCCCTTACCAAGGCATTCACAGATGGCAATAGCCTAAAATTTTTGGTAAAACACCCCTGTTAACTGCTCCTCAAACAAGATTACAAATTGAAGAAGCTCCAAAAGAAACGATGTGTTTATTTCATATGACTGCAGATCATGATGAATGTGTTGAGATAATGGGTGTTGCACACATTGCATAATATTGTTATATTTTATTATTTTATTTTATTATGTAATGTTGTGCCTAGATGGACGTGCAACATGTAAAGATTCCCATGGAATATTCTTGATGAGTTGTATTTTAACATTGTAAAAATATTTTATGTAATTATTTAATATTAGGGAAAAAAAGAATTAAATGCCCAATATTAAATGTGGGGTCAGTGGGTTAGGTAGCACATGGTTTTAGCACATGGTTTATGTAATACCACTTAGTGGTTTTGTGGGACTTGCTACTATATAAGCAACCACAAGGGTAGTTGTTGTAGAGAGAGAGAGTAAGAGTGACAAGGAGAAGACAAAAGGCAAGAGTCGAGTAGGACAAGGCTTGACAGGTTAGCCAAGGGAGAATTTGTGAAGGTTGAAAGCATGGCATGGGATGTGTGGATTCATTCTTGTTCACATAGTTTTCTCAGTTGTGGCTATGGCCATGAAGGCTTCCATGGTGGATTTTAATTTCGTGCTTATTTCAGATCTATTATGGGTTATGTGGAAATAGTTATATTCTTTGTTGCAAATTTTCCTTACACGTGGTATCAAAGCCTAGTTTTGGCTTGGTCATGGGTTCAAATCTCCCTGGTGCCTTCCCGATCCACGTAAGCACCTGGTATGCGCATCGAGGGGGAGATTGTTGGGTGATGCAATGCGCTCCCCTGCACACAGGTGGTTAATTATGTGGTGTTCCATATTCACTAACAGTCATAGCTTTTGGTGCAACAATAAATGGGCCCTACAAGTGGTATCAGAGCCATGGTTTTATTATTTGTAACCCTAGATTGAATCCATGGGAATGCATGAGAGGATAAAAGAAAGGGAAAGATATATGAATGATTTATTGCAAATCTAAGGGTTTTGGATTTGCTGTTATGATGGGATGTTAAAATATTTGGGCATGTGAAATTTTTGGACAAAAGAGTTTTTCGGATGTTTCATTTAAATAAGGGTTTTGGGGGGTAGCTTGCATAAATGGCCTCCTAGGTAAAAATAGACCTCACCATTGGGTCCGGGTTGACATTTTCATAAATTTTGATATATAATATGCCCTAGTTTGGTCACGTTCAGAGCAAATGAAAGAGTTTTTTGGTTTCAGCCCATGATGGCCGTCAAATTTAATCTCGTCAGAATTTTTGTCACTGAAAAAATTAAAAATGAAAAATCGTACTGAAAATGGTAAAAGGACTGTCTTAGTAAAATGGCCATAACTTTCTCTCAGAATATCAGATTTCAGAGTTCTTACAGGCGTTAGAAATCTAATTCAGAGCACTACAACATGGTGTAGGTTTGGTTCTATAATTTTGAGATTTTGTCAGGTTTTAAGAGCCCTAAAGTTAGATGTTATTTATTTTGAGCACAAATTGGGGCATAACTTGGGCATACGAAGTCGAATTTTGGACTTCGAGTAGTCAACGGAAAGCTCTTGGAGAACTCTACATATTGGTTCAGATTTAGTGTAGGTTTGGCATGATTTATTTGTTGATATATTTATTTGAACAATTTATGGTATATATTTTAACTATGGTAACATTGTGAGTTTATGGCATTGGAGATTTAAGATTTGATGTCATTGTATACTCGGTTCATTATTCAGATTAGTCTCATGATGATATGGTTATCAATGTTTAGCTTGGATATGCATGATGACTTGTTGGATCTACAAGTTGTGCAGTGTTGTAAGCGGTCTATACTTACAAGTTGCATTTATAGCTTGGTTATGGGTTGTCTTTGCCCATTAATCTTTCATTATTGATGCATATTCAGTTTGGTGGCTTGGATTTGGGTTGTCTATGCCCTCAGTCACATGATTTTATCTTCATGTAGAAGGGATGAGATGTTGTTACTAGGTACAGTCATGGTGGAGGATTGTGGTTGACTATTTTATGTTAACAAGTTGGACACTTTGAGAGCCAGATGCTCGGTTCATGGATGTGATCATGGTGCCATGGATTTTGGCATGAAATGATTGGTTATATAGGTACATCCTTGATGTTCATTAGCTTGGATTTCTGATTCAGTTATGGTGGTATATCTTCTTGGTTGAGGATCATGGTTATTTGGTTTCTTTTGAGGAGCTCATGATGTGCACTTTGAGTTTTTTGATGGTTTGATGCCTTGGTTGATTCTCATAGTTAGAAGATGGTTTTTCATCATTATGTCATGTATAAATTGGATACACGGTTTAGTGGGAGCTTGTGACAGTGATGAGATGATAGTGCAGGATTAGTTCCTGGTTTGGTTTATATCTTCTTGGTTTGGAGAGGATGGATTTTATGATGCCATAGGTGACTTGGTACCACAGTTGAGTGGGAGTTGTTGGCATTGATATATTTATTGAGTGTTTGTAGATGTTGGAGGTTTGTCTTAGATCCTGTTGCTGCAAAAGCATCTTTGACATTTGCATGGTGCACTTTTTATCTTCATGGTGTGTGAAGATGGATATATCTTGAGGACTCATGGAGTTCTTGGTTATCTTTATGGTATGTGGAGATGGTTCTTCATGGTATGTGGAGATGGTTTTCTTCATGGTGTGTGGACATGGTTGCATTTTAAGGACTCACAGGGTTCTTGGCAAAGGTGTGGTTTATGCTTTTATTTGGCATGTTATCCTTGGTATGAGGATGGTTTCATTATTATGTCATGGTATACTCTTGATACGCATTTAGAATTGTGACATGTTATGGTATGTTCATATGGAGCATGTTATCTCTTTGGTTGAGATGGTAAGATCATGTTGTCATGTTTATGTTCCTGAGGCCATGGTTGGAACTTTGACATTGATCTTGGTTTAGTTTCTTGGTATTGAGTACACTGATCATAAGCTAGATACTTCATGTTATTGCTATGTTGCATTTGGAGTTGGCATGGATTGATTGGTTACAGGTGCTCATGGATACTTAGAGACGGTGGTGATGCTGATTTCTCTTGGATTAGAGAAGTATTTGTTGGGACAGTTGATGGTTTCAGTAGGAAGTCCGAGGGGTAGTCACCTGATATGGACTTGAGAGGAGATTATTCTTAGATGAGTCTTGGTTGGAGAGTTGGGTATCTTGATGATCATTCTCATTCCCCACTCTTGGTCTACTTGGCGGTTTGCTACTTGAGAGGTATAGCCCATTGTTTGTCTCAGTTGCATTATATTTATGCTTGTCTTTCATGGATATGGATCTTGAGCTATGGTACATGAGTTAGTTCTAGAGGGTTCATTTGAGAGATGGTTTAGCATTGGTTATCTCCATGTGCATATGTTGTTATGCTGGTTGAGTTTGGGAGATGGTTTTACATTGGGCATATTCCTTGGTTTAGGAATGGTTTATGAGTTTGATCTTCTTGTGAGAGGCTTACATTCATGATTAGTTATATGGTATGGTTTGGGTGTTGTTGAGGCTTCTTGTTGGGGTTTTATGGAGGAGATCATACTTGCACAGTTTACATCTAGAGGTGTGTGTAGAAGGACATGATACAGGTTATGATTTGCATGGTTTCTCTAGTATTGGTTATCTTCTTGGATGTTCAATTTTGCTTACATTGGATTTGAGATTGGTTAGAGATTTTGATCACTGGTTTGTGCTCATATATGTCATGTGAGAGATGACATGGTTATTCCTTTATCTCTTTCCTCTGTTGGTTGTGGAGAACTTGGGAGAGCATTGGAGACTTGTTATGAGAATTGTTCTTGCAAGATATCAGTTGATGTATTGTGGGTGTCCTTGATACTACATGGATTCACTTCTTTGAGATGTTGTGAGTGGATTGGTTATAGATTTGACATTATCTTTTGTAGTGGGAGCTTCTTGGTATATATGTGGCAGATATTGCTCTTGAGGCTTGTGATTGCAGGTTATAGATTGGATATATTGGTGATATGAGATTCACTTGTTATACCTTTGAGGTATGGATAGTTGGATGGGTTTGGCACTTGCTATGGGTGCTATTTCAGCTATGGATATTTTGACAACTACGGATACATGTGATTACCTTTGGATCAAGTTTTTGTGCTTGGAATTTCAGTTGGTACAGGATTTTATGATCTTCTAATGTGACAGGTTGGGTGGCTTTCTCTTTGGATGGCTTCTATGTATGTCCAGTGGGAGTGGCATAATAGGAGGTGAGATCATTCATGTTCGAGATGCTAGATACTTTGATTTTTTTGCGAGTACCAAGATGGAGCACTTGGTGTATTTTGATCCGTGATGGTGGATGTGTTGGGAGGGATTGTTCCCTTGTTCATTTATGTGGCTACGGATTGACCCTATGCAATGTATACAACAAGTGCGAGATTTTTGAGATAATGGGTGTTGCACATATTGCATAATATTGTTATATTTTATTAT
Source organism: Cupressus sempervirens (assembly GCA_028749045.1). Lineage (NCBI taxonomy): Eukaryota > Viridiplantae > Streptophyta > Pinopsida > Cupressales > Cupressaceae > Cupressus > Cupressus sempervirens. The sequence continues at coordinate 484,579,240 of CM053793.1, forward strand.
TTTATTTTATTATGTAATGTTGTGCCTAGATGGACGTGCAACATGTAAATATTCCCATGGAATATTCTTGATGAGTTGTATTTTAACATTGTAAAAATATTTTATGTAATTATTTAATATTGGGGAAAAAAAGAATTAAATGCCCAATATTAAATGTGGGGTCAGTGGGTTAGGTAGCACATGGTTTATGTAATACCGCTTAGTGGTTTTGTGGGACTTGCTACTATATAAGAAGCCACAAGGGTAGTTGTTGTAGAGAGAGAGTAAGAGTGACAAGGAGAAGACAAAAGACAAGAGTCGAGCGGGACAAGGCTTGACAGGTTAGCCAAGGGAGCATTTGTGAAGGTTGAAAGCATGGCATGGGATGTGTGGATTCATGCTTGTTCACATAGTTTTCTCGGTTGTGGCTATGGCCATGAAGGCTTCCATGGTTGTATGGCAATGGTATTTTTGCTGAATAATATATGATGATGGATGCTTTTGGAGGCTGGGTTTTTCCCTCAATGAGGGTTTCCCAGGGTATATCTTGTGTCACATTTTATGGGTATGTTGTCTATTCTCTTGCATGTGGATTTTAATTTTGTGTTTATTTCAGATCTATTATGGGTTATGTGGAAATGGTTATATTCTTTGTTGCCAAGTTTCCTTATAGAACTAGAATGCCCCAATTTGCTAAATTGTATCCAACTAGCAAAAAATACTATTTCAGTAGAACGAATGACCAAAAATGAGAGTATCAAGAAGGGAGACTTAGGTTCTTATTTCTTCGAGTATGAATCTGACTCTAAAAGAGAAGGCGATGTTTATACAATGCTCCAAGACCCTGCTTGCACCATAATGACTAGAGGCCAATAGAATTAGAAATTATATTCAGGAATTTCCCCCAATGTATCAAGTTCTAAAGGTAAGGAACATATGCATGCTAATGAAATCAAGATTTGAGAACCGAAAATCTTGTCTAGAACAAAAATGAAAGCTAGTACGTCGACTTTTGATATTGTTGAATTTTGCAAAACCTCTTCCATATCAATTTCTCTAGCTAAATATCTAAAACTTAACCCAAAAGAATTGGACAAGTTGGTTCAATATGTAAAGGGAAGTCCTGCTACTAATTCCCATGTTACGGATGAGGTTTTTGAGGATCCAAAGACTATCGACAAACCCATCTTTGTATCTAAAAGATGCGCTAAGGGCACTGAAACCATTGTTATTTTTGTTCAAAAAGAAATAGAGGAAACTAAGCCCAATCCATTCTATATATCTCTGTTATTAAATGATCAGAAACTTAGTAATTGCATCATTGACTCTGGAGCATCAGATAACATTATGCCCCAACCGGTTGTGAAAGCTCTTGGTTTGGAGCTCACAAAGACCTTTGGGTGCTGCTATGCAATGGACGAGAAACAAGTACCCTTGGTTGGTCAGGTAAAAGATGTCCAGGCTATTCTTTATGCTTGACCTAAAAAGAGGGTAAAACTTACTATTCTAGTAGCTGATATCCTAGCCAGCTATGGAATGCTGCTCAGTAGAAATTTTTGCAAAGACATGGGGGAAGAAATTAAAATGGATTGGTTAGAAGCATATATTCCTATGGGGAAGAAGAAAATAAAGCTAGAACCTGAACCCAAGCATAAATTTACTATAGTACCCTCTGATAATCCTAAAGCACAGATATTTTATGAAGAATGTCAGTTCAAAAATTATATTATTCTGCTTGAAGAGCCATGCAGAGAAGAATAGAGAGAAGAGGTAAGTTTAGAACACACTTTATGGACCCTAGAATTCAATGGAAGCTGCTCGAATTTAGGCTCAGGTGCAGGCGTTGTTCTCATTTCACCTTTTGGGAAAGTTTTTCCTTTTTCTTTTAAGCTAGACTTTCATAATACCAATAACACTGCAGAATATGAAGCTTTGCTTCTAGGTTTACAAGAAGCCAAAGCTAAAGGAGTAAAGTGCCTCAAGGTGAAAGGTGACGTTGAACTCATCATGAAGCAGGTGAGAAAATAGTTTTCAGTGAAAAATGATAGATTGAAACATTATAGAAATTTAGTGTGGGATGAAATCAAATCATTTGAAGCATTCTCTATTGAATTCATTCCTCATGTTCAAAACACAAAAGCTGACTCCTTAGCTATCTCAGCGTCACTACTGCTACCACATCCTAAATTCAAAAGTGATACTTATAGGATTGAAGTGATTTATAGACCTAAGGTCCCAGACAATGTTAACCATTGGCAGGTTTTTAATGATGATGCGCAATTAAAGGAATTTATAACATGCGCTGGCGATTTTGCTGAAACCTTCTTTGAAGGGTCCGAACATTGTGGTAAACCCATTGGGGAAGAATCAATGGAAATAGGCAAGGTGATTCAACTCTCAGGAAACAGGATCCCTAAAGGTTTGGTTTCCCTTGAACATCTTTTTGGTCAAAAAGATGATAGCACTCTAAATAAAGATGTTGACTCTGATAAGAAAGAAGAAGAACCTGACAAGATCAACATTGGGAATGCAAAAAATCCTAAGTGGATTTCTATGGGACAAACTTGTTCTGTAAAGGAAAAGGAGAAGTTGTCTAAACTCTTAATTAGATATCAGGATGTTTTTGCATGGAGTTACAGTGATTTAAAAAATTTCAAAAATGGAAAATTTGTGCATCATATACCGTTGAAACCAGGGGCTACCACCTTTACACAGAAACTCAGGAATTACAACCCCAAAGTTTCAGTAGCTATTTTCCAAGAAGTGGAAAAGATGTTGAAGGCTCATATAATTTACCCAATACATCATTCAACATGGGTGGCAAATATTGTCCCTGTAAGGAAAAAGAATGGGGAAATAAGAATTTGCGTGGATTTTAGGAATTTGAATCAAGCAAGCCTCAAAGACAACTATGCATTTCCTACTATGGACCTCGTCCTACAAACAGTCGTCAGATCTGAAGTAATGTCTATGCTTAATGGCTATTCAAGATATAATCAGATTAGTGTTGCCTTAGAAGATCAACACAAGACAACCTTCATTACTCCTTGGGGCACCTTCGCTTATAATCGAATGCCTTTTGGTCTAATTAATGCTGGGGCCACTTTTCAACATGCTATGAACTCCTCCTTCAAGGACCTCCGAGATAGGATAATCGTTATATATTTTGATGATTTGATTGTCTATTCGAAAAGGAGGAAACATCATTTGAGAGATTTGGAAAAAGTACTGGGAAGATGCAGACAGCACGGTATCTCTTTGAACCCTAAAAAGTCTATGTTCTTCGTGGAAGAAGGTAAATTGCTCAGGCATATTATTTCCAAAGAGGGCATAAAAATTGATCCTGAGAGGGTGAAATCCATACAAAAACTATTTCTTCCTACCAATAGAAGCGACCTGAAATCTTTCTTCGATCAGATCAATTTCTTGAGAAATTTTGTACCCAAATTCTCTGAGAAGGTGAAATATATGCTGGATATGATGAGCAAAAAATGTCCTTTCAGATGGCAAGAGGAGGGTAAAAAGGCCTTCGAAGACATCAAAACAGCTATTGCAAGTGCCCCAATGCTGGTGAGTCCTAACTTTGAAAAGGATTTCATTATCTATTGTTATGCTTCTTAACACTCTCTATCTAGTATTCTAACTCAGCAGAATGATGAAGGAGAAGAGGCTCCCATCACCTTTATGAGTGTTCCCTTGAAGAGACATGAATTGAATTACACTCCTATTAAAAAATATGCATTTGCTATAGTAAAGGCACTGAAACAATTTAGGTATTATATCCTACATTCTCATTCTGTTGTGTATGTACCTGAAACCGTAGTCAAAAGCATTTTAACTCAACAAGAAGTAGGGATGAATAAACAGGCAGTTTGGGTGACTAAAGTCCAAGAATATGATCTGACTATCAAGCCTATTTCTCTAGTGAGAGGGCGCAGTCTATGCAAATTGATAGCTGAATGTAGAGACACATCCCTTGATAAATCCGAGGAAGCCCCTGCATTCTTATTGGTTAGCCTAACAAATTCTTGGTTCTCAAACATTGCATATTTTCTATCATATGGTGAATGCCCACCAAATATGGATCATAAAGGGAGACAGAATTTAAGATTGAAAGTAGCAAAATATGTGATTTCAAATGGTGTTCTTTATAAGAGGGGAATCGATGGGACCTTTTTAAGGTGTGTGGACACAGAACAACAGAAAAAATTGTTAAAAGCATATCATTTAGAGGCTTGCGAAGGACACTTCTCATCCACTATTACCACTTTTAAAATTCTTAGGAATTGTTTCTAGTAGCCAGGCATGTTCAAATATGCTTATAAATTTGTGAAAAACTGCAAAAAATGTTAGCTTTTTACTGGATGCCCTCAATTAGCAGCATTTCCACTCAGGCCTGTGGTAATTGATGAGCCTTTCCGACAATGGGGTATTGATTTTATTGGACCCATAAATCCTCCATCAAGTGCCGGACATACCTACATTTTAACAACAATAGACTATTTCACTAAATGGGTGGAAGCGATACCAACAAAGAAATCTAACTCCCAAGTAGTGTGCGAGTTTTTGATGGAGCAAATTTTTGTCAGATTTGGCGTACCTCAAAAAATAGTTTGAGATAATGCCACTTATTTTTCATCAGAAGAGATATCTCTTTTCTGTTATGAACATGGTGTATGCTTGGCTCATTCATCATATTACTTCCCACAAGGTAACGGGCAAGCAAAATCTAGCAATAAAAATCTAGTGGCCATCATTAAAAAATTGGTTTCTGATAATTCCCAAGATTGGCACAAGAGACTTTATGAAGCATTATGGGCAGATCGGATTACACCAAAAAGAGCCATTGGAATGGCTCCCTTTGAACTAGTATATGGGATTGGGGCACATATATCCTTACCTTTGGAGTTATCAGCAGCAAAATTGCAATCAGTCATAGAGGATCAATTCTTTAAGAATTCATTGGAAAAAAGAGTCATGTATCTACACAATTTGGAAAATGAGAGATACAAACTGGTTGACCATATCACAGAACACCAGATAAATGTAAAATGTATCTTTGATAGAAGAGCTTGACCAAGAAATTTCCTTAAGCATGATGAAGTACTCTTGTGGGATAAGAGGAAAGAACCAAAAGGAACACATGGAAAATTTGAATGCCTTTGGAAAGGTCCATTCTTCATTTCAGAGATTGTTGGCCCTAATACTTTCTGATTGAGATATCCAGACAGAACAAATCTGCCTTTTACATATAATGGGTAGGATTTGAAGTTGGTCAAATTCTAAGTTTTGATGTTCCCTGCCATGTACATAGAAATTTTGTCATGTTTAGTTCTTCTTGTTCTTCTTGCTTTCTTTCCCGTTTGTTTTTGTTCCATTTTGGTTCCCATTTTTCTGAGTTCTCTGTGTATTCTGCATACACAGTCCCCAGTCAAAGCCCCTATTAGTTGTGTGTAGAGTCACCTAATTCTTTTCCTAAGGATCTCCTTCAAACCTCCCTCTACCTATATTTGTTTGAAGTCTCCTCCTCATCGCTTTTGCCTTCTTCGCTCCTTGAAGTTTTTGTCACAAGCTTATACGGTTGTGATCCCCTTTCTTTGAACCACTTTGAACCACTTTGAACCTTAACTCAAAGTAGTTCGAAGTAGTTCAACCTAAGATTTTCATACTAATGCTTCTTCCTTTGGCAAGAAGTTCTCTTTATGCGGTGGCCTTCATTGAAGCACTTCGAACCACTTTGAGTCTTAGTTCAAATTAGTTCTTGATCAGAATGGGTGGCGATAATTTGTTTCTAAAATACGGCGCGCCGCCTTTCCACAATCAATTAAGGCTCGTGTTAGATATCAAAAATCAAAATATTTTGTTCTTTTTCCAAGGAGGAAGTCATCATCATTAGGAGTGGGAGAAAAGATCTTCGACTTGAAAGGATGATCGAATATTGTACGAAATTGATCATTGTTGATTTATGTGAAAAGGGAAATCATTAAATGAAAAGCTCATGCTACAATGTTTTGCACATGCCAAGGTTGATATGAGGTGATATGTCATCATATCCATTAATGATCCAATACTTCCGCATGCAAATCTTTCCTTTAATAAAACCGTTCAATAGCTCAGTAAACTACTTTGTAATAGAGAAGGAGCTGTTAAGGAAGGTAGACAAAGTCGTTTGGTTTTCAGCATAAAGCAGGTGAGAATTTAGACATCTTTGTTTTGTTCTGCAAATCTGTTGTTTTCAAAAGGATTGTCTAGTAGAGCTTTTGCTTGTTTTATTGAAAATGAAGTCAGTCTTGCACTTTTTTGGCAATGCTTCTAGCCTAGAATGTAAGAGACCAGTGATCTGTGATACGAATTTAGAAGGGGTAAATGTGGAAAAGCTGAAAATGAATTTTCTTGAGAATACCAAAGGGGTTAAGGGGTGCATGGAAGTGTTAACAAGTGGGTTGATTGAAGCCATTGCCTTTCCTCCTACTTTCGTAAGCCCTGAACTTCTACAACTTTGCATTGACCATTACGATGTTAGGAGTGGAAGCATAATAGATGCAAATGGCAACACGATACTTTCTATCTCAAGGGAAACCATTTCATCTATTTTATGATTAATAGCAAATACCTTTGCCACATTTTCACCCACTCAAACTTTGGCTGAATACCAGGAAACCCCTAACATTTTCCAAAACACCCTTGCCAAAAAATGGACCAAAGTTAACTATGGAGGTGGGTATAGGATACCCAAAGTCATTACGAAAGATCACATGAAACCCCATATACATGACCTAGTTGTATTATTGCACAGGGTGAAGGGTTCAACTAATGTGTATTTGTTTGAAGAATGGATGTATAGATATTTTGAAATTATCTTGAAAGGCGAGCAGTGGATGGATTGGGCAAAGATCATTGCCAATTCCTTGAGGAACCAACTCAAAAGCGCCAAAGAATCTCGTGAGGATTTCTATATGGCTTCATATTTGACTTATTGTATTTTCTATAAATGTGATCTCACTATCCTTCGACATGGGGTATGGAACAAAGAAATAACCATTTTCTAGTATTGTCCTTTGTTGCAGAAAGATCGAGTTTTAGAAGATTTTTGTAAGGTGCATGATGTAGTGTATCGAAGTGTTTATTTGACTCTAAAGGGTGTTCAGGTACCATGACTTTCTTCTGAGGAATAGAAGCTAGTTCAACAATATGGGAGTCATTTCATTCAATGTCCCAGGTTCACATATTTAAGAGTTGGAGGCTTTGAGGATGAACCTCTGAAATTACCCCGATATGCTCTCGATTGTTTCATTTTGGCCGAATTATGTAGACAGCTTTTCTCAGTCATTAAAGATAATATTCCTTAGGAGAATTGGGAAATAGGTTTCCCTATCGCACTAGACTTGTTAGTCTGTGCTAACATGAATAATGCTTCCATCATTGGAAACAATTTGCTCAGATTCAATCTTGGTTTCTACCACAATAGGAGAAACTTTGATAGTAGGGAATATGCAGCTCTAACCCTTGGCCTTGAAGTAAATCTTTCAGACACACCTCATTTAGAAGATCTATGGAGAGATTGTGGAAATAAAGAAGAGGTCTTGAAGAAAGACCATTCTAGATTAATCGTACAACAAATCAATTCATTCAGATTGAAGTTCAAAACACAAGGAATTATTGAAGACAGTTTATACTTAATTGAACCTGGTTGGGAAGAATCAAATGAGGCAAAGTTTCTAGTAGTAGACTGGAGCAAAGAGGAGGAAGATGATATGAATTTGAGAGCTAGATCCATATTGACCTATACAGATGACTGGCTACAAAGGAATAAAGGAGGAAATATCAATGAGTCTTCTCCTAGGGTGATTTCTTCCCCAGGACCACTTCAATCTAACATTCTATTTTCTCATATTGCAGGGGACGCACCGATTCCAAAAAAGAAACTGAGGTCCTCTCCCCATTCACAAGCTATGGCTCCTAGGATGAGATCCCAATCCAAATTCAAAGCCTCAAAGCAGCCTTGTGTTCAGAAATAGAAGATGACATCTCAGGGGAAAATTTTGGATGATAAATTTGTTTCCCCTGACGAAGTAGATGGTGAAGTCCAATTCATTGAATCCCCAAGAATAGATCAGCATAAATTCTTAACTCCAACTTGCGACACTCAGCTAATGTCAACCACTTCTTCTGTCCCTTTGTGGTTGTCAAATTTAATCAACAAGAAACAAAGTCTACAGCCGGTATCCACACCAGTAAAGGACATAGTCACTAGATATGAAGCCAGAGGTTCTAAGCCAAAGAAAGTAAAAATGGATGCTTGTCTCACCAAAAACCCGGTGAAAAGAAAAATCATAGCAGAGGTAGCCACTAATAAACAAAAGAAAGAATCTGGGGAGATCGAGGATGAAGGGTTCTAAGTTACTTCTTTTGAATTAGGTTCTATAAATAGGAGTACTGGCAACAATTTCTTTAAGTTCTTTTCTGACCACATGCTCACACAATCAGAGAGAGATTCCAAGGAAAAGAAAGATCTAAAGGCAATGGTGATGACAATGGCTGCATATATCGATTCTCTGATCAACCTAGGCGATTCTCCTATAATTTAGGTTCCACAACCTTTTGACCCCAACTCTGTTGAGAGCCAGCAATTGATGAAACAGATGCAGAAGGGAAAATTGTTAGCTGACGCTATGACTAACTGGGCGAATAACATAATAAATCAAGGAAATAAATTCATTTCTAAAGTTGTCAACATCTACTCTAAAGGTGAAATACTTCTAGGGGAGATTCAAACCTTGATCCCAGTATGGGAAACAGAATTAGCATGCTGTCAAGTTGTGGTTCTACAGGTCTCAGAGGTTGAAAATTTTGGGGTCCCCAAATTCTTGAGTGAAAATCCTATGAAGGTCGTGGACCCCTACATACTTTTCATTTTGAAGAATAATATGTGTTGGAAAGAGTCCATTTACAAAGAGACCATCAAAGAAATACAAAGCATCGAAAGTAAAATCATCAGAATGCACGAGGAGCTAGTAAAGGAAATGAAGATTGTCAATCCTACGGGAACCTTACAATTTGAGGAAGGGAATATGGACATTGAAATGTTAATCAAGAGTTTCATTGAGGCAGTAGAACAGATCAGGGATGAAGAGTCACTGAAGGCCAATGATTTCACCTCCTTGGAAAGCATTGAATCTATGTTGCACCTTAATGAGAGCTTGATGCCACATCAGAATTGAAAGGTGTAAGAGTATAAGTGGTAGAAAGATGCATGCAGAGCCCGGGTGATGATCTTGAAGAACCCATACTACCATGCTATGCAGGAAATTGTATCCATGTTTCAGAGTTGGAAGCTGGTGCATCAAACTGTTGGAGAAGAGGAGAAAACTGATGCAGATACTGGGAGTTGAATGGTCACTGGTTGGGGCTTTTCTTTTTGATAACTGTTTTCTAGTTTTATAACTGTTTCTTGTACCAATCTGATAGGGTTGGGTTTTAATGGAGGCCCTTCGTGTTTGAAAAACTATAAATGTTGGGGCATCGAACTGTGTTTTTTTAAGCAAATAGGCGATAGAAAATAGAGATTAGATAGCAATATTTTAACATAGATTTGATTTTGATAACAATATTTTGGGAACCAGTATATGAATGTTTTGGCTTTCAAGGACTTGGTGCATTAAAGTTCGAATATACATATATGAAGAATTTTAAATTATGCTTTGAAACTTTGTGTTCATAGTGTTGAATTATTATTACTTTGTGAATGTGATTCGACGTTTTGGAAATCCCAAACTGCTATTGTTTGATTGTAAGTTCTTTAAAAGTTTTTTTTTCATTTATTGTTAATGATATATGTTAAAATTTAATCAAAAGTTCATTCTTTGAAGTGCATTTTCTTCTCTACATTAGTTCAGTCTGTTCATCTTCGAGTAGTTCCTTTTTTATATAATTACCTCACTACCTAGGAGTAGTTGAGAGATTTTTATGCACTTTGGGAAAAGTGTGAAAATGATTTCAAATTTATTTCAAATCTAATAAGGGAGTTGTACCTTTAGAAATTCAAAGAGGAAGTGTAAAGTAAGATAAGAGTGCTTCCTCAACTGCAGTGAATGATTTTGTTCTTTGTGATATTTGGGTATAGAGCTAATTTCGTAAACCAATTAAAAGGACAAATCTATTCACTAACAAACTTGCAGAGGGTTATGATGTTGTAGGAACCTAATTGTAAAGATGGTTCAAGGTAGACAAAATGCTAATGATGCCATATTGGATACATTGAGACAAATTGTAGCTGGAATAGATGTTTTCAAGATAGCCCAAAGAAGAGTGCATCTTGATGATGTGAGTGATGATGAAGAAGAAACATCAAACTCTAATCAAGAACCTAAAGAAGATCAAGATGGGGAAAGGTTGTTGAGAGTATTGTCTAGGAAAAATTTAAAGACTATTGTTGAAGTTGTTCCTTATGATGGAAAATTGGATATCAATGTTGTGTTAGATTGGATCACTAAAATGGAGAATTTCTTTGAGTATGAAAACACGCTTGATAATAGGATGGTGAAGATTGGAGTTACAAGGTTGAAAGGACATGCTTCACTATGGTGGGAGCATTTGCAAGATAATAGACAAAGAAGAGGAAAGGAGAATTTTAGGACTTTGGCAAAGATGGTGAACATGGTAAAGAACAAGTTCCTTCATGTTGATTACAAAGTTAGTATGTTGAGAAAGATGAAAAATTTGAGACAAAGAGACATGACTGTAAAGGAGTATACTGAGGAATTCTATAGATTGGACATCAAATCTAGACATGTGCATGATGATGTTGAGAAAATTGTTGGATATGTAAATGGATAGAGATCTAGAATTCAATATGAGATAAGTTTTGTGAAATTTGAAAGTATTGAAGAAGCATATGAATATACCTTGAACGCTAAGGAAATATTGACAAAGAAGCATGAACAAAGACAAAGAGGTAGATGTAGATCATATGGAGAAGGTGGCAGATATGACAATTCTGTGCAAGATAAGGGAAAATATGAATGGAAGAATGATGATAAAAGGCAAGACCGAGTGGAAATGTGGTGATTCTTACCAAAGAGGTATTGGTTCTTATTGAGGAAGAGATAATTCTTATTCTAGAGTTGATTTTTGTGGTAATTTTTTTAGATATGGTAAAGAAGAGCATAGATATTTTGAGTGTAGATCCTCTAAAAGTTGGGAAGGTAATAGAAATGTTGAGGTACAAGGGGACACTATGGGTTCACTAAGTGGACTTGAGACTAGAGAAAATATAATGGTGAGATGAAACTATCCTAAGGAGAAGTCTTTTCAAGACCAGATGTAAGATTTCTAGAAAATGTTCCAACGTGATCATTGAAAATGGAAGTTCTACAAATTTGGCATCAGAAGAATTTGTTACAAAGTTGTAGTTGCAAAGGTTGGAGCATCCTAAACCTTATCATGTCTCATTGATCAAAGATGAGCATAAGATATTGGTAAGTGAGAATTCAATTATGAAATTCAAGATTGGACATTACTTTGATGAAGTTTTGTGTGATATTATGCATATAGATTGTTGTCACATTTTGTTGGGTAGACCTTGGAAATATGATAGATATGCTATACATGATGGAATATTGAATCAATAGACTCTTTGGATGAATGGAAAAAAGAAAATATTGTTGCCTTTGATTGAAAGTCCAAATGAGGTTAAATGTACTGCTGTGAGAATTTGCATGGTTAATGGAAAGAAATTTGAAAAGGAAATTAAGAAGAATCAAATTTGTTTTGTTATAATCCCTTGGAGATTGACTTGTGCTAGTAGTAGTGGAGTATCATAGAATAATGCTAATTGAGTTCTAGTCAATAATAGCTAAGTGACAAGAGAAACTGGTAGTATCAACTGAGTGCTAATAGAAATTATAGAATTACTAAAAGAGAATAAAGATATTGTTGCAGAGGATATACATGATGGTTTACCACCATTATGAAGTATAAGTAATTGTATGGATCTGATTCTGAGAGCTAGTTTTTCAAATAAAATACCATATAGATTGACACCTACTGAGAATGAAGCATTTAACAAAAAAGTGCATAAGTTGTTGTAGAAAGGTTTGATCAAAGAAATATGGAGTCCATGTGTTGTACATCTCATATTAGTACCTAAGAAGAATGGAGAATGGAGAATGTGTACTGATTTCAGAGCTATTAACAAGATCTCCATGAAATATAGCTTTCCTATGCGAAGTATGGATGACATAATTGATTGTTTGATTAGAGAAAAGTATTTTACCAAGATTGATTTGAAGAGTGGCTATCATTAGATTGTAATTAGAGAAGGTTATAAATGGAAGATTTATTTTAAGAAAAAAGTTTGTTTGTATGAATGGTTGGTAATGCCTTTTGGTTTGACTAATGCACCTAGTACTTTCATGAGGTTGATGAATGAAGTTATCAAAAGATTCTTGGGTAAGTTTGTGATTGTTTATTTGGATGATATTATGATATTCAGTAAGACTAAGGAAGAACATCTTGAGCATGTTAGACAAGTATTGCAGAGATTGAAAGAGGACAAGTTGATGATTAATCTAAAGAAGTGTTCTTTCATGTAAGAGGTATTGCATATTTGGGATTTCTGATTTTAGCTGCTAGTTTGAAGATGGACCCTCAAAAGGTTAAAGCAATTTTGGAATGGCCTACACTTGAGAATGTGGGTGAGGTAAGATCATTTCATGGTTTGGCTATTTTTTACAAAAATTTTATAAGGAATTTTAGTTCTATTTTTAATGTTATAACTAAGACAATGAGAGGAGATAGAAGGGAATTCAAGTGGACACATGAGCTGATAACAATTTTAAGACTCTAAAACAAAAGATTGTTGAGTTACCTATATTAGAATTGCCTAATTTCAATAAGGTATTTCAAGTTGAATGTGATGCAAGTGCTAGTGCAATAGGATTTTTATTGAATCAAGAAGGTAAACCTGATGGTTTACCACTAGTACAAAGTATAAGTAGTTGTAGGGATCTAATTCCTAGAGCTAGTTTTCTGAATAAAGAACCATATAGATTGACACCTACTGAGAATAAAGCACTTAATAGACAAGTACATAAGTTGTTGTAGAAAGGTTTGATCAAAGAAATATGTAATTCATGTGATGTACATCACATATTAGCACTTAAGAAGAATAGAGAATGGAGAATGTGTACTAATTCTAGAGCTATTAACAAGATCTCAATGAAATATAACATTCCTATGCCGAGTATGGATAACATAGTTGATTGTTTGATTGGAGAAAAGTATTTTACCAAGATTGATTTGAAGAATGGCTATCATTATATCATAATTAGAGAAGGTGATGAATGGAAGATTTCTTTTAAGACAAAAAATGGTTTGTATAAATGGTTGGTAATTCCTTTTGGTTTCACTAATGCACCTAGTACTTTCATGAGGTTGATGAATGAAGTTCTCAAAAGATTCTTGGGTAAGTTTGTGATTGTTTATTTGGATGATATTATGATATTTAGTAATACTAAGGAAGAACATCTTGAGCATGTTTGATAAGTATTGCAGAGATTGAAAGAGGACAAGTTGATGATTAATCTGAAGAAGTGTTCTTTTATGCAAGAGGTATTGCATATTTGGGATTTTTGATTTTAGCTGCTAGTTCAAAGATGGACCCTCAAAAGGTTAAAGCAATTTTGGAATGGCCTACACTTGAGAATGTGGGTGAGGTAAGATCATTTAATGGTTTGGCTATTTTTTATAGAAAGTTTATAAGGGGTTTTGGTTCTATTTTTAATATTATAACTAAGACAATGAGAGGAGATAGAAGTGAATTCAATTGGACACATGAGATGATAACAATTTTGAGACTTTAAAATAAAAGATTGTTGAGTTACCTATATTAGCATTGCCTAATTTCAATAAGGTATTTCAAGTTGAATGTGATGCAAGTGGTAGTGTAATAGGAATTGTATTGAGTCAAGAAGGTAAAGCTGATGGTTTACCACCAGTACAAAGTATAAGTAATTGTATGGATATGATTCCTAGAGCTAGTTTTTCAAATAAAGAACCACATAGATTGACACCTACTGAGAATGAAGCACTTAATAGACAAGTGATAAGTTGTTGTAGAAAGGTTTGATCAAATAAATATGGAGTTCATGTGATGTACATCTCATATTAGTACCTAAGAAGAATGGAGAATGGAGAATGTGTACTAATTCTAGAGCTATTAACAAGATCTTCATGAAATATAGCTTTCCTATGATGAGTATGGATGACATAATTGATTGTCTGATTGGGGAAAACTATTTTTCCAAGATTGATTTGAAGAATGGCTATCATTAGATCATAATTAGAGAAGGTGATGAATGGAATATTTCTTTTAAGACAAGATGGTTTGTATGAATGGTTGGTAATGTCTTTTGGTTTGACTAATGCACCTAGTACTTTCATGAGGTTGATGAATGAAGTTCTCAAAAGATTTTTTGGTAAGTTTGTGATTGTTTATTTGGATGATATTATGATATTTAGTAAGACTAAGGAAGAACATCTTAAGCATCTTAGACAAGTATTGTAGAGATTGAATGAGGACAAGTTGATGATTAATTTGAAGAAGTGTTCTTTTATGCAAGAGGTATTGCATATTTGGGATTTGTGATTTTAACTGCTAGTTTGAAGATGAAACCTGAGAAGGTTAAAGAAATTTTGGAATGGCCTACACTTGAGAATGTGGGTGAGGTAAGATCATTTTATGGTTTGACTATTTTTTACAAAAAATTTATAAGGAATTTCATTTCTATTTTTAATATTATAACTAATACAATGAGAGGAGATAGAAGGGAATTCAAGTGGGCACATGAGCTGTTAACATTTTTGAAACTTTAAAACAAAAGATTGTTGAGTTATCTATATTAGCATCACCTAATTTCAATAAGGTATTCCAAGTTGAATGTGATGCAAGTGGTAGTGCAATAGGAGTTTTATTGGGTCAAGAAGGTAAAAATTTTTCTTTATTTAGTGAGGAGTTTAATGATGCTAAAAAGAAGTATTTTGTGTATGATCAAGAGTTTTACGATATTGTCTAAGCATTGAAGAAGTGGAGACA
Organism: Cupressus sempervirens; assembly: GCA_028749045.1. Lineage (NCBI taxonomy): Eukaryota > Viridiplantae > Streptophyta > Pinopsida > Cupressales > Cupressaceae > Cupressus > Cupressus sempervirens. The sequence continues at coordinate 484,594,313 of CM053793.1, forward strand.
TTATTTGATTTCCAAGAATTTTGTGTTGTATATTCATCATAAAGCTTTATAGTATTTTCTAAGTCAACATAAGTTGAATTAGAGATATATGAAGTGGGTTGAGTATTTGTAGAATTTTACATTCGTGATTAAGCATAAAAGCCTAGAGTCACTAATTGAGTTGATGATGCATTAAGTAGAAGATGTTCTTTGTTGACCAAGATGAAGGCTGAAGTTATTGGTTTTGATGAGATGAAGGAGTTGTATGATACTGATATGAATTTTTCTAAGATAAGGAGAGAGTGTAGAGCTAGACAGAACAACCAAGTAAGTTTGATGAGTACTTTATTCAATAAGGTATGTTGTTTAAGGGTAATCAGTTGTGTATTCCTAAGAGTTTTATGAGGTTGAATTTGATTAAGGAAAAGCATAGTAGTGGATTAGTTAGACATTTTTGAATTGATAAAACACTGAGTTTGTTGAAAGAAAAGTATTATTGGCCTCAAATGTATAAAGATGTTCATAAGTTTGAAAGGATTTGTGGAGTTTCTCAAATTGGAAAAGGAGTAAGTCAGAATAATGATTTATATACACCTATTTATGTTCTTGAGAAACCTTGGAGAGACATTAGTATGGATTTTTTTATTGGATTGCCTAAACAATGAACGGGTATGATTCTATATTTGTTATTATGGATAGATTATCTAAAATGGATACCATGTAAGAAGACATCGAATATATTGAGCATGTTTCCAAGATTTTCTTTAAAGAGATTGTTAGATTGCATGGATTACCAAGAACTATTATTTTTGATAGAGACAGTAAGTTTTTTGGTCATTTTTTAATGACTTTGTGGAAGATGGGTACTGAGTTGAAGTTTAGTTCTACTTTCCATCAACAAACATAGAAATAGATAGAGGTTGTGAATAGAATCTTGGGTAATTTTTTTAGATGCTTAGTTGGGAATGAATCACATAATTGGGAAATGATATTAACATATGCTAATTTTTGTGAATAGGATTACAACAAAAACACCTTTTGAGATTGTTACTAGATTGTTGCCTAGAGGAGTATAAGATTTAAAGAATATTCTTGATGAAGATAAAAGAAGTGATGCAAGAGAAGAGTTTTCTAATTTTATGGAGTCTTTGCATAAGAAAGTGAAATTGAAGTTGAAACAAAGTAATTTGACGTATAAGGAGAATGATGATAAATATAGAAGACATCACATTTTTCAAGTTGGTGATGACGTGATGGTTCATTTGAAGAAAGGAATATACATTGGTGGAACATACAGTAAGTTGAAGATGAAGAAGTTAGGACCTTGTAAGATCTTGAAGAAGTTTGATAGTGGTAATGCCTATGAAGTTAAGTTACCTAATGACATGGATATATCTCTTATATTCAATATTGTTGATTTATATAAGTATCATGAGTCAAATGATGAAGTTATTGTATTAGATAATTATCCTAAGAATTAGATTAAAGAGGTTGAACAGATATTGGATCAAAAGGTTGGTAAGAGTACAAGAGGAAAAGATTACTATGAATATTTGCTAAAATGGAAGAACATAACAATAGAAGATGCTGCATGGATTTCCCAATCTAAGTTGGATTTAGCTTAGGTTATGACATCTAAATGATTTAGGAGAATCATTTCTTTCAACACTAGTAATTTGGTGCAGGAGCATCTCGGGTTGCATGGCTATCCTATATGTTTACCAAGTTAGTTTTTATTGAGTTGCAATGTCTTAGATTTGTTGATTTTTCTATATTTCCCAAGTTCATAGTTGCTACCAAGTTATCATGTGGTCGTTGAGTTACTTAAGGTTTTGAGCATTGTCAAGTTCCTTCAAGTTTTCAAGCATTGTTGAGTTCTTTTGGTTGTCGAGTGTTACCAAGTTCTTCAGTTGCCGAGATTCATTGAGTTTCCTTTGGTTGTTGAGTATTGTTGAGTTCACTGAGTTGTACTATTTGTGGGATTCTTCATTTTCTAAGTTGTCTATGTGTGGTTTCTTATTGAAGTCAACCTTTTTGTTTAATTTAGTGATGGGTATTTATGAAAGATGACTTGTGTCTTTTTTTAGCATTTAATATAAGAGTTTTTTTTTTTTTGTAATTGTAATAGGGTGACTTGTGGTCATTATGGATTGGGAGAGCTAGAAGATAGATCAAGGAGGTTGAAGTAGAGATGAAATAAGAAGTTTTATCATTGAAGATTAATGTATGTTGGCCATAATCCAGAAGGCCTTACAGATGGGTATGTATTTGGTTATTTGATAGGTGTACCTTTGGCCCTTGTTATCTCATCCCTCCTTGCGTCACAATCCCCTAGTATTTTTTTTTTTCCAGCCTTCTAAGCTCTCCTAGTCAAACTTGCTTTCTATAATGCCTTTCTCAGGAACCCAAGAGAAATAAACCTAACATGTTACAATGTTTACTCAATAATATTTTTTTTAAGTTAAAAAAATATCAAAGTAACATTGTAGACACAATATACACATACACATCAAGTACACATATGAAAATATAACACATATTTTATTTCTTAAGTGCTCCTTCACATTGAGTCACATTTAACTAATTTAAGTTGATTAGTTTAAATCTCTAGTACAATGTTTGTAATCATGAAGAAATAATAGATACATTATCATATAAGAAAATACATAAATACAATTTATACAATTAAACACATCTAATGCATAACATCCACTACACATGTCGTAGGGTAAGTAAGAATAGACACAAGCACATCAAAACACCAGATGCATAACAACATATATACATCAACTAAATAAAAGTCTACTAGACATGAAAAAAAATGATAATGGTACAATCATATCAACAAATATTCAACATCTGTCAAAGTGGGGGGGACCCAAGTGGTAAGAAGACACTACCATTCGACCACATGGTTACCTACTCAGGATTTCACTCCCACTATGTTGGGAAGGTAATGAATGATCTATATATGAATAATCAAACCAAAAACAATCCTAGGAAAGGAAACCCAATAGCCCAAACTACATCAAGGGTACACAATTACTAAAGAAGAAAAGATAGTCAAAATTGAAAAGACAATCAATCCAATACCAACACCACAAAACAAGTCAACATACAGATACCAAGTACAAATTAAATGTCAAAAATCAAAAGATAAACTCAAGTTTAATAAAAAAGCCCCATTTCAAAAGTACAATAACCACAATAATGCCAACTATCATCAATGAAAATAAATCACTAATAATAAATACATTCCATAATAAAATGCCACTAGAGGAAAATACAAAATCTATGAAGGAGACTCAAGCTACATACTAGGGAGTGTCATCACATGGTCAAACTACTTGAGTTACCCTATGGTGGTCTTGCATTAGACCTCGTACCCTCAAGTGTTGAGTTTTCCTAGACTGATCACTATAGACCTTGAATCCTCAATGTGACACATGTAGAATAAGAATACCCTCTCATGAAGATGAGGAGAACTAGTCATACCTCTCACTACATATCATCTCATTCTCATCCTTAGCCTATACAAGTACTCAAGGAATGGGTTAGGAAATATGTTTAATTTATCTTTTCTAGTGTGTTTCATAAAATTAATTATTATATTATACTTATTACATAACACACAATAGGTTACCCTAGTACTAGCCACTTTTAGTCCTGGACCCCTATTGTAAGCCACTCACAAGGACATGCACCTAGACTACCTTCCCAAAAACTCACAAATCACAATTGTGTCTCATACCACAAAAACAATAAAGATCAAATTTGGTTCCATGATAAGAAATCCAAAAATATCATTGGTTTTGAACACCTAAGTTCTCATAAATGCTCATTAAATTAAAATCATAAAGCGAATTTCAATTTGAATCATAAAATACATCGTAACATAGAATAAATTAATTACCATGAAAGAAAAATCAAAGACACCTCTAGTGCACTTCCCAACTTGGCTAGGTAAATAATCCACAAATAAAACCATCATGAAAATAGACATCACAAGACTATAAAGAGAATATAAGAAAGCACATAATTTTTAAGCCATATGATTTAATTCCATCATTTTATATGTTTAGAGTAATCCATAAAGATGTGTTTAGCAATATTAGAAATAAATTAAGAATATGATGTTTGCAATATTATCATGTTATTCATTTGAATAATCTTAATCATAATTGACTTAATTAATAACATATATTATTTTCCTACCTCATACTTCACTCCATGGAAGTCAACATTCTCAAGGTTGGTGAGAAGAAGAAAAGAGGTAAACATTATAATATCCTTCACTAGGCTTTGATGTTCAAACTAATCAATTTCCACTAAAGTCTTTTCTCTACCAAGCCTATCAATGTCCAAGTTATCCTCCCTAGCCCATCTATTTCTACCTTGATCCCCCAAATCTCAGATGAGGTGATGTCTACTATTGATATCAAAAGACTCAAGTCCTCTCTACATCACATCCTTAAACAAATTAATATGGAGAAGAATATTTGGATCGTGGACTTGGATGTAGAAATTGAAGGAAATAGGAGGAGATTCCTTAGAAACAAGAAAAAATGGGTGAATGTGGAAGTCAAACCTAAGCTTGAGAGCCCTCCTAGCTTAGACTCCATTGGTAATGGAAAATAAAAGACCCTAGAAAAGGAAGAAAATTAAAGGCTCTGAGAAGAAATACATTTTTGATGAGGATGAATACATGACTAGTGATGGAAAATCTAAACAAAGTAGTCATTTAAGCCCTATTCCTTCTCATGTCTCTAACACCCAAAAGAGTGACACCCCAAAAATATGGTGGGGTAAAAAAGGGGAGACTCTCACATCCCCCCCTCATCAGTAGGACAAAGAAAACTAGACACTCGGTAAGGATCCCTTGGGGACCTCTACAAGTGAATATCATAATATTCTGGAGGGGTTGAGAGACATGAACAATAGTTTCAAGAAGCTAGAGGAGAGGCAGGAGATTCTGGAATTGATGATGCTACCAAGTTTAAGGTCAAGGTGATGCACTCATTTGCATTGAATCTTCACCTCCTATAGGTAGAGAAATAAGGCCTCAGTTATGTGGTGGTGGTGGACACCACAGACTCCCTTTACAGGTTCCTAACAAATGATTAGCTTCAACTATCATTGGATAAGATAGAAAGGAAGTATTAGAACACATAGATTTGATCTCCTCTTGGTTTTTGTTTCCTTAATTTTTTCTTAAGTTGGTAATCTTGCAACTCAGCCCCTATGGGCTCTATTCATGGTGTTTCCCCTAACTCTCTTTTATAATGGTTTATGTATATATTATGGTTCAAACTACTTGTAGATTTTTAATGGTGTTAAGATTTTGGGATAGTCTAATGTGGTGGTTTCTAAAATTTAGAAGCGGGTAGGTCAAAATGTGTTACTTATGACTTGTACTTGTTTTGCAACATTTTTCTCCTTTGGGTCAACCCTCATTTTTGGCTGATTTCAATTTCAAAATTATAAATTTATATTATTTAATTTAAATATCAATATCAATATCAATTCCATTTCTAAAATATTAATTATATGACTTCTATTTAAGTCTAATATTAATATTGACTTTTCCTTTAATTCATAATGTGACTAGAGATAACTCATTTTTGAAATTGTAATTATAATTAAATTATTTATAATTTCTTTTATAATAATAAATATTCCTAAGTAGATGATTACATAGTGAACTGCACCATAACTTCTCTTAGAATATAACAAAATCACAAATAGTTATTTATTAATTTCCCACTTGCATTAATAAATATATAATCTCTTATATGCAACTTATAGTTTAACTAGACTTAAGAAATCATCAATACTAACATTCACTTTACAAATAAATGGGTAATATTTATTTGATTTTTGAACTTAATAAATAATATTTTTCCAATTTTTTAAAAGAAATTTGGAATAAATATATAATAATAAAAAAAAGGTTTTTTTATACTCCATGTTAAAATGGTGAATAGACATCGAATTGCAAAAATTAAGAGTGGACATCGAAGTGCAAAAAATGTGAAATTCATTAAAAATGTGAATAAGGACAAACTCTATTCCACAAATAGCTCTAACCTCCATCATCATGGTAATCCACAAACATCCAAACTGGTGACCTAGGAATGGTGAACCAATCAAACTTGGAGTACGAAGTAGGATTCAGGCTTCAAAGGCAACAAAGGTGCTTTTACTTCAAATCACTTCAAGCAACCAGTAGATTTACAGGTAGAGGAAAAGGGAATATCAAATTTTGTCGAAGATTGGGAGCGGTGTGATTTAGGAAGGGCTAGATCCCTAACCAAAATTTATTCAGTTTCTAGTCTGGATAAATAAATCTTTGTCTTTAACTCCACCAAATATGCAAAAAAATTATTGAATCCCCCACTCCCATGGCAAGATGGTTTTGTCAATCTCCCAGGCATTGACATTAAACCCCAGGTCCCATTTCATCCACCTCATGTCAACCACTCCACTTACATTCCACCTCACCATAGAGCTGGTGACCACATTCATTCATTTTCTTGGCCTATGCACTTAGTCAACCTTATCGTAGAAAGAGAGAATGACACAATGCTCATAATTAGTAACCATGATAGTAAGGAGCAATTGGAAGAATGCTAGGAAGTAGGACTTTTTGCCTACTAGAATGGCCCCATAGCTGAGTTGCACAAATTGGTAGATTGGTTTGATGAGTTCTGTGGCTCACAAGTTTGTATTTCTTAGCACTTAGATAGAATTCTTTTTTTCCATTATAGTGATGAATTAATCAAAAAGGAGTTTCTTGGGTTTTTAGATTTCAATTTTAAAGGACATGTTATTTATTTTTTTGATTGGGTTCCAAATTGTGAGGAAAGCAATTTATAGTTTAATATTCCAACATGGTTTGTTGTTAAATCTCTGCCCCCAAAGCTAAATCACATATGTATTTTAAAAAGGATTGGTGGAAAATTAGGTAACCTAATTGGGCTAGATGTAGCTTTTGAGACTAGCAATGATGTAATATTACTAATCAATTGCCAAATGAATAGAAAATATACCAAATCTTCAAAACTCATCATGAATAGATCCACATATGATTTGAAATTTCTTAAGTATGAAGGCGGAATAGCAGATATTATCAGAATGGATTATGAGAATATGAATTCTTTCAACATGGATTCAAAAAGTTTGGACCTGAATAGGTCTTTACCTCAAATTAGAAGAAGGATAATAAGGATGAAACAATAATTGCATTGGCGAGAAGATTGTAGTAATGATTAGAATTTGGATATGACTGAAGGAAAATTGGAAGAGGTGAATAATATGCATTTGCACAGGAATGAGAATCCTCTAGGCAGCCCCAATTTACATGGGGACTTGCGGTCAGGTAAAATTAATCAAGCAATCTGTGGTAAGGTTGTCACTCATCAAGGAGAAGATCTTAGATTGGAGAATTATGATGGGGAAGGGGAAGTGCCTATATCAAACAATAGACCTCAACTACAAAGTATTATTGTTGACAATAGGAAACAGAAGAAGAAGGACAAAAAGCACAAGATTAAGAAGAGAAAGGTCAGAGATGATCAGTTGTCAAGAGAACAAATGGTAATCTAGGAAAAGGGGGAGGAAACTCCATCTATCAGATCTATAGGACAAAAGACTTTTGAATTTAGTCCCACTGATAAAGAATTAAAGGGCTCACACATTTCTAAAGAGGATAATCAAGACCCCATTTTAGTAGAATAGCAAGAAGAGGAACCTGGGGACCTTATAGAAGGAAAGTTAGAAGAAATAAAGAATTCCATGCTATTTAATGCTATTTAATGCTATTTCATGAGTTCTTAAACAAGGAATACAATTTGGATCAAGGAATGGTAAATGTAAGCCTATTTGATTTAGAGGAAATAAGGTTTGAACAACTCTTTGATGAATTAATCCAAGTCTTTAGCTTTGAGAATATAAATAAAAGTTTAGATGCTCAAAAAGAAGATTTAATCAAGAGGATCCTCAAGTTAGGAGGAAAAATCTATACCTGTAAAGATCTCAAGAAAGACATTTTAAGGATTGAATAGGAAGACAATCTAGCTAGACATACTCTGATGATGGATTTAGGCTTTGCTTTGAGGAAAAGTTCCAAAGACAAAAAGGTATCTAGTTCAGAGTTAGATCAGCAATATTTTAATAATAAAAGTCTCTCAAGAAATGGTGAGGATGAAATTGATAGAAATCTATTAAAGAAAGTAGTTTCAGTTTAGGATGAGAAAGCTAATCCTATCCAACTTGGATTACATATGAACCAAGAAGGCCACAAATCTTCTATTTGTGACAAGTTCAAAGGAAAATGGGGAAGAAGATCACTTAAAGAACTTAGAGAAATTGATGGATAGAGCATAGAGCAACAAAAGATTGACCAGTTATTCAACATTGGGAAGGGGAAGTGCCTTCTCAGGTAGTTATGAAGATTACAACTTGGAATGCTAGGGTACTCAATGCCCCTAGTAGAAAGAGGTTATTAAGACATAACCTCAAAGCTTTTGATTTTAATTTTGTATTAATATAGGAAAATAAATTAAATATTGTAGAAATAGCTAAAATGAACAAATCACTAAGAGTTTGGTATTTTGTTTTTCAAGAATCTGTGGGGGCCTCAGGGGGCTTAGGTTTATTATGGTATCCTAGAAAGGTTAACATTAATATTTTAAATAGTAGTAGTAATTGGATTAGTGGTAACATTCAAAGTCTAAAATTTGACCTTAACTTCATCATTATTAACATATATGGACCAGTCAGCAATGCTGGGAAAAATGTAGTATGGGAAGATATAGGTGCATTCATGAATAGATTTAAGGACCATATGATTGTATTAGGAGATGACTTCAATACAATCTTAAATATTGAAGAAAAAGTAGGAGGTAACCAAGTGCTGTGTCAAGCCTCTAAAGACTTTAAGAAATGGTGTACCTCACATAATCTAATTGAAACCCCTATTAACAATGGAATATACACTTGGAATAATAGGAGAAAAGAATTTTCTTTTATTGCAAAAAAGCTAGAGAGATTCCTGATAAAGGGAGATCTAGATATTGGCAACCAAAATTTTTTGTTTACTGTTCTGTCGATAACTGGGTCTAATCACTTCCCAGTTAGATTTTAATTCAATGAGCCTCATAAGCTTGTTAGGTACCCATTCAAATGCGAGAAAATGTGGTTCTTAGATTTGAATTTTCTCAATAACATCAAATAATGGTGGGCCTAGGATAGTTGTGAGGAGCCCAAAAAGGTTTTTTTTTTTACTACTAAATTGAAAATTCTTAAAGAATGTATTTTATGATGGAACAAGGAAAATTTCAATAACATCTTCAAGAAAAAAAATTGAAACAGAAAAGCAATTAAAAGACTTAAATGCTGAAGTAATTAGTAATGGCATGAATAATGATAGCTATGGACTAAAAAGAGAGCTGCTAGCTAGATAAGAAAACATTCTTTCAAAAGAGGAGATATTTTGGAAAAAAAAATATCATGAAAGGTGGCTAGCCAAAGGGGATAGTAGTACTAAAAATTTTCATAATTCTACATTATATAATAGATTGAAGAACAAAATCACATGTTTCAAGAATCAACAGGGAATTTTAACTAATAAACTTAGCAAAATTGCGGACACTTTTGTCAAACATTTTCAAAATATTTTAAACAACCATGAAGGATCAAATAAACTAGCACAATATAATCTTCTAAAAGATTTTCCTAAAATCATCTCTAATGAAGACAAGAAGAATTTAAACAAACCTATAACCTTGGAAGAAGTTAAAAAGGTTGTATTTGAAATGAACCCTGATAAATCCCTAGGTCCCAACAATTTTCAAGCCTTTTTCTTTCAAAAATGCTGGGATATTTAGGGACTAATTTATGGAAAGCTATTGAAGCCTCCATGAATGGGGGCTTCCTTCTAGCCGAAATTAACCATTCATTTATCACTCTAATCCCTAAAAATTTTGACCCCAAGACTCTGGGTGACTATAGACCAATCACTTTATGTAAAGTTGTCTACAAAGTCTTCTCAAAATTTCTAGCAAATAGACTCAAAATCATCCTTCTGAAAATTATATCTAAGGAATAGACAGGTTTTATGCTAGGTAGATCCATCTTAGATGGCATTATTAGTATTCAAGAGACCATTCACTCTGCTTCCTCTAATAAAGAAGCATGCATGTTTGTGAAACTAGACATTCAAAAAGCTTATGACATGGTCGATTAGAGGTTCTTGTGTAATATTTTGGAAGCCTTTGGGTTTTCCCATCAATGGATTAATCTCACCTTTAAGTTTATTTCAACATCTAAGATATTAATTCTTATAAATGGATCGCTAGAATGCTTTTTCAAGATTTCTAGAGGTATTCACCAGGGAGACCCCCTATCTCCCTCACTCTATGTCATCATGGCAGAATCATTTGGGAGAGAAGTAATAGAAGCATACAATAAAAGAAGGATTTTAGGCATCACGGTCACTAACAATGTGCCAAACATTACACATCAACAATTTGCTAATGACACTCTACTACCTAGAAAAAGCTTAGCCCAAGAGGCTTGTAGTCTTAGAAATATTATAAATTTGTATATGAAAGCTTCAAGAGAGAAAGTTAATGAATCAAAATCTAAAATCTTCTTTATCAACATAGATCTAGATCTAGAACAACAAATCTGCAAGCTGATGGGTTATAAGAAAGGTGCTTTTCCTTGTAAATATCTGGGAATTGCCCTCAAAAAAGGATCTAAATCAAGCAAAGTCTGGTATAATACATTGGAGAAACTTGATAATAACCTCAGGTATTGGAAGGACAAACGGCTTACAAAATTTGGTAAATGCATTAAGATTTGTTCGATTCTTTCTACTATTCCTACCTTCCCTCTTTCCTATCTTCCAATCTCTAATTAGTTTCTCCACAAGCTGGAAGAAAAATTGAAGAATTTTATTTAGAGGGACAATGATGAGGATAAGAAACTTCCTCTCATTAAATGGAAGAGCATATGTAAACCAAAGGAGATGGGTAGTTTAGGGATAAAAAATTTACAATGGTAGAACACAACTCTTAGGGCATAACTTATTTGGCACCTATATCAAGATAGAAATCATAAATGGGCTAAAATTATTTACAATAAATACCTTAAAGTAGAGGATCCCCGATCAATATTTAGAGTAATAAACCCCCCTAAGGGGTCTGAGACTTGGAACTTCATGATCAAGTGTCACCATTTGATCTATAAACATCTAACTTGGGGTATTGGAAGGGGTGAGGAGGCCCTTTTCTGGGAGGACTCCTGGGATGGAAAGCCCCCCCTTATATAGAGCAATATTCTAGCTAATCTCAAAAATAAGCTTATTAATCTTTGGGGTAATAAAGTCAAGGATTACAAAATGCTAGTTCTTGTAGATGGATCTCCTAAATGGACATGGAAATCATTGGATGATCTAGGCCTAGATGCCAAATCAATTGAGGATTTTGTAAAATTACTTAAAGAAAGGAAACCTAAACATTCAAAAAGAAATGATACTTTGGTTTGGATAGCATCTAATAATGGCATCTATAATGTTAAAGATGGCTATAGGGTTACTCTCGATTCACATGATCTAGAAAGAGTTGATATCCCTTCGAAGCTTTGCTGGGACATGTCTTGCCTCCCAAAAGTTGGTTTCTTTCTATGGTTAGCCATCCAAAATAGAGTTTTGACTATGGATGGGCTTCAAATTTTAGGCATTCAAGGACCATCTAGATGTGTGCTCTACAAGAAAAATTTCAAAAATGTGGATCATATCCTATATAATTGCCCCTATTCTCAAACTTGTTGGGAATGGCTCAGGAAAATGTTGGGTTGGTCTACCTCATTCACTAAGTCTTTGTCAGATCTTCTTAGAGGTTGGCCCGCGACTTTAGTTAAAGGTGTTTATAGCAAGCTTTAGAATATTTCCCTTCTATCATGATGTGGGAACTATAGAAGGAAAGAAATAGAAATATTTTCCATAATGTAGAATTCAAATCTAAAGAATTAATCATCAAAATAGAAGCTAGTATTGTACAAACCACTAACACTTACCTTAGGAATTTTTAGCTAGAGGAATGCTCCTTTTCGAATTGGGATGGGCTTATTAAGAAGCACTGATCAAAGCTATTAAATCCTCCTTTGCTATATAAGAAAAGGAATATAGAGGTTAGGAAGAATTGCAAATGGGAACCTCTGCCTTATGGTTGGGTCAAACTTAATTTTGACAAAGCTACTTGAGGCAACCCTTGTATAGCCAGTATCAGTTGCATCATTAATAATGATGATGGGTGCTAGTTAGCCAAAAAAGCTATGTCCATCAAACCTACTTCTAATAACTTGGCAGAACTTGAAGCTCTCCTCCACGGTCTTTAGCTTTGTCTCAGGCTAAATTTAGCCAAAGTCATCATTGAAGGAGACTCTCAAATTATTTTAAATGCCATCAGGAAATGCTTTACCCTGAATTTAGTTCTCCATTCGCAATTGGAAGAAGTCCTTGTCCTTTTGGATAAGCTCAAAGATTATAGAATATGCCATATATTTAGGGAAGGCAATCAAATTGCAGATAAATTAGATAATTCTAGAGCAGGTGGAGAAAATTTATTGTTATTCAATGAAGAATTAATTTTGGTTTTAAATTATAATCTATTATTTTAACTATAATTTTATCGTGTATGATCCTTTCATCCTACCTTTTACTTAATTGAGTCCCTTGAATATTTTAACTATATATATTGTATTTTGAATCTTTATTCACTTTGCCATTTTCAATCTAATTTTAGGTTCGGCTTTGTATCCTTTTCCCTTTGTTTTATATCATTTTATGGGCTTGTTTCAGCATTTTGTTCCCTCTACCTATCATCATTATGATGATGGTTTTTGTGCTCAAGGGTTTCATTTAATCATGTTGAGGTAGTCATCCTTGTGACTTGGTTCATGATCTTTATGACAACTCATGGCTTCGCTCTATTGTTACCATTATTAGCATTATTTCCTTTTGCCTTTAGGTGCTTTTAGTTTTCTTCATAGGTGTCTTCTTCTATGTTTATCTATTTTCTACCCTTTTCTTCATGGATTCCAATATCTACCTATTCCACACCTCTGAAAGCCAAACCATGGCCTTTTGTAGCTCTATCAAACCTGAGAGATGGAATCATATTATACACCCAGTAGATGTGATAACTTGTATCACCATCAATCAAGCCCTAGGGGAAGGAGTCTTTTACTATCAAGACACCTAGTGAACCAATAGTGACATCATTGGTTTTTTTATTAGCTATTTGGTTAGGACCAAAGTGGAACTAGGTGAAATTATCAGGCTATGTCATGATCTCTTTGTTCCGACCTGGTGCAAGGGATTGGAACAAGCGGTGTGAAGTATAGATAGAAAATTTAGAATTCCACTATTTAAAAAAATACATGAATTTACCTGTGGGCTATCTAGACTTGGATATTGCATATCATCATCCATCCTTGGTTATTCAGGAAGGGATAGCCTTTTATCATGAGTGGCCCAAAATGGAAGCCAACCTCCACTTCCTTCTTCACTGGCATGGGATCATTGCTGATGAGAGTAGGGACTAGCTCATCAATTACCTTTGCATCTTCAAAGCCTACATACAATCGAGGGTGACCTTTGACAACATTAATGACCTATACTTTCAGACCCTGAACGTAGAGAGAACTAGCAGAGCTAAGGTATATTTTGAGTTCCCTCCCAACTATTATGTGGAATTGCCAAATGATATCTTGGAGGTGATAATGGTTTACTGGCAAAGAGGAAGGGGACCTGCTTGAGCTTTGGAAATTATGCTTTGTTTAGGGCTAGTTTTTTTTGAGTCATTTTGATATGTTACTTAGATTTGGTCTGTAATTATCTTATGCATCAACACTTTTATAGCTTTTGTATATAATATATGTATTCAATGTACATCAAACTGTTGAAACACTATGACTTTAATACTATGTGAATATTATAATACTTTAATTTATCCATTTATCTCAGTTGTGGTTTGGTTAATTCATGATAGATGTTTCAGTTTTAAGCTTGATGATGGGAAAATGTTGATTATTTAATCTCCTAGAGGGTATTTTTGGAATTTGCACTCGGATATATCTCAGCCATATTGGATTTTCTATTTGTTTTTAGAAAAGTTCTATGATTCAAGAAATGTGGTTGTAGTTGATATTTCTATGATTTGACTAGTTTAGGCCACTTCGTTAAGTCATGATGAATGTTTTCGATCTTCAAAGATGGTCTAGATATAAATTAAGATGGAAGACTGTTAATTATGAATTATTTTGGCTTAGCCCAGCCACTCTGATATCTATGCCTATTTTACTGGTTTGAACTCTAGTACTGGTTTGAACTCTAGTACTAGGTTAAAGTTTGTATTATTTATTATTTATGATTAGCACCAAGGTTTCAATCTATTCCTAATTGGAAGATGGTTGGTGTTATGTTTATGTCGTATTAGAATTGTAGATTTTTAGTATGCTTTAGTATCTGTGAGATCTTGGCGAGGATTGTCTTGATGCTTTGCTTTCCTATTTTATGACTTTAGATTTGAAGGTATGGTTTTTGCATTATGGCTCAGGCAGTTCATCTTTGTCTTGTAAGATTCAGTAGGTTGTATTTTAGTTTTATTTCTTGTAGCTATAGGATTAGATCAGTTTATTCATTATGCTTACTATTAGATTTTCATTTATTGCTTGTTGCCATTTTACATGCATATGCTTTTAATAGGTTAGGCGTCATTTATCTTAGTATTCATTTCAGATGCTCCTATTTATGCATGATGGATTTTAGTGGTATAGCTTGTAATGAATTATTAGTTCATTTTTAGTTTTTGTTTACCTTCGATCTTCAAAGGATTATTTGAAGATTTCCTTCATTTTATGATAATACATATGGCTTTGTTAAACATCAATTCATTAACTTATCAAGATTGGAATTATAATCATTTTGAACTCTATGGTATATGACCTTTGCTATATTTTTGTTATGACTACTAACTTCTTTTGAGTGATTAGCTTGTTGGATGGTAATCTTTTGCAAAGATAAATCATTTGCTAGTAGATAGTTCTCTAACTTTGTCCAAGCATCCTCTGGTAGAGATTATGTAATACATTGAGATGATGTAATTATCAGGGGTATGCCCCCTTTTTATGTAATAAAATCATGTAAATGAGTCCACTGGGGTATGCCCCTTTTTTAAAATGTAATAATATAGGACATTTGTCCCAAGCAAGACTAGAGGTTTTCTTCTTTGTTCTTTTCTACTAGTACTCGTTTGAATGAAGATAAGCTATTGTAATTTTTTTTTAATTAATTAATAAACTATATCAAGGCCTTGGCCGTTTACCAATCAAAAAAATAAAAAATAAAAAATAAGTTTTTTTAATGTGTGTGTGTGTATATATATATATTTAAAAATATAAATACAAAGTTTAAATTATATTTTTATAAAATAAAAAGAAACGTCCAATTAATATCTTCACATGCCTTCATTCTGTCAAATCATCTAAACATAATATATTTAGTTTTCTATTGTTAGTATATATTTTTCCACATGCATATATAAGTTTAGTTATAATATGCTTTCCTCTCAATTTATCTTTTGTTTTTTCAATTAATTTTGGAACTAAATTATTTTAGATATAAGAATAATATTTATCTTTATTTAGAAAATTCATGATAATCACATGGTTCCAATGAAAAATTTAAAATTGAAATTCTCCTATTCAATTTGTTATTTTCTTCTATATTTTTAATAATTAATTTTTTCTTCAATTAGAAAGGATTTTAAAAGAATACAGTCATAATAATTTTCTATATTAATTCTACAATTTTACTTAGTCAAGTTTTGTTGATCAATAAATTTTCCTTTTGAAAATCTGCAACATAATTCTTTATCTAAAAATTAATACAATAAACTAATAAGCATTATGCAAGCACCTAGAAAGACACGATGTAGATAGATCTTTCAATAACATTCTACAATGGGTTTTCAAACCCTATCTCAAAATAAAAGCTAAAATATAAGACAAACTATGAATGAATGCAAAATCAAATCCTCTAAAACTTTCAACAATTCTTTTGCTCCAATTCCAAATTTTGCTTTCCAAATTGTGTGTGTGAAATAATGAACAAAAAACCCTCTAATATAGAACCCTAACTCCCTTTAGGATTTCTGCTTGTAAAAGCCCTAAAATATAATTATTTCATTTAATTAATCCTTTCATGCATATTTAACTCACTCTTTAATTAAATAAATTATTTTATTTTATTTTTCTAGTTTATTACTTAATGTAAGCACATTAAAAGCAATTATTTATTATTTTAATTAATACAGATAATTAGATTTTTTTAATTTAAATGCAACTCCAATTCTAATCAGTATTAATTAAATATTCAAACTAAAATAATATTTAATAATTAATATTAAAATTATTTTAATTTAATTTTCTAAATTGGGGCTCTAAATTAAATCTTCTAAATTAGCCATATATACAAATAATTCCAAGAAATTAAACATTAATTTTTAATAATATTTTTATCCTTTTAAATCAAATAACATTTAATAACCCAAATATCAATGATTAATCCAAGAATCATAAATAAGAATTCTACCAAGCAAAGCATAGAATGAAAGCCACATAAAATGCCTAAGGAAAACCAACCAAAGTGAAAGTCAAATAACATATGTAGAGAAAGAGTCATGGGTTTTAAAAGGGTAGACATTCATATATGAGTCCTTGTTGTAGGGAAAGTATTTAGGCTATGGTTGGGGTTGGATTTGATTATTAACTTCTCATTCTTACCATTGAGTTATTGTAATAAGGCATGCTCATCCTGGCAATGTAGGGAAGTTGATGCTTGGTACCTAAAACCTTCATAAAATATGGGCATGCACATGTATGCATATATATCTAAGCTAAATAGAAAATGGTAGGGAGTGGTACATTATGTAGATCTTGACTAGTAGGTGACTTTGACTCCCTCCCTTAACCATATTAGATACATCAGATAGAAAAGTAGAACAAAGAGACACACCATACACATGCAAGTATTGGGTAAGTATCATAATGAATCACAAGTTTAATCATCAAATTTGTATATATAACCATGCATTACTATGAGTATAATGATCATCATTTAGAGACCTATCATATGACAACATTATGATAGCAATCATATTTAAGGACTAAGAATCATTAAAGCATTATTAATGCACTAGTAATTATAACCATAAATAAACGTGTCAAATATAATAAACTAAGTAATCAGTGCTAATATATATGTAATCTAAATCATGAATTAATATAATGTATCACTGGCATGAAATAGACCTAAAAGAGTTTGGCAAATAGAACAAAAAAGAAAACTATGAGTGGGCATTATAGTTTATTAAATGATGAAGACATCAAAGGACTCTTATTTAGAGTATTCTTTATCAAGTGTACTTTGTTAGGGCATTCATACTGTTGGTCTAATTTTTCACAGTGTAGAGAAGTTTTGAAAGTTTTAGTGAAAAATCATTTAAGACATTGTATCATGCTGATTAGGGTTTTCGTTCCTTATACTTTTTCAAATTCTTAAGTTGTTCTAGTTCATGTCCTATTCTTTGTGTTGTTTGAATTCTATCAAATTCTCAAGGTTTGTCATCTGTACAATCATTGTAAAACCTTAAGTGTGTAAAAAACCCTAATGCCTTATCTTATTTTACCCTAGTTTTGAAAACCTTCGAAAATAATATTTAAAAAATGACTTATCTTATTTTACCCTAAGTTTTAAAAATTACGTAAGGATGACTTCATAATTTTGTTAAATATTTTATATCCTTACTTGTTTATTGCAGTTTGTGTGAATATATTATTCAAAATCCTAACTACAACACCTTTTCGACCCACCATTGATCTTGATCAGATCGATGGAGGGCACTTTCCTGCATCGTTGAACTACAAGGTTTTTAAATATTATGGACAAGCACCTTTGTACCATATAGCCCTTGCTTATATTAGATTATTAATTCATCACAAAGATTGTGATCTATCAGAATTCATCAAAACCTTTTTGCAGACCTATCAGTACTTTTAATGCATGTTGTCAAATCCCTATGAGGTCATTGGTTGATCTATTAATAGAGGTATCACTTTATGACCAAGATTCATCGAGCATTGATCTTGTTTAGATCAAGCACTAGTGCGTTCCTACAATTAGAAGATGCATGAGAATTAAATAATACGAGGAAGTGCAAATAGGACATGTAGCATAGTCTAACAGTATGGCCTTGTCATTTCCAAGGATAGCATTGAGGTGTCTTCCATGGCAGTTGTTAGATGAGTTGGACTAGAGGGCAGTATTCTATTCGTTAGTTTGGTTGACATGGTGTTTCTAAGATACATGATTTTATGACCATTGATTTATGTGAAATTAAAGGCTAGAGCATGCCCGCATTTTCAAGTTGCATAGGAGATAAATAAAATGGGCAAGTGGTATTTCAACACGTAGCAAGGTGAGGTCAAGAATGTAAGGTATATGCTACACTGTGCCAAGCTATAAAGCAATTTCTGATATCTAATTCCAATTATGCCAATAAAGAGGTTTGTCTGTCAGATAGGATCAAAGTTCTATCAATTGTAGATCCTTTAAAGATCGAGGGTTGGTGCAAGCCAGCATTAAGAAACTGCTCAAGAAATAAGAAATGTGGGTATGCGCCTTAGCATCGTGGGTCACAATGGGACTAGGTTTTGGAAAGTTTTCTAATTCATGTGATGTTGTAAAGCTACAATATTCAAGCATGCTCATTGGTCAAATATGATGTGTATGCCAAGTCGGAGTGATGATGTCATAGGCATGGAGGTATTAATAGTTAATGTTGTAGTCAGACTTGTTAGATGAGTTGGATCAAGAGGAGTTATTTCATTGGTCCAAGTAGATGATGGGACCATAAAAGACAATTTTTTTACCTATCGTCGATCTTGATCTAATCAACGAAGGGCACTTACCCGCATTAGGAACTTGAAGGAAGTTTAAGCAAAGCAAGTGTGCACCATGTAGACATGTGTCTATAGTGATGCCAGTACCCTCATCTCAGAATATTTAAAAGGTTTAAGTTGTGTCACCATTGATCTTTCCAAGATCAACGACTGGCACATGCCCACATCATGAAAGTGCTCATAGGTTAAGCAATGTGGGAAAGCACTAGCCTAACACATGTCAAGTTTGATGTTAGAAACCACTTTCTTAGAAGTAAATATGGGGCTGGCTTGCATGGAATTTTGTCAAGAGGCACAAATTTATATAAATACTTTCTATTGGATAAATACAACTAACTGGGCCTTATTCAATTATAAATTTGTGTAATCATTGATCTTGTCTCAATCAATAGATGGCACTTACCCATAACTTCAAGATGCAAGAAATTTAAGGAATGCAGGTAAGAGGTAATGCAACAGATCTGATCAGATTGACAAATAAGATTTAAATTTGGGTGCAATTTGGAGGTAATGGTTACTGAGAGTTAATATGGTGTAGAGCTCATTCATGTGTTTTCAATGCTCGAATATAATTCATGATCTCACCATTATTGAGCCACAAAATTGCAAAGGGTTATCAAAGCACAGAAAATTTCCAAAGTTAGGGCATAAAATTTTACAGAAAAATCTAGTAAATTGTGGTGAAAATTTCACAGAAAGAAGCATAATTTCGTGGGTAAGTGCTCTAAAAATTTTGAATAGCAAGAATTTGGTGTGGTAGATTTTTAATTCTTATAAAATGCCTCTCTAAAAGGAATTCTTTGGATAAACTGATTACCTAAAAAGGATAGTGCATGATGATTTCCTTGAACGATTTCCCTTATTAGTGAATGAAATAACTACAGGAAGGGAGCTCATTCATAAGAACCCTAGGGTAGTTGTAGCTGAGGGTTTCTATGATAGGGAAAATTGGGTAAGAGATGCCCAAGTATCTATGGGAGGTTTGGAATTGTTTAGAAAATGGTTCTCAAAATGAAAATTGGATACCCCCATGAGCAATGTTAGGGAGTTCAACATTGGGAAGTTAATAGTCCCTTTAGTTTTGTTTGATAGTGACCTATTGATTGACCTAGCTAAGAAATATGATCCTATCATGGGGTGGGTGAAGAATCATGCTGGAGTGAATCTCTTTATGGTTTTCCCTGAATTGATTAGTGAGGT
Source organism: Cupressus sempervirens (assembly GCA_028749045.1). NCBI lineage: Eukaryota > Viridiplantae > Streptophyta > Pinopsida > Cupressales > Cupressaceae > Cupressus > Cupressus sempervirens. The sequence continues at coordinate 484,614,521 of CM053793.1, forward strand.
TTTCAACCTCAAACCTAACCATGTTGTACATGAAATCATTAATATGGATGACTTACAAGCAAGATATGATGCACAAATGATATACTTGAGTACAGGGCCATTGCAGGAGCATGTTGCTAAAGTTGGTACTTTGTATGTGATTACTGCTAGCACCCCAGAGCCAAAACTAAGAAGACATTTTAACCTTAGGGCTTAGGCATTATATTTTTCTCTTTGCAAGATTTTTGGAAAGGATGAAGCAGAGCAAATCCCAGGCTCAATTGTCCTTATTATGGCTCAGACTATTTAATTTGAGATGAGAAATATTCTTGATTTTTCTACTTTCCTTGAAAAATAAATTCACCATGGTTTGGTAGGAATAGCACAGGGGAAAGTAGACAAACCATTCTATTTCTATTCGTTGCTCATGTATGTATTCTTGTATAAGGGATTTACCTTCTTCTAAAGGGTATGGAGCTGGAAATAACCACAGACAAAGAGAGGAATCTAGTTCAGGTATGGAGTGTGGATATGGCTTCAGAGGCTACAAATTGTAGTGCTGTAAGGTTTGACAAATATTTTGCATCAAAGCTCAGATTTATTTTGAGAGGAGACAACCCTAGGATTCCACAAGCATTACTGGAATTGGTCATACCTAAGGACAATGCAAAAGGGCTACTGGCTAGTCATAATTGCGGGGATATAATCCCTTATAATGTTTCAACGATAATAAGAGTATATGGTTTTTTGGGAAAGCCTCATGTGCTACCATTCCATGTGCCTCTGAAAATAGGGATAGCAAAATTGTTATGGCAAATAGGCACTATTGATGAAAGAGATCTGCTAAAGAAGGGTATGATCTTTCTAGTTGTTATTGTAGTGCATGATTTTATTTTTGTGAGAAAGGGATGAAAACACCTCAATTTGTTCCTGGATAGATACAACATGGCAGAGTCGCATGCTAGGTTTATTAACCCTGAAGGATTTTATGATCTCTTAAGAGAGAGGACAAAAGATGCCCACATGGTGCAACAAATATGTTTCCCTAAGGATGTTATCAAGAATGTTTTTTCTTTACAAGAGCAGAAATTGAGAAAGGAAAAATGGATAGTATTTAGTAAGACTCTAGAATTCATCAATGCTTTTGACTCCAATTATGATCCATTGAAAGATAAAAGATATTAGGGAGCCAAGATGCAAGCATTGATGAATAATTTTTCTGTGATAATACAAATCATGAATGAGAAGAAGGACACATATGAAAAGACCTATCTAGACAGGTTGTAGAGGTGCAAAGGAGGATAAACAATAGAAATATAGTGGCTCCTAGTTAGTACACCTTACAGAAAATGGTAGGTTATGTAATGGTGCAAAATGTGCAACAAGCTCCCCTTTAGCAGAGACCAAGGCCAGAAAGTCCATTTGCAGCCAGTGCTCCAAAGAGGAAAAAGTTGGAGCAAGGTTCCTCCTCTCATGTAGAAATTTACTCCCCAAGCTAGTCCCCAATTTGAATAGATGATGAAGCATCTTTAAGGGAGCAGCTTAGACAAATTGGTGGAGAGGCAGATGTAATTGTTACTTCCATAAATGTGAAGATTGGGAAGCCACAAAAACCTCCTATACCTCCCTTGGATCTCACTGTTGTTGACTACCAAGGTAAGGAGATAGATCCTATATTGCCCAAGCTTTTGAGAGATTTATTAATGATGAGAATTTTGTGAAATCTAGAGCTTTTACACAATTCTTATGGAGGTTGAATGTAGGAAATTTTGAAAAGCCATGTTAAAAGATAAAAGCAGAGCAACTTGACAAATTAGACTCTGTTATCAAGGAAGAAGTAAAATCTAATTTTTTGAATGATTTTTCTCAATTGATACCTAAGGCCAAAAGGAAGATAATTAAACAATCAGGAGTCCTTATTTTACCAAAGTGGGATATAGTGAATGCCATGGTTTTTTATTCAATAAGGAAAGTAAAGGATGTACAATATAAGACTGAAGAAGAGTTACTATAGGCTCATAGAGGAGTCAAGTTTAGTGATGACCACCAAGCCCTAGTTATTTGGTCAATTGAAAAAAGGGAAAAGACTAGAATGCAAGAAATTTCTACTACAAAACATTCTGGTGCATTAACAATATTCAAGGCTTGTGAGGTTGGTAGCAAGAAAATAATTGGGATGGCTTCAAAAATGCTAAAATTTGGTAGTGTAGTATATGGCCAAGAAGAAGATAAATTTATACAACTCAATGCTAGATTTGAAGAAGTTTTGAAAGAATATGAGGATAGGGGTATGCAAATATAGTAACTAGAAAACCAAGAGCTCAAATGGAGAAAATACTTGGGAAAAGAAAAGTGGGAGATTCTAGTAAATCTAGAACTGCATACCCCCCACGGCCACCCATTGAACCCTTCAAATCAACTCCAATTATTGAGATACCAGACACCCCAGAAAGGCCTCAGTTCTACACTACAAAGGATTTTGAAGAAGAGAAGACTACGTTGTATGCACTGCATGTAGAATTAAATAATCAATTTAAAGAGAATTTGAGGTAGGGTGTAATGTATTTAGTGGATAGGATAGAATGGCGAACATTTTTTGATCAATTGGCAAGGATTGCAGCTATCAAGGATGAATTGAAGAGAGATGAAGTTATATTCGGACCCCTTGTGCAGAAGTGGACAAAAAGGAATAGTGATATCACTACAATGTGTATATCTGTCACCCAGTGGTCTTATCATCAAATTGAAAATATTTTTGATTTGTTAAATAAATTACAAGGTTTTGATGACAAATGAGATTAGAAGAAGTTAACAATTTTTTTTTCTAAGTATATTGCTGAAAAGTTTGATTTGTTTTCTTGTGCTTTAAAGACTATTGATAAAGTAAAGGAAAAGGAAGAATGGAAAAGGGAGTTGGATGAGATATTTTGTGAGAGGATGAATAAAGTCACAAATGAAACTAGCCACTTGTTATGGGAAATGACTAATGAGGAGCTGGTAAAGGTACAATTCTATACTGCCATCAAAAAAGATCTTGTTGATATAGAGGCAATTGCAAATTCTTTAATGACTATACAAAGAGAGATTTTAAATTTTGATTAGCTAAATGACACTTCCTATAATGAGTGGAAAGATAAATTCATGTCTATAGAGTAGATGGTAGAAGATGATGAGGTACAAGATGATGTTGAAGTAAAAGTTACCTTTACAGTTGATGATGAAGACAAGGAGAATCCTTAGGTTAAAGTAAGTTTGCAGGTAACTGGAGATGACTCATCACTCTTAAGCTTGATAGCCACTTACTCCAAGGAATCTAAATAATCAAAGAATCAAATCATAGTACCCTTGTCTTTCCAAATGGTGTAATAGAAAGGGACCCACAAAAGAGTGTTTGATGTATAAATCTTTCTATTATTCACAGTTTTGTCTTTTGTGATAGGTGTTTGTAATTATCTTTTTGAAGGGGACACGTGTCAGTTCTCTATGCTTGAAACTTTTTGCATCTCACAGTATATAAGTGAGATCCCAAGGCTAGAGAAAGGGTCTGAATACTTGTATATTTTTTAACTTTCAAGGAAAGTACAGTCGGTCCAATCATGTGTAGCTATTTTTTGAGTTTACTTCTAGTTGTGTACTTTTCTGATGACAATTAGAAATGATAGTATTAGTATGAATTCAAGGGTTCTTCATTGAGTTTTTATTGGTTCTTGTATTAGTCAGCAAAATGATAAAACAAAAGGGTATTTACACTAGATCTGCGTTACTATTTTTTATCTCCATTTCATGAGTTTGTTAATTTTGAGATCATTTGATTGAATGCAGTCTAGATGGGTTGTATATTGGTGTATTGTTGCTTTTAATTCAATGGATTATGTAAATGCTTCAGTAAATCTATAGAATTCATGAGTTCATGAAAATGATATCTCATAAGAATGGGAATAGGTGATTACAGTTGATGAATTCAATTACAAGTTAATTGAACAAGATCTCCTACCAATAGTTGACTCTTTGCTCCTATGGATAAGGCACTGGTCATATAAATCAGAGATGGTTAAGAGTAAATTCTACTTCTACATGTCAAAAAAATTATATTTTCAAAGTCATTTTCATTACATTTTGTTCAAGGTTATAATGTTGGCCACCACTCGTTTGCTTTTAATTTCTAAGTCTTAGGTGTGTGCTAAAATGTTGTCACACTTCTATGAATCATTACATGTAAGAAAACTCAAGAATGAGCCCTCACAAATCGATCCATAGCTCTCTACTCATAGAGTGCAAGGGTTTGCAATGGAGGCCCTCAGTTTGACCTATTTTTGTGCCCATGCAAGTACACCATGAGATGAGAGATTCAAAGAGGAAAAGCAAGAATGCTAGTCTCCATGATCTTCAAATATGCATGAAAATAAGATCTAATCTATGAAAGCAAAATCTAATCTATAAATGCAAGATCTAAGCTAAAAGCCCATGATGGGTGCAAGAGAGAAAGAGACAAGAAAATAGAAGTTCTCCACAAAAAGCTTTTGTATTCAAACTCCTTCAAAAATTGGTCTTCAAACCTGCAGCATAACGATAGCATAATCATGGGTGTGTAACATGAGGAGAGGGCTCTCCCTTATAAAGAAAATTATGGAGGTGAGAGGCTTCTCACAACCAATATGGGATAATAGAGCTTGATCCATGTGAGACAAAATTCCACCAATGAGAAAAGAGGAGTGGTTGAGGAGAAAGTGGAAAGATAAATCCCACTTAGATCACTTTTTTTAAGTGTAGAGAAATTAAATAAAAAGAATTTATTTTATTTCCTTTTTTCATCAAAAGAGATATTTAAGTGGGATTTTTATTTAATTAAAAGGAAGCAAGTTCTTTTTAATTAAATAGAAGATATTTAATTAAATTAAAAGAGAGGTTTTTCTCTTAATTAATTAAATGTGGATGAACTGTTTAATTAAAAGAGAGGTTTTTTTTTAATTAAATGGGGATTTTATTTTATTTAATTAAAAGAGAAGATTTTCTTTTAATTAAATAAGACTTGGAATAAGATGATCAATCTTAGAAATGAAATAAATTGAATTTGATCAAGGAAATTGATTTGAATTGATTTAATAAAATATTACAAACCATTGATTCAGAAAATTTGATAAATTGATAAATTGAATAATGGGGGCCCATAGTCTAGGCGACCATTTTTGGGTGCATACATTAGGTAGCTACTATTTCTTGAAATAGTTGTAAATTCTAAGAGAATTATGACTAGATCTGCTTATGAAACTAAGATAATTTTCATATAATGGTTTGCATTTGAATCATCCCTAGGTATACCCACCTTGGTTTTGTAGGGCCTAAAGAGTAGAAAACCATCCTTGGTTTCATTGAAGTTGGGTCCAAATGGTTTACTTATGTAATTGTTAACAAGAATTGGCTAATCTTTAGGTTATATGAATGTTACCTTTTTGGTATTGAGCTTTTTTTTATTAAGTAGGACTCTTATTTAGAGTATTCTTTATCAAGTGTACTTTGTTAGGGAATTCATACTCCTAATATTCTAGGTTAAGAACTTGGTTCCTTGGGAAGGCTCTTTCCCTTCCCAACATTTTAAAGGAAAAACATTTGACTTTTCCTGAGGCTTCAATGTCTTTAAGCTTAAATTCTGATAAAGGCTTTCTTCTCCTTTCCTTAGCCTTCTTAGCATAGTTTGTTCATGACTAACCTCGGTGAAGTAACCTCATGCCTAGATCCAAGGGCTCCTTCCTATCTAATGCTTTACCTTGATCCTCTACACCATTTATTGGATCCTTTCTAATCTCTAACCCCATACTAGTCATTCCTTCCACAATGGCTCCAACTTCTATGAGACTAAAATTGCAACATTTGGGGTCAAATTGTGATGGTGGTGTAATTTGTATCAACTTTTTTAATTATTTTTGTCGCAATTGTCCTCGACACTATTCCAATACCAATATTGGCATCATAATTATGATGTCTTGTAACCATAAACACAAAACAAAATGACATAAATCATTCCCCATTGTTTCAATTGTGGAGAGTTACGTAGGAAAGAGGGTTGAGAGCTTCAAATGAGGGTGAAGAGTTGTTAACATTGTCATACCCTTCATTGTTGTGGTCTCTACATTTTGTTGCTATAATATCTAGATTTTGTTATTGTTCCCTTGGTCAGTAATTTTTTTGTTGTGATATCTACAGTTCATTGTCATACCCTTGCTCTGCGGTTTGGTTAATTTTCCCTTGTGATCTCTACATTCTATTTTTGTGTCATTTATCTATGATTTGGTTGTCATGCTTTTGTGATCTCTACATTTTATTGACATGCCCTTGCTCTTTGATTTTGTTTCTATGCCCTAGCTCTACAATTTTCTTCAAGTGCTATGTAAATTTTTGTTTTTTTTCTTCTAAATAGGTATATCTTTATATTTCCTTCTATATATGTATATTTAGAGATCTTTTTTAAGGTTCTTATTACATCTTAGCATGATAAAAAAATTGATCCAACTGCATACATATTCCAAAATCCAACTAATAAAACAATAAAACTCACTCAACCCATGCTAAGTGACTTACCTCAAGATTATCCACAAAAATAATGTAGACTAGGAAAAAAGGGTAGAGTTCGCAAGAATTTTATAAAAACACATCATAACATATATTTTTAGAAAGAAACTAGTCATAACCCATTAAATTAGGTCTAGTTGATTATCATCTGGGTTGATTATAAATTCTTGTAGAACTGTCATCAGATTAGGTATAGTAAGATGAACAATCAATTGTTCCCATCCAGCAAGATCAAATATAGTTTTCCATGGTATTTTTGCAAGCCACATTTTGTATGAATATTACACATAAAACTAAGAAATTCCAAACTTTTCAGTCTATTAAGGCCTCTTTCCCAATTGTTCATGTTCTTTTGTATGCTTCCGTATTGTAAATATTCTATGATCATTGTGTTCTATGTAATTATCACTCCACTTTTTATCTATCTCATGGGATAACCTCTCTATTGACACTTTGCAAAAAATGATTCATGCCTCCCTTCACTATGGTGCCTCTACAAGATTTCTTCATTCCACATGAGCATGATGTCCTCAAGTTCCAACGTGATGCCTACCAATTTTTTACTTTTGAGTGAAGTTTTAGACAATATTTTTTAAAAATATCATGGTAGCATTCTATCAAACAGTTTTTGTGCCTTATCTATACTACCCAATTGATGAGTTGTCACTAAGAATTTTTGTTAGATAGGAAGCAAGTCACATTTATTTTCATTCCTCACATATTATTTTATGGATACTAGCTTCTTATCTAGTCTCTATAGTCACCATTGCATATGGATTATTTTGAAGCTGATTTGTATTATTTTAATCCTCAATATTTCATGGCTTGGTGCGAATCCATGTTTATCTAAATTTTTTCTACAATTTATTTTTTAATATACCATCTCAAAACATAAGAATGGTAGAAAGTAGTTGGGAATGGGGTTTTGAAGTGAAAAAGTTTTCTACTTTTCTTTTGCTAGAAGAATATGAATATTTTATTTACAACCTCTAAATACATTAAAAGGAAGATCAAAGAATAGTTACCAGTATAGTCTTCTATATACTTTAGAAAGTAAATTGCGATGTAAAACCCCTACATCTTATACTTCATTATACTTCAACTTTCTATGTATTTAGATCCACATTTATTTTACTTAATTATGAGAATTTGATTCTTTACATAGTTTTCCATCTTATGGACTGTTCGTCAAATTATTTGCAAAAATGGGTGCAACAGAACTAATCATGCAATGACAGTTTACATGGAGTCCTTATGACAACAATGGAGGGTAAGGGTGATGTCATTCTTTTGGGGCACTTGCTTCCCACATCACATCTTTGTATATTTCTACTTTTCTTCGCCAAATTTTGTTTTTCACTTCTCTAGCAACTATACTAGTGTCATGATCGATATTTTACTCAAATATGTTTGTATAGTTTGACATGCCTCTTCAATGATTAGCTTAAAATCATTTTTTCTCTATTGCTTTCTTTTTGCCGCTTTTGTTAGGTTTACAATTTCCAAGTTTTGATTTTATTTATATTTATTTAGGTGCATGGTATTTTTTCATTTAATTGAATCTTGACTATTGATTATTTTTCAAAATCATTTTTTTAGATCGACTGCTTGTAGATTAATAGTTCCCCAATAAATTATTTTTTGATGGACAAACAAAAATGATACAAAGAATCCCTTGACCCAAGGTTGAAGTAGTCAGATCTATTCCCCCCAGTGTCTAATGTGTATAGCAGTGCATTTCAATATAGGGCCTACAAATAATTTAGGAAATAGATTTTTATGATTTATAAACCTAAAGACTATTTTCCTATAAGGAAAAGCAATAATTTTTTATTAATAAAATAAAATGCTAATGTATTATTTTAAAAATAAAATAAAAAAGCAAAAACATCAGAAAGAAATCATAAATAGATAAAGTTGTGTTAAACTTTTCAGTGTACAAAAACAATTTAGGAAATAGAATTTTAATAAGCCAAAAATATATTACAAAAAGAAAATTATTTTTGAGATCCTTTATGTTTTTACTACAAATAATCAGAGATTTTTTAATTTCTAAAATGTAAATTATGTAATTGAATTTAAGTGATATAAATGCACAGCGAAATTATAGTCTTGTAACAACAACAAAAAAGATGAGTTATGATTAAAAAGGAGGGATTTTACTCATTCTTTTTTAGTAAGATTAATTTTAGATTTAAAATTTTATTCAATCTTTTACTATAAATGTATTATTTGTGTATGCTAATCTAAAGTAGTGTTGGCTATTTTTTTAATTTTTCTTTTGGTAGAACCATGTGTTCAAGAAATTTGTCCTTTGTCTCTTTGAAAAAGAAAATATTGTTTGCCATTATAATGCACATAGTTTGATGAAATCCCTATTATGTTATTGAAAAAGCTTTAAATTTATTGCCAAGTAGAAGAAAAAAAATAGATAAATGTTCTCCTTGATTTTGGACTGAATTAGAAATTTTTCTGCACTTCACACTTTTCATTTTTGTGAAAGGTGAAGTAAAGGTCAAAATGTTTTGAGATGGTTCGTCTTTGAATGCTCCCAAGAATTTGTAGCAACTATTCTCACTGCTAGAAGAATAACTTTATTGAATATTTGAGTATTAGGAGTTGAAGAAGCAATATTTTCTTTTATGCAAATGTCATAATCACAAGGCTCCCATAGTATCCTCAATATTATCTAGATGTTATTTATGTCATGCAAGCTCTTTCTAAAGCCACTTCTTCTCCTTTTCTTTCTAAAATTTCTCCTTCTCCTTCACTCTCACACCTTAAATTTTGATTGTTAGAAATCAACTTCATATTGTGTTGTAACTCTAGCATAGGTGTTTGATCATTGATAGCTTTTATTTTAGCATTCCAATTTTCAAGATTGTTCTACACCCTCACTTGCAAACCTATCATGTCAAGAAATTTTTGTAATTTTCAACAACATTTTCTTACTTCTGAGCTAACCATTCTTCAAGTGCATTTTCTTGTAAAACATTAATTTTGTTTAACAATTGTAAACTCTTAGAAAGTACATTTTTGTTTTTATGTATGTAGGTATATATAATAATGAATAATAATAATGTTTTCATGTATGTCAAAATAATAACTAACATTATCATTGGATCATATAATAATAAAGTAATCAACCTAGTTAATCAACAACTAGACCAATTTAATTGGTGTTTCCAATGTTATAGTACCTACTACAACTCTTTCCTGGATTTTATCGAGTGACTCCCATTATATCCTTATTAAAATCAATTTCAACATTCAAGTTTTCAAGATTGGTCAACACCCTCACTTGTGGACCTCTCATGTCAAAAAAATTGTGTATTGTTTCAACATTTTCTTGTAAAACATTAATTTTGTTGAACAATTGTAAACTCTTAGAAAGTGCATTGTTGTATATATGTATATATGTATGTACATATCTATATGTATATACACACACACACACACACACACACACACACGTGTGTGTGTGTGTGTGTGTGTGTGTGTGTGTGTGTGTGTGTGTGTGTGTGTGTGTGTGTGTGTGTGTATTTTTGGAAATATAGATGGAGTAACTGAGAGGGGAGGTGAATCAGTTACCACAAAAAAAAATCTACAAATTTCTTAGATGTCTAATAAAATTATTTATTGCAGTCACTTGGTAAACATACTTAAAATGTTGTAACTTGGTAAATGTAGTGTATGTTAACTTTAATAGATCTTAAACATTCATAGTGATTAACATGCAAGCATAAAAGAAATAACATGAACACATGAGACACTAGATTTAACATGGAAACCCACTATGGGAAAAACCACCAAGTAATTAGCTATTGATTTTTATTGTTTTGAAGTTAGCCCTATTAGGAGATGACCTGGTTAATGGTTACAAAACAAATTTTTAGGTGTGACCTTGTTAGAGGATTTAATCACCCTATTAGGAGTGGCCTTACAAGAGGTCTTTAGAATAATTCAATGGAACTATCACCTTGTTAGATGATTTACAACTGGCTATTAAACCAACTCTGCTAAGATATTTTGGAATCACTGCTACAATGGTAAGAAAGTAACAATGAGATTACCTAAATGAGATGCAACTGGATTTGCTAATTACCGATCTCTGTTCTACTTCACACTAGATCCTTCCTAATCAAATATAACTTTTCTACTCCTCAAGGATATCTTACCATCCTTCAAATTCACTCACACTTTTCCTCTTCAAATAATCAATACACTTGCATACTCGCTCATACACACTAGAATCTCAACTTGACAATTCATTTATACCATTCAGATTATCAAGTTGGCCCAATTACAAGTTACAATTACCAATAATCATTACCTCAGTTGGTTGTAATCAATACTTGAAATAATTAAACTTCCTTTCTCAAATTAAAAAAATCCTTCATTGGCTGACCTTGCTCAGTAAACATTGATCCTAAAATGATTTCCTGTGTTGACCAACAGAAGCTTGGTTAACACTACGAACCTACAAAAAACCTTTGGCAACTAAGTGAACTTAGTAATCACTAATTTTCCTTTATGAACCATGAGAGCTCAGTTAACACTACTTTCTACCACATTTTCCTTTGATGGTTGAGTGAGCTCAGTAGACACAAAAAAATTGCCTTGCTAACCAACTGAGCTCGGTAAGCATGGACTAATAATTGATATGATATTTGTGTAACATCAAAGATAACACAAAATTAGACAATTGTATCCAATAATCTACCTCTTTGGCATTGATGGCAACACATGTCATAGCACAATAAAATTTGAAAACAAGTCTTTCTCTGATAGAAAGTTTTCTCCCACTTAGATTTTATGCCACAAACTTCTCTAATATAGTAATCCCCCTCTGCGAAGGAATTACATGGCTTCTTCTCCAAACAAAAAACTCTCCCTGAAACAAATTTTAGAAAGATATGATAGTAAACTCTCCCTCTTTGACAACACATGCCAAAGACAACACATACCAAATGAGTATCAATGTACCTTTAGTACTGATTCATATTCAATGTTCTCTTGACTATGTTGCATCAACTGGTAGATCTTCAACTTGGTTCCTATTGATGCATCACTAAAGCTTTACATTAGTGAGCTTCAGATAGGGGAATGACCCCTAACTTACCTCTTAGATATAGGAATGCATCTTTAGGTAATGGGTTAGTGAATATGTTTGCAATCTGCTCTTTTGTATGAACATATTCCAATTTGATTTTTTTGTCCTGCACCAATTCTCTGACAAAATGGTATTTTATAGCAATATACTTGGTTTTGAAATGCATCACTAGATTCTTTGATATGTTAATTGCACTTGTATTATCACAAAACACAACAACTTGTTTTTTGATCTCAACCTTCATACCTTCCAACAACTATTTAAACCAAACAATATTAGAATAGTTCACTGATGCTACAACATACTCTGCTTCTGCTATAGACTAGGATGTGCAATTTTTCTTTTTTCTTTTCTAAGATACCAACCTTTTTCCAAGAAAGAATGATCCACCACTTGTACTCTTTCTATCATCAATGTTTCCTGCCCAATCAACATTAGTAAACACTTTCAAGTCTAGATTTCTTCCAATTTTATACCATAAGCCATAATCTTTAGTACCTTTCAAGTATCTCAAGATCCTTTTGATTGCCATCATATGATTTTCTCTAGGTTTTTCCAAGAATCTTGCTACTATACCAACTACAAGATCAATATTAGACCTTGTATGAACTACATACTATAATTTTCCAATCATTGACCTCTATAAGGTCTAATCTACCTCTTTTGAGTCATCATCTTTGATATCCTTTAGTCTAGTACACATGGGGGTTCTAACTGGTTTTGAATCTTCCATAGAAAACTTCTTGAGTATCTCCTTGATATACTTAGACTGAGTGATGTAGATACCATTCTCACTCTGCTGTATCTAAAGACCAACAAAAATTTAATCTCACCAAACATAGGTATTTCAACTTCTTTGTTCATTTGCTCTAAAAATTCTTTGCATAGATCACCATTCCCTATAAATAAAGTGTCATCCACAAATATTTTTTCCAAGACAATCTTGTTATCTAGTCCTTCCTTGATGTAAAAAATATCGTTATCATTAGTTCTCTAGAAACCAATTTGAAAAGGGTAGTTATGCAATTTCTCATACCATGCTTTAGGAGCTTGTTTCAGACCATACAATGCTTTGTGTAATTTGTAGACCATTTCCCTTTTGTCTAGATCAACAAAACCTTTAGGTTGTTCAATGTAGACTTCTTCATCAAGAATACCATTGAGAAATGTAGATTTAACATCCACTTGATATACCTTAAATCCTTTATGTGTTGCATATGCAAGTATGGTCCTGACACCTTCCAATCTTGCAATAGGAGCAAAAGTCTCACCATAATCAATTCCTTCCTCTTGAGAGTAGCCTTTACATACCAATCTAGCTTTGTTTCTTGATACCTTACCATCTTCATTCAACTTATTCCTGAATACCCAGTTTGTGTCAATCACATTTTTATCTTTAGGCCTAGGTACAAGAGTCTAGGTTTTATTTTTCTCTATTTGCTCTATCCCTTCATTCATAGCCTCAATCCAACTTTCATTTTCCAATGCATCTTTGACATTTCTAGGTTCAAAATTAGCAAGTAAATAAGTACCTTTTATCTTACTTCTTGTCATAGTACCTTCTAATTTATCTTCAATAATCTGATTTGGTGCATGATGCTTGTTATCATTTTTTACGCCCTACCAGGATTCAAATTAAAAATTTTTACCTGCCAATGGCTAGTGTGCAAAGTTAATATTATTTTAAATACCTGATCAAACCTTATAATATGTTCTATGGCCCGCAAGTCTTCCATCATCAAATCTAAAGAATATCTACGGTTGGCGCTACCTCGCCATGGGAAGTTGCATGGTGGATACCATAGCAACATAGCACCTCGGTGATGTGTGGCATGTGGGTCTGTTTTTGTCTTGTTGGCTGTAGGATAAACAGGTGTCTTGTCTTTCGTGGTAGTTGTCAAATGGGTTAGAATATAGTGGCATTTTTTTCATTGGTCCATTCAGCCAATTTGAGACGCAGTTGTATAGTTTTGTGGATCACCGTAGATCTAAGGCAGATCTACGACAGGCACTATCTCACTATGGAGAACTGTGAGAATTTTAACCCTAGTGACATAGCACCCTTTCGCCACGTGGATCGGGGGGCCAGGTCTCGCTAAGGTATGTGTGCCAAGGATTGCTAGGTGTCATTCGAGTGTGGTACAATTGTTGAGATGGTGCCAGGTATGATGGTCCCAAGTAAGAACAAGCATAGTATTACGATGAGTCTTCATGATCGTCAGATTTCAGGAAGATCGATGGTTGGCATTATCGCACTATTGAAAGTTGCACACTACATACCATAGTGACATAGCGCCTCAATGACACATGCATGTTGGGCTCATATTATCTCTTGAACCTCAAGGTATGATGCCAGGTTATGCTAGGTAGATACCAAGTGTGCTGATAGTGTTTTGCAAGCCCAAAAGTTGAAAAGAAAAGTGTAGAATACAACGAGTCTCCACGATCGTCAGATTAAGAAAGATCAATGATGGGAACTATCTCACTATGGAGAACTATGAGAATTTTAACCATAGCGACATAGTGCCTTGGTGACACGTGTCTTGCGAGCCCAACCAAGGTTGATAATTAACGGCTAGCAGTTAGTGTAACCATCATAGCTAGAGTTGGAGGAGTTGACGCGGTTAGTGATGAAAGAGATGATCAACTATGTAGGACTTTTGCGAGGTGGCAAAAATAAAAAGAGGTTGTTGGTCCACGTGGTCCATCCTGCTTACAGAAACAGGTTGACTCGCTGACTCTATTGATTCACAAATCAAAAAATGAAGGTAATCAATTTTGTTGCACGATTTGATCTTCATGATCGATTCCAACTACCACGAAATGAATGCAAAATGAGAAGAACACTCCACCACCCATCTTTTGATCCATCTACCGGGTTAGAGCACAGTTATGGCATTGTTTTGGTCTTCTCAGGGCCCTATTCCAAATCATTGTGTCTAGATCCGCATCCAGATCAGATTTACCCTTGATTGTTCTCTATAGGACTTAATGGCAGGTAGCTACAAAGTCACTTCAGCCAGAAAAGATCTTAGTTATGCCTCAATTATAAAGGTAACTTTTTTAGATAGTAGGGAAGGACCTTTCTCTGGCTTTTCTCTACTGTTGCTATGCAATTCTAGTGTGAATTCCCCTGTGCCTCTGAACTGTATGATTCTCTATTTTATCTCCTTCAGCCATTGGTATGAAAGTGCAAGAACTCTTTGCCTTCGCCATTATTTTGTAAAAGTCTATAATCTACATGACTGTATCTTTGTTGGCTTGTGAATGGTATATAAGTGAATCTCTCTTTCCTTGTGTCATTCATCTTGATCATCTTGATTTGCATGTGGTTTTTTGATTAAAGAAAGTCTGAATGTGTATATCCTTAATTTCATTCTGGTTCAATAGTGCATATATGAGCAGAGATTGGTCTGAACACTCTATTTTTGGTGCATCACCTCTTTAGATTAGATTAGGTAGATTTGCTTCATGCTCTCCTTCTCCATTTTCCCCTCCAAGAGTAGTTAGGTGCACCCTGATAGTAAGAGGAAGCCGGCCTTCTCTGGAGACTCAACCTCATAGTTCAATTCCCATAGCTTGGAGGTTGTTTACATGTTTCACTAGGTTGTCCTCACACATAGGCTCTGGACAAGGGTGCAAACCTAAGTGACAACAATTTTTGGCATGCCTGGTGGGACCATTTCAAAAAAATTCAAGTCTATTGGTGTCAAAAGGAAAGATTTCAAGATTAATACTGAAGAGATAGTACTAGCTTCAGTGTTTAAGCCTTCAAGAGGCTCATTCTTCAAAGTACTTGGCAACTCTGAGCTTCAAACACATATCTGGTTCCAGACCAAAGTTGCAGTGATTCATGCCCAGAGCTAAGGAAAGGACATCTTTTAGAGGTAATTTTCAATACCAAGAGCTTTTAGTTTCAAACCCTAGAAGAAGGAATACTAGAATATCCTTATCACTAGGTAAGAGCACAGTAGTAACAAATACTCCTACAAGATCTATCTCTACTCCTCCTACTATTAGATCTCAGCCTAGACTGCTATTAGCACGTATCAATAGATCACTTGTATATATGGCATTGCCTAGAGCTCATACTTTTGCCACCTTTAATGGTGGGAGCCCTCTCTTGTTAGCCCAAAGACATGACATACCAATAGCTGCACTCAAAAGTATACCATAATTTATTGGTGAAACTTCTATCTCCCCCTCAGAACACATTCAAGAGGTTGCAAATGTCTGCAATATCCATGGCATTATAGAGGATGATGTTGCAATTAGACTCCTAGCCTCATCCTTTAAAGCAAAAGCACTACAATGGTATAGAGGTTGATCTCATGGTTCTATAACAGATTGGGATGGATTAGGAGTAGGATTGTGCAAACATTTTGAGGATAAGAGTGACTATTTGTCACTTTTAGAGCAGTTGACTACTATAAAAAGAGCCTGCCATGAATGTATGATTGATTTTAACTATAGATTCCAAAAGACATGGGATAGAATACCTACTTCGGTAAAGCCTACCCCTGGTAATTCCTTCTTGCATTACCTTAGAGCTTTTAATAGCGATATTGCCACTACAATCGAAACTATGGGAGGAGATACCTTGCCCAATGCTTCTCACATAGCAATAAGGGTGGAAAACATCTTGATACGAGGAGGTAAGTTAGCTCCAAGGCCTCCTATACCTTTCTTTCCTTATGTTCCAAATCATCAACTAGCAATGGCTCCCCTTCCCACAACTTCTATATCACAATCCCTTACTCCAATCCCTCAAGCTTCCACATCCTCACATGGGATAGATGAAATCAAGGAGATGATGCAATCTATGATGCAGAACATGGACAAAAGAGACAAGAACCTTGATAAAAGATTGCAAGATCAAGGGAGGAATGTAGAAGACCAAGGAAGGAGGCTAGATGATAATTTCTCTATGATGCAGAAAGTGAGCAACAAAGTGGTGACTTTAGAAAGACAACAAGCTCAAGGTAGTAAGCCTCATCAATTGCACTATCAAACTCTGAATAGTGGTAGGCCTCCAAATCCTAATCATTGGAACCATTCTTTTGATCAGAGTAGGTAGGGTGGCCAGGCTTCAACTTCAAATGTAAACCAAAGTAGGGCCATAGTCCATCAAAACAATATGGCTCAAGATCAAGATTTTTGTCCCTCCTATAACTACTCCTATGCCTATTGTATGTGTCAGAAGGCTAAATCTTATTTGGCCTTGATAGTCCAAGAACCTGCAGCAAAACAAGCATACAAGGAGGACCAATTTAAGGATGCCTCAGATATGCAAAGACAGGGTGATTGCTCTTTTATGAATCATCAGATGGAGGAGCATTGTAATGTAAACCAGGATTCCATTGCTCATAACACTAGAAGCAAAAGAAGAGCTATGGAAGATGTTTTCTCTCCTCCTCCCAATCAGGCCTCAACTTTGAATACAACACCTCATGAGCAAGTAGCAAATAATCAATCAAGTGCCTTTCAACAACAAAGGAAAAACCATGGCAGAAATGATACAAGTGATCCTCAGGCCATCCCATCACAACCTCATACAGTTGCAGCCCCCAAGGTTTCTACCAAAACATCTGCTATGCCATTTAGTGTGGTAGAGAAAATGAAGAAGACAAATGTGAATATCTCCATTTGGGATGTTGTTGCTACTATACCAATGCAAAGGAGGTTGCTGCAGGTAGAGTTAGAAAGAATTGAACCAAAGGATCAGACACCTAGCATTGAAAGTGCCACAAGCCTAGTACAACCATCAAGGGAGGAAGAAACAAGTAAAAGGGTTAGACCTCCTCCATTCTATGTTTCCCTAACTATAGGAGGCAAACTAGTCCATAATTGCATGATTGATTCAAGGGCCAGTAGTTCAGTGATGCCTAGGTGTGTTGTTGATGCTTTGGGAATGAAATATGAGCCCATTGTTAGGGATGTATTATAGTTGGATGGTAGTACTGTCAAGACTGTAGGGATCCTTAGGAATGTGGAGATGGCCCTACATGCATGCCTTGGTTGTACTGTAATACAAGATATCTCTATTGTTGAAGTCAAGCCATATTTTTCCATCTGTTTGTCAAGAGACTTTACTGCCCAAATTGGTGGTTTCATATCTTCTGATTGGTCATATATGTCTTTTAAAATGAGATATGGAGCCATTTCTTCAATTAGAATAGAGCCTCAAGCCCTCCATCATATTGAATCTTACACCCCCAACCCCATTAACATGAATTGCCCCATTCTAGAGATGGATGAGAATGGCATAGTGAAGGAACCCACCACTCCCCTGGCAGAGATACCTGATTTCTTCTTGGATGAGTGGGCTAACGCATATCAATTTGAACCTATGTTAGAGATCCTCGAGACAGGTCTCAGTGCATATTGTATATTGGAAAAGGATGCCCTAGTTCCCAATCTTGTGGATGCTAAAGAAGATGAAAGTGGGATATGGAGTATGTACTTTGATGGATCAAGGAATAAAAATGGATCAAGAGCTAGTGTAATGTTAATTTCCCCTACACAAATAAGCTATAACTTCTCCTTTAGGCTCCAATTCAATTGCACCAATAATGTGGTTGAATATGAACCCTTGATCCAAGGTCTCTTACTTGCTCAAAAAAGAGGAATTCAAGCCTTAAGGGTCTATGGAGATATTGAGTTGGTGGTTAATCAAGTGAGAAATTAGAATATCACCAAAAATGGTTTGCTCAAGTCTTATAAACATAGAGTTTGGGATTTGCTTGAGGGTTTCAATGCATTTAACGTCCAAAGCATCCCTAGAAAAGGAAATAGACATGCTGATAGACTTGCAGCAATAGGTGCATTTTATGATGTGCTAGGGAATCTTGAGGAGGAGAAGAAGCAACAAATCAGAGTGGTAGTAAGGCCTGCCATCCCTGACAATAACATCCACTGGCAAGTGTTTGAGTCTGATGAGCAAATTGTCAGCTTCTTGTAGAATGAGGCAGAATTTTCAGAAGGAAATCAGTCAAGACTACAAGATCAGTATGGTGATTAGATCATTCATCTCAGTTATAACAAGCTACCTAAAGATCTCATTACTTTAGAGAGTTTTTTAAATCCCAATGATCAAGCAAAGGGCAAGGCCATGAACCTAGCTGTTGATGAAGGTGATCATACTCCAGTCATGGTTGTTGATGGAAAATCCTTAAACATGGGGAAGGTATGTTTTGAAATTGAACAAGAAAATTGTATTCATCTATGTCAAGAATTTAATGATATATTTTCTTGGACATATGATGACTTAAAGGGTTTTGACCCAAGGTTATTTCAGCATACCATAGATTTAGTTGATGATGCAAAACCAGTAAGACAAAAACAAAGACTAGTGAATCCCAAGATTGAACCATTAATGAGAAAAGAGTTATCCAAGTTTATTGAGGCCAATATAATTTTTCCTATCAAGCACTCATCATGGGTAGCAAATCTTGTTCCTGTTAGGAAGAAGAATGGGGAAATTACATTGTGTGTAGACTTTAGGGACCTTAACCAAGCTTCCCTTAAAGGTCACCATCCTCTCCCTTCTATGGAGAAAATTTTGTCCAAGGTTAGTGGTTCAAAGAGATTCTCATTTCTTGATGGATTCTCTGGTTATAATCAAGTGCTAGTTAAAGACTCTGACAGGTACAAGACTGCATTTACCACTAAATGGGGTACCTATGTTTATTGTAAGATGCCATTTGGGCTAACCAATACAGGTGCTACATTTCAAAAGGAAATGGAGATGGACTTCAAAAAATTGATTGATAAGTTTGTCTTAGTCTAACTTGATGATATCACTGTGTATTCAAAGGACGTAGATGATCATTTTCATCATCTCAGATAGATATTCTTAAGATGTAGAGAGTTTGGGGTTTCCCTTAACCTAAGCAAGTGTGTCTTTGCTACTAACCAAGGAAAATTATTAGGGCATATTCTATCTAAGGATGGCTTAACCATTGATCTAGAGAGAACAAAGGAAATACTTGCTCTCCCTCTTCCTAAACACAAGAAAGGGCTACAAAGTTTCCTAGGAATGATAAATTTTGTGAGAAGATTCATCCCAAATCTTGCTACCATGGTGAAACCTCTTACAGCTATGCTTAGGAAAGATATGGTCTTTGCATGGACCAAGGAAGGGAAGGAAAGTTTTGGAGAGATCAAGACAGCCATAGCCTCAGCCCCTACTCTCATGAACCCAAAATTTGAGAAGGATTTTATTCTTTATACCTTAGGTGGTGAGTCAAGCATTTCTGCTGTCTTGACTCAAACAAATGACAAGAATGAAGAACAACCCATAGCTTTCTTTAGTGAAGGGCTTAAGGAGTATGAAGATAGGTACAATTATGTAGAGAAGCAAGCCCTTGTAGTCATCAGAGCTTTAAGGAAATTCAGACACCTCCTGTCCCATAACAAGATTCATTTGTTAGTACCCCATGCTAGTGTGAAGGATTTCCTTTTGGGCAAAGATATTAGTGAGAAAAGAGCTGGTTGGATTACAAGAGTGATGGAGTATGATGTCAATATCTAGGTCACTAAGCTGGTAAGAGGTAAGGGATTGTGTAAGCAGATGTTATCATCTCAAGAGCCTGATGAAGAAGTTGTCATGGTATTAACAGAAGAACAAGAAGCAAGAAATGATGGCCCAAGGAATTGGATGGATGACATGAAGAATTTCTTATTAGGGAATGGATACCCTCAAGGATTAGACAAAGCTAAAATGAGATAGTATAGGTTACATTCAATTCCTTATGTCATAGTTGATGATATCCTTTTTAGAAGAGATTTTAATGGAGCGGGCTATTAAGGTGCCTTGATATAAACCAGGCTAAAAGAATGACCAAGGAACTTCATGATGGTCCTGATGGTGGCCACTTCTCGGCTAGAACAACTGTAATGAAGATAATGAGGGCTGGTTATTACTGGCCATCTCTATTCCATGACTATCATAAGTATGTAACGAAGTGTGAAAAATGTGCCTTCTTCTCTAGAAAACAAAGAATTGTAGCTCTTCCCCTCTATCCTATCCAGGTGGATCAACCTTTTGCTTAGTGGGGGTTAGATTTTATAGGCCCTATCAATCCTCCTTCCAGTTTTGGTCACAAATGGATTTTAGCTGCTACAGATTACTTTACCAGGTGGACAAAGGCAGTAGCATTGAAGGATGCCTCCAAATCTTCAGTTGTTGAGTTCCTTGATGGAATTATGACCAGGTTTGGTGCCCCTTCAACCATTATTTCAAATAATGCCAAGTCTTTTGTTGGAGCTCAAATTTGTGCATGGGTAGTGGATCATAATATCTATATGAGAACATCCTCAAATTACTATCCTCAGGGTAATGGTTTGGCTAAGTCATCCAAAAAGAACCTAATCAAGATCATGAAAAGGAAAATAGAGAATAATTAGAGATGTTGGCATAAGAGGTTGAAGACTCCACTGTGGGCTGATAGGATAACACATAAAATATCGATGGGGAATTCACCATTTGTGTTGACCTATATGGTAGAGAAGCAAGGCTTCCAATTTTATTGGAGTTCCCAGCCCTAGAACTAGCTCATCAGCTAGAGTTGATTGAGGATGATGCCATGATAGTAAGAATGGCAGAACTAAT
Source organism: Cupressus sempervirens (assembly GCA_028749045.1). Lineage (NCBI taxonomy): Eukaryota > Viridiplantae > Streptophyta > Pinopsida > Cupressales > Cupressaceae > Cupressus > Cupressus sempervirens. The sequence continues at coordinate 484,635,793 of CM053793.1, forward strand.
GGAGCTAGAAGAAAAGAGGAATCAAGCCATGCAGACCCTAGAGGCACACCAGCAGTAGGTGAAGAGGAGTTTTGACAAGAAGGCTAGGGTTAGGATCTTCAGGGAGGGAGATTTGGTTCTGAAGTGGGATGCAGATAAGGAAAAACCAAGAAGACACTCAAAGTTTGATGCATTGTGTAGTGGTCCTTATCTAATTATCAGTTGAAAATAGGCCAATGCTTTCCAGTTAAGCAGGCCTGATGGTGAGATTCTGCCCATCCCAGTCAATGGGATTCACCTTAAGCCATGTTTCTGGCAAGGTTTGGGGTTCCATGTATATAGTTAGTTTAGTTGTGTTCTTTTTTTTGTTTCCTATTTTCCAAGAAGTGCACAAGCATAGGGTCGTCTCTCTGTGAGATAGCAAGTTTTCAAAATTTTGAAGATTGCAGGGATTTTTGGTCTCTGGTTCCAGTTGCAAAGACAGAGATTTCTGGGTTTTTCTCTCAGAAGTAGGGTTAGGGTTTCACAATGCACAAGATCTACATATTTTTTACTCTATAGCCCAATGGACACTTTAGGCCACTAGTTTTATGCATAGTAGGCTCGCATCCCCTGTGAGTTGCCATAAATGTTATCATTTTTTATGCCTCGCCAGGATTCAAATTTCAAATGTTTACCCACCAACAACTAGTGTGCAGAGTTAATATTATTTTAAATACCTGATCAAACCTTATAATATGTTTTGTGCCCTACAAGTCTTCCATCGTCAGATCTAAAGAATATCTATGGTTGGCACTATCTCGCCATGGGAAGTTGCACAGTGGATACCATAGCGACATAGCACCTCGGTGACACGTGGCATGTGGGTCCATTTTTGTCTTGTGGGCTGCAGGATAAATAGGTGTCTTGTCTTCCATAGCAATTATCAAATGGGTCAGAATATGGTGGAATTTTTTTCATTGGTCCATTCGACCAGTTTGAGACGTAGTTGTACAGTTTTGTGGATCACCGTAGATCTAAGGTAGATCTACGCCAGGTGCTATCTTGCTATGGAGAACTAAAAGAATTTTAACCATAGCGACATAGTGCCCTTTTGCCACGTGGATCAGGGGGCCAGGTCTCACCAAGGTATGTGTGCCAAGGATTTCCAGGTGTTATTCGAGTGTGGTGCAGTTGTCGAGATGGCGCTAGGTATGATGGGCCCAGGTAAGAACAAGCATAGTATTACGATGAGTCTTCATGATCGTCAAATTTTAGGAAGATCGAGCGTTGGGGTTATCACACTATTGAAAGTTGCACACTACATACCATAGTGACATAGCACCTCATTGACACATGCAGGGTGGGCTCGTATTATCTCATGAACCTCAAGGTATGATGCTAGGTTATGCCAAGTAGATACCAAGTGTGCTGACAGTGTTTTGCGGGCCCAAAAGTTGAAAAGAAAAGTGCAGAATACGATGAGTCTCCATGAATGTCAGATTAAGAAAGATCAACAATGGGAACTATCTTGCTATGGACAACTGTGAGAATTTTAACCATAGCGACATAGTGCCTTGGTGACATGTGTCTTGCGAGCTCGACTAAGGTTAACAGTTAACGACTAGCAGTTAGTGTAACCATCACAACTAGAGTTGGAGGAGTTGGCGTGGTTAGTGATGAAAGAGATGATCAACTATGTAGGACTTTCGCGAGGTGGAAAAAATAAAAAGAGGCTATTGGTCCACATGATCCATCCTGCTTATAGAAACAGGTTGACTTGCTGACTCTGCTAATTCACAAACCAAAAAATGAAGGTAATCAATTTTGTTGCGTGATCTGATCTTCATGATCGATTCCAACTACCATGAAATGAATGCAGAATGAGAAGAACACTCCACCACCCATCTTTTGATCCATCTACCAAGTTAGAGTGCAGTTATGGCACCATATCGATCTTCTTAGGGCCCTATTCCAAATCATTGTGTCTAGATCCGCATCCAAATTAGATTTCCCCTTGATTGTTCTCTATAGGACTTAATGGCAGGTAGTTGCAAAGTCACTTCAGTTGGAAAAGATCTCAGTTATGCCTGAATTATAAAGGTAACTTTTGTAGATAGTAGGGAAGGACCTTTCTCTAGGTTTTCTTTGCTGTTGCTATGCAATTCCAATGTAAATTTCCATGTGCCTCTGAATAGTATGATTCTCTATTTTATCTCCTTCAGCCATTGGTAGAAAGTGCAAGAACTCTTTACCTTCACCATTGTTTTGTGAAAGTCTATAATCTACATGACTGTATCTTTGTTGGCTTGTGAATGGTATATAAGTGAATCTCTCTTTCCTTGTGTCATTCATCTTGATCATCTTGATTTGCATGTGGTTATTTGACTAAAGCAAGTCTAAATGTGTATATCCTAAGTTTTATTTTGGTTCAATAGTGCATATATGGGTAGAGATTGGTCTGAACACTCTCTTTTTGGTGCATCACCTCTTTAGATTAGATTAGGTAGATTTGCTTCATGCTCTCCTTCTCCCTTTTCCCCTCCAAGAGTAGTTAGGTGCACCCTAATAGTAAGAGGAAGCCAGCCTTCTCTGGAGACTCAACCTCACAGTTCAAGTCCCATAGCTTGGAGGTTGTTTCCATGTTTCACTAGGTTGTCTTCATGCATAGGCTCTGGACAAGGGTGCAAACCTAAGTGAAAACAATTCCTTCTGACATACTTGGCCAATACAGGTTCCTTGCCTTTTGAATGAATTGCATTTTCATCCTCTTGAATTTCAACTTTAGTTTCTGGTTGCTCAGATTGGGTAGGCATTGACTTGGTAGCTTTAGAATGTGACTCGAGTCCTTGTGACTTGGTTTGAAATTCTTGCAACTCAATGACTGAGGAAGACTCGAGAGTAGAAATCTCTTGATTGATAGATGTGTCTGGCAATGTATCAGGTTTAATGTAAACAAATCTCCTATAATCTTCTAGTTTTGTTTTGCTTTCTTCTTCAGTCCTTTCTGCAAACTCATCAACTTTTACATGTGCACTTTCTATGATTTTGTGAGTAGACAAATTCAAACATCTATATGCCTTACACTTACAAGAATATCCTTTTACAAGATATAACATTTACTTCCAAATACTTTTAAGTAACTTACATTGGGTTTATAGCCATACCATAACTCATAAGGGGTTTTGAATGAGTTGTTCTTCAACTATATTTAGTTTAAGGTATGAACTAAAGTGTTGATAGCTTCTTTCTAGTATTTGATAGCATTTTTCTTTTCAATCATTAGAGTCCTTGCACAATCCATGATAGATCCATTCCTCCTTTCAGCTATTCAATTTTTCTCAGGAGCTCCAAGGGATGATACCTATCTTTCGATTCCTCTTTTCAATGCAAAAGTTATTGAATTCATTGGAGATGAATTCACCACCTCTATCAAATCTTAGCAATTTAGTCTTTTTCCCATTTCCTTCTCTACTCTTGCCAAATATAATTTGAATTTCTCAAATGCTTCTAACTTCTCTCTTAGATACATAACAGTCATTATTTTATAGTAGTCATCAACAAAAAGAATGAAGAACTTTTCTTCACTGTAGCTCTCAATTCAAATAGGTCCACATAAATTAGTATGCACAATTTCCAAAATATCTTCAGACTAATAGTTTTTACTTTTAAGGCTAGTCTTTCCCATTTTCCCATAGACTAACATTAGGTTTCTTCAAACTAGGAATGCCTCTTTGTTTCCTGAATTTTCTCATTTTCACCATGTTATCAAAACTTATATGACATAACCTTCTATGCCATGGAAAAATTTCTTCAACTTGAGCAATAAAATATGAGCACTCACTTAGATCAAGATAAAACAAGTTAACTTTTGTTTGTTTGATTGACCCAATTAGTTCTCCTTTGTCATCCAACAATCTTCCCTTGCCATACATGAATTCCACCTTGAATCCAATATTGATTAGTTGTGCCACACTCGATAGATTATGTTTTAGTCCTTCAACCCAATAGGAATTATCACATACAAGTTCTTTGGTTAATGAGATTTGACCTCTTCCTTTTATGCAACAAGGTTCATTGTTTCCAAACCTTACACTACCACCATCATAGTCTTCAAAGTGTTCAAACTTTGTTTTGTCACTAGTCATATTATGTGAACATCCAATATCTATGATCCATGTATCATTTTTCTCTCATGAGATATAAGTGCCATCTTATATTCTTCATCATTATCAGATTCATCTTTCACAGAAATGTAAACTATTTCATCTTCACTATTATCAGAATCCTTAGCCATAAAACATGTTTTCTTACCTTTGTCCATGAATGATTTGAAATCCTTCTTGCCATTGCACTTGTGAGATTTCTTCTCATCCTTGCTAGCTTTTTTTGGGCACCTAGCTGCAATATGACCAATTTCTTCACATGAAAAAAAGATTAGAGGAACTTTACCTTTGTATTTTCCTCTGCCTCTAGAATATTTCCTTGCAAGTAGAGCTTCAACAACTTCAAGATCACTATCAGAACTTTCCTCTGACTCTTCTTCAATTTCTTGAGTAGTGATTCAACATGATTCAATCTCTCATGAGAATAAATGGAATACTTAGCACTCATTGGATCTAGGTGATGCTCATAGGGGTGAAGCACTGAGACTTCTAGGAGGTCACCCATCCTAGTACTACTCTAGCCTAAGCGTGCTTAACTATGGAGTTTCCTCCATGGTTAAACCCAAAGCTTGCAACCTCATTTTCAAAACCTTCACCAAGTGTTGTGCCTTATGAACCATTCATTATAAATCCCCTTACACTCATCAATTGATAAGTAGGAGATAAGTTCCATAGCAAGTCAAATTATGATATTGCTATTAGGATTTCACTGTGTGATTTTTGAGTCAAACTCATTGACCCATGTTTCATGAGTAGTTATTCAACATGAATCCATATTTCATGAGAATAAATGGAACACATAGAACTCATTGGATCTAGGTGATTCTCACAAGGGTGAAGCACTGGGACTTCCTGGGAGGTCAGCCATTCGAGTACTACTCAGCCTAAGAGCACTTAACTATGGAGTTTCCTCCATGGTTAAACCCAAAGCTTGCAACCCCATTTTCAAAACCTACACCAAGTGTTGTGCCTTATGGACCATTCATTAAAAATCCCCTTAATCTCATCAATCAATAAGTAGGAGATAATTTCCACAACTAGTAAAATTATGATATTGCTATCAAGATTTAACTATGTAATTTTTGAGTCAAACTCATTGACCCATGTTTCATGAGTAGTGATTCAACATGAATTCATCTCTCATGAGAATAAATGGAACAATTAGCACTCATTATATCTAGGTGATTCTAATAGGGGTGAAGCACCAAGACTTCCTGGGAGGTCACCCATCCTAGTACTACTCCAACCTAAGTGCACTTAACTACAGAGTTTCCTCCATGGTTAAACCCAAAGTTTGCAACCCCATTTGAAAAACCATCACCAGGTGAATGGTTCATAAGGAACAAAACTTGGTGAAGGTTTTGCAAATGTGGTTGCAAGCTTTGAGTTTAACCATGGAGGAAACTTCGTAGTTAAGTGCACTCAAGCTGGAGTAGTATTGGGATGGGTGACCTCCCGAGAAGTCCTGATGCTTCACCCCTATGAGCATCGCCTAGATCCAATGAGTAATAAGTGTTTCATTTATTCTCATGAGAGATGGATTCATGTTGAATCACTACTCATGAAACATGGGTCAATGAGTTTGACTCAAAAATCACACAGTTAAATCCTGGTAGCAATCTCATAATTTGACTTGTTGTGGAAATTATCTCCTACTTATCAATCGATGAGCTTAAGGGGATTTCTAATGAATGGTTCATAAGGCACAACACTTGGTGAAGGTTTTTCAAATGGGATTGTAAGTTTTGGGTTTAACCATGGAGGAAATTCTATAGTTAAGTGCGCTCAGGCTAGCGTAGTACTGGGATGGGTGACCTCTCGAGAAGTCTTGATGCTTCACCCCTATGAGCATTACCTAGATCCAATGAGTGCTAACTATTCCATTTATTCTCATGAGAGATTTTTTCATTTTGAATCACTACTCATGATACATGGGTCAATGAGTTTGACTCAAAAGTCATACAGTTAAATCTTATTGCAATATCATAATTTGACTTGCTGTGGAAATTATCTCTTGCTTATCAATTGATGAGATTAAGGGGCTTTCTAATGAATGGTTCAAAAGGCATAACACTTGGTGAAGTTTTTGCAAATGGGGTTGTAAGCTTTGGGTTTAACCATGGAGGAAGCTTCGTAGTTAAGTGTGCTTATGCTAGAGTAGTACTGGGATGGGTGGCCTCTCATGAAGTCTTGGTGCATCACCCCTATGAGCATCACCTAGATCCAATGAGTGCTAAGTGTTCCATTTATTCTCATGAGAGATGGATTCATGTTGAATCACTACTCATGAAACATGGGTCATTGAGTTTGACTCAAAAATCATATAGTTAAACCATGATAGCAATATCATAATTTGACTTGTTGTGGGAATTATCTCCTACTTATAAAATGCACTATATGTTAACTTTAACAGATCTTAAACATTCATAGTGATTAAAATGCAAGCATAAAATAAATAACATGAACACATGAGATACCAGATTTAACATGGAAACCCAATATCGAAAAAACCACCAAGTAACTAGCTATTGATTTTCACTCTTCTGAAGTGAGCCCTACTAGAAGCCAACTTGGTTAAAGGTTAAAAAACACACTGTTAGGTGTGACCTTGTTACATGATTTAATCACCCTATTAAGAGTGGCCTTACAAGATGTATTTAGAATAATTCAATGGAACTGTCACCTTGTTAGAGGATTTACAACTGGTTGTTAGACCAACTCTGCTAAGAGATTTTGGAATCACTACTACAATGGTAAGAAAGTAAGACTCAGATGACCTAAATGAGATGCAATTGGATTTATTAATTAAAAATTTGTATTTTGCTTCACACTAGATCCTTCCTAATCAAATATAACTTTGCTGCTCCTCGAGGATATCTAACCATCCTTCAAATTTGCTCACACTTTTCCTCTTCAAACAATCAACACACTTGCATACTCAATCATACACACCAGAATCTCAACTTGACCTTTCATTTATACCATTCAAATTATCAAGTTGGCCTAATTACAAGTTACAATTACCAATAACCATTACCTTAGTTGGCTAGAATCAATACTTGAAATAATTAAACTTCATTTCTCAAATTAACAAAATCTTTCATTGGCCAACCTTGCTCGGTTAGCATTGATCCTGAAATGATTTCCTATGTTGACCAACAAAAGCTTGGTTAATACTGTGTACCTACAAAAATCCTTTGGCAACCGAGTGAACTCGGTAAACACTAATTTTCCTTTATTAACCATGAGAGCTTAGTTAACTCTACTTTTTTCCACATTTTCCTTCGACACCCGAGTGAGCTTAGTAGACATAGAAAATTGCCTTTCTGAGCAATTGAGCTTGATAAGCACTAACTGATAACTGATATGACATTTCTGTAACATCAAACACAACACACAATTAGACAATTTTATCCAACATGTGTGTGTGTGTGTGTGTGTGTGTGTGTGTGTGTGTGTGTGTGTGTGTGTGTGTTTGTGTGTGTGTGTGTGTGTGTGTGTACATATATGTACATGTGTATATATATAGATACACACACACACATGTATGTGTCTATGTATATGTATGTATGTATATACACACACACACACACACATAAATCTTGTGGATTGTGGATTATGAATTGTAACCAAAAAAAGAAAATAAAACATGACATTAATCATTACCCATTTGTTTTGATTGATTATGTAGAGTTGCATGCAAATGAGGGTGAACAGCTTTGAATGAGGTTTTCGAGCTCTAAATGTTGGTTGCCATCAATGGAGATCTATGATTTCGTACCCATGCCCTTATGATCTCTTCATCTCATTGTCATATGCATATATGTATATGTAGAATATATGTATGTATGTATGTATGTATGTATATAAAGAGAGATCTTGATACAACATAAAAATAGTAAAACTCACTCAACAGGTAGCATGGCTAAAGATGTAATAAAAATGCCTATTAGTAAGTAGATTCCTCTTTTTCTCTCTCATTTTTTCATGTGTTTATTTCACTTGAAGTATTATTCCCTAAGGGGCATTTTGTAATATTGGATTCATTTTATGTTGGAGGCAATGGGGACATTCCTGGATGTACCCATGTGATGAATTTTTCATGAGAAAAGAAGAAGAACTTCCCCTAAGAGTAGTAGGAGGAAATGAGAACATTCTAGGTACTTTAAAGATTGATCTCATGACATTTCTAGTAACTTACCATGCTTATACACATAAGAATGTTTAGGTAACAACCTTATATTTAATAAAAGGAATATGTTCTTTTAAACAAGCTTTTGCCACATTGATTATTGTCACAAGCTTTTAAACATAACTATATAAGGAGTTAGTTAGGACATATATAGGTTAACTTTACAATAACTATAAACTATAACACAAAGGTTGCACCAGGGTATTATAGTACTGTAATTATAGAAAACTGCCTAACTTGTGTGAGTGGGTGTATGATGGCAAAGAGATGTATTAGGTGACTAAAGTTCACCAATGGTTATAGGAATACAACTACATCAAAATAATTAGAAATTAAAACTAAATATTCATTAGAGTGAGTAGTTCAAGGGTCTTGATCCCATGGATATGAGTATATAGGAAGCCTAGTAGGAGGAGTATGCCTATAGTGTGCAAATGCCTTGGACATAGTTAGGTAGAACTTAACTATTTTAAAATGTTATATGTAACCAGTACCAAGTAGTTTGACACAAAACCTTGACAAATTCACTATTTCCTTTTAGATGCATTCTAATCCACCATGAACCAAAAAGAAGTTAACTTTGAATAACTTAAGATATAATACCACCAAAAAATGAGTGGTCCATACACTTTTCAAAACAAAAATTCTCACTGCATGATGCATTTAAGGTAAAAAGATGTTTCAAGTGAAGTACATTGTTGTTATTAATCAAACAACCTTCGTAAGCCTAGAAATATTTCTTTCCCAATTTACAAATTGAAATCTATTTTAAAATATAGCAAAAAATAAATCTTGTAGGCTCATGCAAATATACCAAAAAATTGTACAAAATAATATCTCAAGGAGCTTGCATGCTTGTGCAAACATTCTCTGACTATTATGTCTTTATAAATGTTGACTTAACAATCATATTTATTACTATCTTCCTTATGCTTTTTACCTATCACCCTCAACATCTATACCCCAATTACTTATTTCTCCCATTCTCTCAACCCTTCTAGGCTCTATATCATCTTGACCTTTTACAAATGTATGATGCTTACCATTTCTACAATATGAAAAAATATTTTCCATATCTATGTTCTTGTATCTTCCCTCTATATCATATATAATATCATTGTATTTGGTACCTCCATAAATCTCATTCCTCTGATCAGAATCTTTTGTAGAATTTATATTATATTTCTATGAATTCATTCCAGTGTGTCCATAATTTTTATTCTCAATATCATGGTCATGATCATATCTTCTGCTTTTCTCTCCTTTTTCTAGTACACTCTCAAATGATTCATTGTCTAAATCTCTTTTCTTAGGCACTTCAATAACATATTTTATGCTTTTTTCACTATGATTCATTGGTCTAGTTGTTGATTAGTTGGGTTGATTACAAATTCCTATAGAACTGTCATTAGATTAGGTGCGATAAAACAAGCAATCAACTGCTCCCAGCTAGTAGGGTCAATCCAATAACTTTAAATATTGCAATCATAATAGAAAAAAAAATAGAATGTGAGACGTTGGAGAGAGTGCTTTCCTAAAAAATATATTTTTAAAATTTAACTTTGGTTATGAACTTTATTAGGAGACTCTAATGCTCTTACCCCTATAACTCGTTTTCTTATTACTTTTATCTTTTGGGAGAGACCAAATGATTCTTTTGACTATCAAACAAGAATCATCTAGTCTCTCCCACAAGATAAAATAACAGGAAAACTAGTTATAAGGGTAAGAGCATTACAGTCTCCTTATAATGTTTATAATCAAAGTTGATTGTTAGAACTAGATTTGTTAGGAAAGAACTCTCTCCAATGTCACACATTCCATATTTTTTTTCTATTACATTGTCATTGCAATTTTTATAGCTAACTGTCAATTCCATAACGTTGCTGCCACAAATCCATCTTCGATGACTAGTCATCAAATGCACAACATAGTTGTCACATAAACATCGCACATGTAATGGAGTCTACATGGTATAGTCATCATAATTGTGATCATGTATTGACCCATC
>CM053793.1:484651119-484783619 GCA_028749045.1 Cupressus sempervirens
TTTATTCCAACTAGAAACCTATTATAATTATAATCCAAATACTAACTATATCTATAAATATAACTATATTAATTTCTTACTCTAATCATAATAATAAATATAAATCAAACTCAATTATGTAATAAATTCTAATGTTAGTCATATTAATTTGTCTAGTATGTAAAATATTTCAAACCATAAAATTTTAAAATCAAATTTTAAAAATAAAAATAGAATTGAAAAACTTCAGCTTAAATAGACAAATATATATTTACTAGTATTACCTTCAAATCAAACAACATAAATGTTTTGGTCCCTCGTGATTATATGATGTGTAGGACGATTTCATATTTAAAAAGAAGAAGTAGTTTATTTGTTGTTGTCTATATAATTATAAATTACGCTAATGACAAATTTCTATTAGCTTGGGCATTGCACAGTAAAATGGTGATTTTTACACTCTTATCATTAATGAGGTACTGGTCAAAATGTGCATTGACAAGATTATTTAATTAAATGGGTGCAAGATATACACGGAAACTCATTTTGATAGTGCAGTATGCCTAGTAAGAATGTTTCTTATGCGGTTCTGCGTACTTAATCTTGAGACCGATTCAAACCCCAAATCCTTCTTTCGGGCTCTTATAAATCTCCTGCACCAGTTACACTATCCTCAACGAAACAACTATAAAGCTTTCTTTTATTTTCTAGATTTACTGCAGAGAAGCTTGCAGGCTTAATATTCAACGGACAAATAAATCTCAATAATAATCCATGGATGCGTTCAGAAAGAGGAAGAGCAGGAGCAAATCGAGCATCGCAGGTACGAAACCCGCCCCTCTCAAGGTTTCCAAGGACTTCCACAGCTGTACAAAGATTCAACCTGTAATAATATATCTCCGATCTCCTGAAGTAATACACACGGAGGCCAAAGATTTCAAGGCGGTTGTGCAGCGACTCACAGGCAGCTGTTGTTCCTCTTCTACTCTGCCAATTAGGGAGGATTTCACTGCTCTTCAGACAAACCCTAATCCTAAACCTTCCTTGTACCATTTGCCGGAAAAAGAAGAAGAGTGCTACCAAATAACCCCTGCACCGCCAGTTTGGCCAAATGATTACTTTCCTCAAGTAATTTCTACGCCTTGGAATTCTCTTGCAGGGGACTTGGATTTGGACATGCTTAATTGGGATATTCCAGATCAAATGCAATTGTTCTCTTCGCCCTCTTCCCAATTGTTTGATTTGCCCTTCAGTTACCTCTCTGATGTGGAAAACCCTCATATTCATGGCGTTTCCATATTCTAGCACTACCGTGTCAGAATAACCGATTTCTTTTATTCAAATTTTATCTGCTAAATATTTTTAGACGATGTAAGTAAATGGTAACAGAATCAAAACTCATACATTCTTTTCAAGTTCCAGCTTTCTCAATCCAATAATGGAGGCTTTATATATTTCTTAAAGCTCAGACTTGTTTATGTTCTTCATTAGTCTTATTGAAGGATCAAAACTCTTTCAGCAACTGTTCAACATTAGCAGTTCAGAATATTTAATTATCATGATGCAATCGTAATATTTACTTCTATTCATTATTGCAGCTTATTTTGTATTTAAAGTTTTTTCCTTCCGTCCACATCATAAATATAATAATGGAGACAATTTCAATGGATGCAGCTATCCTCCCAGAAAAATGTATAGTTGACTAATTTTCAAACAATCCAAAATATAATAGATTTAAAAATATATATATATATTCATGGTTAGTCAAAATAACAAAAAACTTAGTGAAAAATCATTATGTTTTTGTGAATCTAGGAAAAAAAAAAATGACTTTCTTTTGTCTGAGATTACCTGTACCAATTTTAATTAGCATGATATGCAATATGAAAAAATTAGATTACATGTAATCTTATAAATACTCTAATCAAAATTAGATTACATGTAATCTTATAAATACTCTAATCATGTAATAGTGGGGAGAACATTATTTAAAAATAAAATAATAAGAAAAAAATATTTATTAAACAATAATGATTTTTAAAATCTATTTAATTTTTAATATTTAACACCTTTGAAATTTATATATCTAGCATTCAAATTCAAATGCAATAATTCAATTGTATGATATTAAAAATTCTAATTTTAATTTAATATTATATACTTTTTATTAAAATCTATAATTTATAACTTTTTTTAAAAAAAAATAGATTGTTATATTTTAATTTTTAAATGTATTTAGATATAACTATTTTCATCTTAAGGAAAATGGTGAGCACGAGCAGTGGTCGAGGAGGTTTCAAAATTTGAATTCTAGAAAGGGTAGGATCCCTCTGGACTATCGAAATCAGATTCTTGGGCTGGAGCATGGGCCGTAGAAGGGGGACTATCAGGGGTCGTGTACAAGGGATTAGTTGGAGAATGTTGATGGGGACCCAAATGCTCCCCCCAACGACGTGGACAAGATTCCTTTAGTTCCCAAAGGAGGTCAGCCAGCTAAATGGTCATCCCTTTTTGGGATCAAGCCCTCAAGTAAGTCTTCTTTCCCACCTGTTAAGATTCTCCCCAAGACGGAGAAAGGTACTTGTGCCATTGCCATCCCGGACGAAATTGTGGATCACAGCATTCGATCCATGGCCTCTACCTTGATTGGCAAATTCCTAGGGCCTAGACCGAATATTGATGTTGTGAGGATTTTTATAAAGAAGAAATGGGCTCTTAAAGGTCATGTTTTGGTCATGGCCATGGCAAAGGGTTTTCTGTCTTTTGATTTCACCTACATGGAAGACCTTTCTTCCATTCTTAGCAAAGGTCAATGGGCCATTGGTCGCTCCACTTTGGTCCTTCAGAAGTGGTCTTCCAAGCTGAATCTGAATGACTCATTTTTTGTTCAAGCCCTTGTGGGGGTTAGACTACCTAAACTGTCTCTAGAATTCTGGAACGAAGATGTTTTTGTGGGGCTAGCTAGGTCTTTTGGAGAGCTACTATTTATTGATCCAATCACTATCTCCAAAAGACATCTCAACTATGCTTGCATTTGCATAGGGGTTAGAGACGAAACAAACATGCTAGAAACTGTGACTTTTCACTCAAAACTTGGAGTGCATGTCCAAAAACTGATCTATGAAACTATGCCTTTTGCCTACTTCCTTTGTGTGAAGGCTGGCCATAAGGTAAATCAGTGTCCAAAGGCTATGAAGCAAAATAGTCAGGTTCCTATTAACTCAGACAAAGTAAAGAAGAAATCCAAGCCCATTGGAACCTCTGTCAAGGGAAGGAAGAAATTGATCTGGAGGCACAAACCTACTAAGTAGCCTGAGATCTAGGATGGAAAGGAGGCTAGGACTACTAGGTAGAATGGAGTCCAAGGTAATAAAAGTGGTAACAACCCTTTCCACCCTGTCCCTAATACTCAAGATAGTCTCTAGGGTAGTGCTCCAAATGAGTCTTTGGAGGATGGCTCAATTGTTCTAGCCATTGTTGTGGCAGAAGATAATGTGACCTCTAAGAAGGAGCAGAAGGTAGGAAGGTAGGAGACCCCCTGGAGGGTGGTTTTAAGGGTCTCTGACTTTGACCTCACAAATAATGGTGTTGATGATTCTTCAAGGGTAGTGGAACACAATCAGTGTGACGAAGCAGCCAGTGATGGGTCTAGTCAAGTGGGGAATCTTGGTCCTCTAATGAACCGAGTAGTATCCAAAGATTTGGTGGCTAAGATCATACAGCTTATTAACAACTCTTCCCCAGAAAAGATCTCACAATGGGAAAATTGGATTGACAACTATTCTTAGGACAGTATTAATGGCTAGAGTTTGGTTAAAAAAAAAAAGAACAACCGTGAACACCCTCCTCTGTGACCAGTGACAACTAGAAGTAGGGTTAAGGCTGATCTCAGGGGTAAACTCAAGACTCTAGGAAAGAAAAAGATGAACCAACTACTATAGGAAGAGACTAGAAATAACTTGGCAGATGGGAGCCAGAGAACCATCAAGGAATACTCTGGAAGTAAGAAATGAAGATCATCTCTTGGAATATAAGGGGCCTAAACGGGGCTCATAAATAGGAGTTAGTCAGGAACATGATCAGAGACCAAAGACTAGATTTTTTATTAATTCAAGAAACCAAAATGAGAAAAGAAGTGGTAGGCAAGCTCTCCTTCAACAAAAACATGAGCAACAAGGCCACAGACTTAGAGGGAGCTGCAGGAGGCATTTTGATTCTCTATAATAATAAGGCTTATCAAGTATTTACTATCTATAATGCTGGTAATGTCCTCCTATGCAAGGTGTCCCATATTCATAGTGATGATTCCTAGTTTATTTTGAACCTCTATGCTCCCAATTCCAAAAGGGAGAGAAAGGTTTTCTAGGCTAAGCTTATAGAGGTTATTAATCCCAACAACATAAACAAAGGGATCATAATGGGGGATTTCAACTCCCCCCTATCTGATGATGAAAAAAGTGGAGGGCTTGCCTCAGATCAAGAGAGTAAATTAGACCTTTTGAACTTCATTAACAACTTGTCCTTAATGGATGTTGATCTCACAGAGGGTAGATTCACTTGGTCTAATAGGAGAGTTGGGGGGGATTGTATCCAAGTTCGTCTTGATAGAGCCCTTATTTACCCTGTCTGGTTACAAACCTACTCCTGTAGGCTTTCCCTTCTTCCTAGAATGGGATCAGACCACTCCCTCATATCTCTCTATTTGTCCTTTTTTGTTCAAAAGGTCCTTTCCTTTCCAATTTGAGAAAATGTGGATTTCCTACCTGGCTTTGGAAACCAAGAGTTCTTCATGGTGGAACATTGATGTGGAGGGCATTACTATGTTCAGGGTGGCCCAAAAATTGAAGAATGTGAAAAGAAATATTAAAATTTGGAACAAAACAGACTTTGGCCATATTTTCTAGGATAAGGATGAGAGGATTGATCAGCTCCGCATAATCTAGGAAGAGATATTGCAAGGCAAGTATAATAATCAAAATTGGTTAGAGAAAAGGTCTATTCTTTCTAACCTTCATAACATCATTTCCAAGGAAGAACACTTTTGGAAATAGAGATCAAGAGTGAATTAGCTTAAAGAAGGAGACTAGAACACCAGGTTCTTCCACTTATCTACTTTAAAACATAGGGCCACTAACAAGATTTCTAGCATCAAGAAAGGTCAGTATTTATTATCTAAAGATAATGAGATAGCAGATGAAGCTATGCAATTTTTCTTCTCTCTCCTCTCTAAGGATCATACTCTCTTAGTGCCTAATCAAGAGGATATTCTGTTAGCTATTTCTTCTATTCTACAAGCCCACCTCAACTCTATGTTCAAAGCTATCCCAACCCTCGAGGAAATTTTTCAAGCTCTCATTTCTCTCTTGGATGATAAGGCCCCTGGCTTGGATGGTTTACTGACTTTCTTTTTCCAAGTCTAATAGGAAATGGTAAAAGGGGACATTATGAAGGTTGTGTAGGAATTTTTTAGGGCTAGAAGCCTTTTGAAAGAACTCAATGCCACCTTTCTAGTTCTCATTCAAAAAAATTTGGGTGCAGATTCGATGGATAAGTTTAGGTCCATCAGTCTTTCCAACACTTTCTACAAAATCATTTCCAAAGTCCTTACTTCTAGGCTTCTTAGAGTTCTTCACTTGATTATGTCCCCTCAGCAAACTGGCTTTGTCCTAGGGAGATAGATTATAGACTCTATCATCATGGTGCATGAGGTGATCCACTCTCTTAAAGCTAGCAAGAGGGAAGGCTTTCTGCTCAAGCTTGATATGTCTAAAGCATATGACCCTGGTTGATTGGAATTTCTTGATGGCGGTTCTCCAAGCTTTGGCTTTGATTCCCAGGTTTGTAAACTCATCTTTAAGCTTATTTCTTCCATTTCTTTGTCTGTTCTGATTAATGGCTCCCCTTCAAAAAATTTCTTCCCTTCAAGAGGGCTAAAACAGGGTGATCCCCTATCCCCTGTTCTCTTCATCATTTTGGCTGACTATCTAGGAAGACTTATTTTAAGTAAGAGATAGGACTTGAGTCTGCAAGGTCTCAAGCCTTTGTCTAGTCATCTTTCTTTCATCCACCAACAGTTTGTGGATGATACTATTCTGGGGGGTGAGGCCACGGTCTTAGAAGCTAGAGTGTTTAAGGGCTTGTTGACTACTTATACTAGGGGCTCTAGCCAGGCCATCGACTGGGACAAGAGTTTGGTCTACTTCATCAATACTTTATTGGAAAGATAAAGGAAAATTTCTAGTATATTGGGAAGTGGTATTGGTACCCTTCTTGCAGGTTATCTTGGCATGCCTTTGGGGTCTAAACCACTGAAATCTTTTTGGAACAACATTATTGATAGATTCAACAAGAAATTAGCTGGCTGGAAAGGTGCATCTCTCAGCTAGGCTGGAAAATGCACTCTAGTGAAATCAATATTCCAAAATCTCCCCACTTATGCCTTAAGCCTCTTTGGGATCTTGACTAAGCAAGCTGATAGAATGGAGAAGATTTAGGGGAAGTTTCTCTGGACAGGGGTTCAAGAACACAAAAGATATCACCTTGTTGCCTGGGACCAAGTTTTCCTTCCCAAATGTTATGGGGGCCTTGGTATTAGAAAAATCAGACACCTCAATAATGCTCTTCTAGCCAAACAAATCTGGCACATCTTCCAAAGCTCAAGAGAATGAAGGGAAATTATGATTGAAAAGTACTTGAAAAGGTAGTCCCTCAGCTTTTTGCTCCATGAGGCTGAAATTCCTCAAGGATCTTACATATGGAATGGGATCCTAAAGGCTATGGCCCTAACTAAGTCCAAGGATAAATGGAAAATTGGTAAAGGTGAGAGTATCTTATTTTGGTAGGACGACTCGATGAGCCAAGGGCCTCTTATTGAGCACCCCAATTATGTTAGATGGGTAGAGCCATGCATAAGAAGATATGGTTTGAAAGTTAGTGATTATAGAATAGATAATGGATGGTAGGACTTATCCATTATCTCCCTAAAACTTAATTCTTTGATGATTAACCTGAATGCTATTTTTATAAATAACAAAGGGGATGAAGTCATCTGGGGAGGTAACTCAAATGGCCATTACTCTATTGCCTCTGGGTACTTTTAATTGTGAGATAGAATGGAAAAATCCATTTGGGCTAAGGCATGGATCCTTGGCCTTACCCCAAAAATCAGCATATTCTTCTAGCTTTTGCTCCAAGACAAAATCCTTACTCTAGATAATCTAGTTAAGAGAGGTCAGATTATCCCCAGTAGATGTAGTTTATGCAAGCATGCTTTGGAGATGGTAAATCACTTATTCATTCATTGCTCCTTTTCCTCTAATGTTTGGAACCTCTTGACTAGGGACTTAGGGGTTAGCTGGTGCCCCCCAGTCAACATTCAAGATTTCTTTAGCCAATGGAAGAGTGCACATAAAGGTCTAATCACCCAATTAATCAGCTCCTGGTCCCTCTCACATTTTTACTGGGGTATTTTGAAAGAACAGAATAACTGAATCTTCAAAGACCAAGAATCCCTTGAGTTTTCTAAGAAAATTGAAGGATTAATGAAGGAGAAATTCACCACCACAAAGGAAGGAAATATCCAAGAAGGTGGGAACAAAAGACAAAGGAAAATTGATAGGGACAGGAAAAGATAGGAGGTCAGGTGGTTCTTTCCCCTTGAAAATTTGGTACAAGGCCAATTTTGATGGGGCTGCTAAAGGGAACCCAAGCCCTACTGGCAGTGGAGGCATCATCAGAAACAACTATGGTGGAGGAGTTGCAGCTTTTTTCTACTCGCTCAGACATTAGATGAACCATTTCACTAAAGCTAGTGCTACAAGTCAAATTGTTAAACTGGCCTTAACTTTTGGAATTGAGAAACTATGGCTAGAGGGGGATTCATTAAACATCATCAATTGTCTCAATGGTCACTCTACACCTTCTTGGACCATTGCGAATATGATCTAGAAATTAAAGTCTAATCTAGGAAAGTTCAACAAGACCTATACTAGCCATGTATATAGGGAAGCCAACTTGGCTACTGATTGGTTTGCTAATGAAGTGGTCATCAATAATGTGGAGATGATGTGGCATGTCGACGACATATTTCTAGCAGCAGTGAATAATTTAATTCTACAAGATTGCATCTAGGGAAGTACTATAAAAATCTAAAATTAATAATGGGAAGATTTGCAAGATTTCACGTAGGAGGGGGAGTTAATAAAAATCATGCGAAACTCTTTTTTAAACATAATAGCATGTACGAAAAGCATGCTTTAAAGGTTGTTTTGAATACTACCATTAATACTGGTATTTTCAAAAATGTTTTCAAGTTTCGCAGTCTGAAGGAGGCTGAGGTCTATAAGAATTCTGTGAGTAGGTGGGGGCTTATTGTTTCAAAGGAAAACATGGTAGGGGAGAGAAGCAAGACAGAGCCATCGGGAGAGGTGAGGAACTAGAAGGAGAAACCAAAGGTTTGGCATAAATTAGAAAAGGGAAGAATCACTAGAATCCTAGAGAAGCTCCATGGATTTGATGCAGGGATCACCAAGATTATGGTGGATTTCTAGAAAAATGGGAGAGTCAAAATTGATGGGGTCACCCACCATGTCAATGTGGAAGTGATAGCTTGAGTTGCAGAAATCCCTCTAGAAGGGAGTAATTTTTCATATATAAGAAAATGTCGATGAATGCTATCAAAGTTTTTGTGAAGGATGAAAAGGAGCTAAATAAGCTTGTCAAGGTGGAGATGTAATATGAGATGGAGTCCATTAAAAAGCTTTGGAGGTATGTTCTCAGGATTATCATTGAATATATTTCCCTAGACCCTAGATTTGATAGGATCAGAATGCATCATTTTGTCTGTCATAATCACTTTAGGCATGGTATCAAAATTTATTTTCCTTTTTATCTATTCACCTTCATGAGCAAGGTTATTGAGGGTTTCAAGAGGAAACTAACCGCTAACCCAACTCTTCACAAGGGATTACTCCTCTTAGATTATGAGTATCTAAAGTCTCAAACTAGGGGAAAATCCCTTCATGATACTAGGTGTGCATCAGAGAAAATCGGGAGCTCGGACTCCAAGGATGTGTAGAGCATAAAATCAAAAGAAGAGGATATTTTTTCATCTAAACCCAAAGAAGAAAGGAAACCCTTTGCCCGCATCCCCTACAGAAATAGCCCCAGAGATTTACCCCCGATTCCCCCTAAGCTCGAGCCTTAGGAGGAGGAGGAGGACAATGATGATGATGAGGATACTAACTCAAAGGAAGTGGAGGAGGAGGAAGATGAGGAGGAGGAGATGAAGGGGAGGGAAAGTGAAAAGGAGGAGGAGGATTCAGCTGACATGGCGGGGAATCCTAAGAAAAGGAAAGCAGATGTGGCTTTAGAAACCAAAGACTAGATCCTTGAGATTCCTAGCCCTAGCCCTACTTCAACCCCATCCACAGATATTTTGGGAAAAGAGAGGGGGGAGGTGACAACAAAAAATAGGAGGAGGGCTTGGAGGAATTTTAATTTTCTTACTACCAATTTGGGGATTGTTAGGGAGCCCTTGAATATTCAAGTGATGGAGGACATTGATGGAAAAACCCACTATGAAGACTTTATTGATCCTGGTCTAGTTGTGATCTCTGATAATGTGAGGGAAACTGGGCTTAACCTTTTGAACAATGCAAGGAACAACATGATAGACAACTTCTGGTCTATCAAATGGTTATTCCATGAAATTGAAGAACTTAAGGGGAGAAGAAGCTAGGAAGGTAACCAAAATATTGGTAGTGACTAGGGGCACAATGAAGAGGATAGAAACCAAGATGAAAGCCAACAACACTTCAACTTCTAGGAACACAGGGCAAACCAGGATAATGGAATTACCAAGGTTGAACAAAGAGTCCAAAGGATGGAGTTCTTTCACCAGAACTTGGCAAATTAGGTGATCACCACTTTGAATTCTCTGAATGAGAACATTAATAGCCTGGGTGAATCACTGATTAATGTTGGATTTGGAAAGGAAAAGATGGAGAAGATTGGCCTAGAAATTGCGTAGGATGAGGATTATCTGAAAGAAACCAAGGACTAGGTGGATGCCCAACCACCAGGACCAGGAGGACGTGGACAACAAGAAGACCATAGAAGCTACAGAGTCCCTGCAGGTTCTTGATAGAGAGAATTGATAGTTAGTGCTTTTGTTGTTGTCTCATTCCTAGTATAGATGGTTTTTTATTTTTCTAGTTTTGCTTTTTTTTTATTTCCTGGCTGTGGGCCTATTGTCTAGGGTTGGCTTTTGTTAAGCAATTTCATTGATGCTAGACTTTTCTGAATAACCATATTTTTGATATGTTGTAAAAACTTTTGGATTTCAGGATCCCTATAAAACCTATTTTACTAAATCAAAAAGTATTTTTATCTTAAACCTATTTTTTAATTTTATAAAGTATTAAAATAATTTTTTTAATTGATAAAATCAAATTTGATGATGCATTACAGAGGAATAATAAGAGCAATACAATGAAACCAGCTAAAGAGTGCTATATGGTTCTCTATGCTTTGACCTATACCATGAATAAGTTTAGTTAAGTTTAGTTACTTGAAGCTACAAGATTGCAATATATGTAACCAATATAAAATGTAACTATTTAAACAAAATTGTTACAAAAAATCAAAAAATTAATTATTTTCATTTCTAAAACTTATATCTTTTTTTGTTGAGATTGTAGAATACCAATGTTAATAGTAATTCCAACCTTGCTAGCAAAACCCTATACCAACTAGAAACCTATTATAATTATAATCCAAATACTAACTATAACTATAACTATAATGATAATTTCTTACTCTAATCATAATAATAAATCAAAACCAAACTTAACTATGTTACAAATTCTAATGCTAGTCATATTAACTTATCTAGTATGTAAAATATTTCAAAACATAAAATTTAAAAATATTTTTTTCAAAATAAAAATAGAATTGAAAAAATTCACTTTCATATAGAATATATACTTAAATAGACAATATATATTTACTAGTATTACCTTCAAATCAAATAACATAAATGTTTCGGTCCCTCATGATTATATGATGTGTATAACAATTTCATATTTGCAAAAAAAAAAAGGTTTATTTGTTGTTGGCTAAATAATTATAGAATTACGCTAATGACAAATTTCTATTTTAGAAAAAGAATAGTTTTTATCTTCAAAAGGAATAATTCAAGTTTTATTCTATGTTGAGAAGTTTTTCTCTTATCTTCAAGAGGCTATATATTTCCTCTTTTTCAAGGCATAAAATCATTGTTTGAATAGAAATATTGTAGTAGCAACTGTGAAGTTGAAGATGTAATGAGTTTCTTATGAGCAATAAGAATACCAATACTTTCTCCGTGGATGTTTCTTTGACATATTGTCAAGGTTTTACCATGTATATCTGTGTATTGTCATTTCTCTTGTTATTGTTAATAATTTCTTTTATTATTTCTTTGCATCTAACTTGTGTTGTAAAGTATATTATTTCTAGTTAATGCTTCGACTTCCATAACAAGTGGTATCATACCAATTTCTTTTCCACACTAGTTGTGTTAGAATTTGGTGTTCAGTTTTTTGCAACATCAAATGTCAAAGGTTTTGAAAGAAAGATTTGAGGTGGATAAATTTAATGGCAAAAACAACTTTGAGCTATGGAAGCTCAAGACACATGACGTGTAATTGTAGTAGGGATTACATAAGGCAATAGCTAGAAAGTCAAAGAAACTGACAAATATGATAGAGGATGATTGGGAAGATTTGGATATGAGAGCCCTAAGCATGATTTGGTTGTGTTTGGTAAATGAGATTCTTTTTTAATATTGTTGAAGAAGATACAAGTGCAGGTTTATGGGGTAGAATGGAGAGTCTTTATATGAAAAAATCCTTAACAAACCGAATCTATTTGAAGAGATAGCTATATAGCCAATGAATGAAGGTATAAAATTGTTGATGATTTAAATGTTGTCGATACTCTAATTTGTCAATTGGATAGTATGGATGTAAAAGTCAATGATAAAGAAAAAGTTGTTACACTATTATGTTCTTTGCCTGAATCCTGGAATCACTTAGTTACTTCTATTAGTTTTAGTGCAGCTAACTAGCTGACTCCCTTGAATTTGATTATGTTGTGGCAGCTTTGTTGTTTGAAGAGGTGTGAAGGAAATGTAAAATAGAAACATCCATATTGGAAGCAATGGTGGCTAGAGGTCATTCCATAGAAAAAGGGGAAGGTTTGATAGATAAATCCAAATCCAAATCAAGAGGCAAAAAGAGTAAAGGAAAATGTTGGTATTGCAATAAAGTAGGGAATCTCAAGAAATATTGTTGGAAAAATGAAGAGAATGATGAATCCAAAAGGAAGCAAGTTTAGTTGAGATAAATTTACGTACAGTTGGTGAAGTGTTATCTATTTGTAATATCTTACAGCATCAAGATGAATGGATTTTAGATTCTAGTGCTTCTAATCATATGTGTCCACATAGGAGTTGATTGTCTTCTTACCAACCTATTGATGGAGGTGTTATTTTTATGGGAAATAATACTTCTTGTAAGACTATTGGGATTGGGTGCATTAGAATCAAGATGTTTGATGGTATTGTAAAGACACTAATAGGGGTAAGACATGTACTAGAACTTAAAAGAGTGTTTTGGATTCTGGTGGTTATAAATTCTCTTGTCAAGGTGGAGTTATTAAAGTGTCTGAGGAAATTTTAGTGGTGATGAAGGCTACAAAAGTTAGAAAAATTTTATAGGCTAGAATGAAATATAGATAAAAATCATGCGAAAGTGGTATCTAAGGAAAGTGATGAATCTACTTGTTTATGACATCAACATTTGGCTCATATGAGCAAGAAAGGGATAAAAGTACTAGTGAATTGTAAGTTACTTCCAAACATAAAATATTCAAATTTGAAATTTTGCAAGCATTGTATCTTTGGAAAGAAATGTAGAGAGAAGTTTAAATCTAGTAGTCATACAAGCAAAGGTATTCTAGACTATATTCATTCAAATTTTTGAGGTCCATCCCTTGTAGTTTCTTTTAGAGGAGTCTCATATTTTTTGACATTTATAGATGACTACTCAAGAGAAGTATGAGTCTTTTTTATTAAAAGTAAACCTGGTGTGTTTAGTGTATTCAAAAAAATTAGAGTTTTTGTTGAAAAGAGTATAGGTAGATCAATCAAGTATTTGAGAACAAATAATGGAGGTGAGTTCACATCTTTAGAGTTTGAGAACTATTGCAAAGAAGCTAGGATTGTAAGGCATAAAACCACAATTTTCTACACTCCTCAACAATATGGTGTTGTTGAATGCATGGATAGGACTCTTCTAGAGAGAGCAAGAAGTATGCTTAGTAATGTCAAATTACATCAAGAATTCTGGGTAGAAGCAGTTAATACAACATGCTATCTAGAAATTCCATCGCTATCAATTGCAATAGATTACAATATTCTTAAAGAGGTATGGATAGGTCATTCATGTGATTTATCAAATCTAAAAATATTTGGCTGTGATGCTTATGCTCTTGTTTCTAAAAATCAGTGTTCTAAGTTAGACCCCAAATCTAAGAAATACTCCTTTGTTCACTATGGCAATAGACTTAAGGGATATAGATTGTGAGATCCTACTACCCATGAAATCATCATTAGAAAAGATGTAGTATTTGATGAATCCTCTCTAAAAAAAAAAGATTTTGTAGAAAAATAATTTAGAACACAAAGAAATACCACAATATCAACAAGTTCAGTTCGAGACTCATTGTTCTACAAAAGAAAAAGAGCAAGAAGATCTCTCTGAAGAAGAAGGTACGAATTTTGAATATATATAAGAAATTATAGAAATACCACAACCATCTTTTACAAGACCTACACAAGCTAAGAATCCTCCTAAAAGATATGATCATTTCATTTAATTAGTTGCTTTGATTTCTAATGATGGGAAACCAACTTGTTATCAGGAAGCAATGAATAATGCTAAATGGAAAATAGAAATGAAAGAAGAAATGGATGCCTTAGAGAAAAATAAGACATGGGACTTGGTAGAACTTCTAAAGAGTAGAAAGGTTGTTGGCTGCAAGTGGGTCTACAAACTGAAGAAGGGTGTTATTGATAAAGTCAAAAGATACAAGGCACAACTGGTAGAAAAAGGATATTCTCAAAAAGAAGGTATTGATTTTCATGAGGTTTTTTCACCAGTTGTTAAGTTTGTTTCTATTCAGATTGTATAAGCATTAGTTGCATTACTTAATCTTAAGTTAGAGCAACTAGATGTTTAAACAACATTTCTACATAGACATTTGGATATATATATATATATATATATATATATATAGTGAGTATGGCCATTGTGTTTACTTTAAAAGTTTAGAAAATGGCTTATTCATTATTTTGGTATTATATGTTGATGATATGCTTGTACCAAGTAAAAACATGACTAAAAATTAATAAGTTGAAGGTCCAGTTGGCTAGAACATTTGATATAAAGGATCTAGGAGTAGCAAAACAAGTTTTGGGTATAGAGATACATAGAGACATGGAACATGGTAAGCTTTGGTTATCAGAAAAGAAATATGTAGAGAAGATTCTCATTAGAATTGGTATGCAAAATGTGAAACCTGTTAATATTCCTTTGGCTTCCCATTTTAAGCTTTTTTCAAATTTATATCCTAGTGCTAAGGAAGAAAAAGATTATATGTCTCATGTCCTTTTTGCAAATCTAGTAGGAAGTTTAATGTATGTGATGGTATGTACAAGACTGGATATTTCACTTCCAGTGGGTGTTGTCAGTAGATACATGGCAAATTTGTATCACTTATAAGAGTTCTAGCAATTCAATGTGTGGTTATGTTGATTCTAATTTTGTAGGTGATTTGGAGAAAAGGAGATCTATATAAGGTTATGTCTTTACTCTTGCAGGTGGAGCAATTAGTTGGATGTCAAAACTCCAAGCGATAGTTGCTCAATCTATAACTAGGGCAAAATATATGGCTGTCTCACATGCATGTAAAGAGAAAATTTGGTTGAAGGGTTTTTTGTGTGAGTTTGGAAAAGTGAAGGATCATGTGATTATATTTTGCAATAGTCAAAGTGCTATCCATTTGGTTAAAAATTTAGCTTATCAGAGTAAAACTAAGCATATTGAGATTAAGTACCATTTTGTAAGATAGGTTATTGAAGGTGGAGTATCTCTTGAAAAGGTCCATACACCTAACAATTGCCCAGATATGTTTACTAAACCAATGTTGGTAGAGAAGCTAAAGTGGAGTGTGACTTCTCTTCGTTTGCAAAAAGGGTGATACATGGGCTTGGGCAAGTATTAGGTAAATTGTTGTCAAGATGGAGATTGTTAGGCAATAACAACAAATTGAAGAAAATTAGAAAAAACAAAATTGTGAAAATAATCTTTTTTCTATTTTAGAAAAAGAAAAGTTTTTATCTTCAAACAAAATAAATCAAGCTTTTTTAGGAATAAATCAACTTTTATTCTATGTTAAGAAGTTCTTCTCTTATCTTTGCGAGGTTATATATTTCTTCTTTGTGAAGGCATAAAATCATTGTTTGAATAGAAATATTGCAGCAACAACTGTAAAGTTGAAGATGTAATGACTTTCTTCTGAGCAATAAGAATACCAATACTTGCCCGGTGGATGTTTCTTTGATATATTGTCAAGGTTTTACCATGTGTATCTATGTATTGTCATTTCTCTTGTTATTGATATTAATTTCTCTTTATTATTTCTTTGCATCAATCTTATGCTATAAAGTATATTGTTTCTGGTTAATACTTCCGCTTCCATAACAGGACATTGCCCTACATTTTTATCATTGATAAGGCACTTGTATGAGGAACAAGTAAGCAAATTGATAGACCCGGTCAAAATGTGCATTGACAAGATTATTTAATTAAATGGGTGAAAGATATACACGGAAACTCATTTTGATAGTGTAGTATACCTAGTAAGAATGTTTCTTATGCGGTTCTGCATACTTGATCTTGAGACCGATTCAAACCTCAAATCCTTCTTTCGGGCGCTTATAAATCTCCTGCACCAGTTACGCTATCCTCAACGAAACAACTAATAAGCTTTCTTTTATTTTCTAGATTTACTGCAGAGAAGCTTGCAGGCTTAATATTCAAGGGACAAATAAATCTCAATAATAATCCATGAATGCGTTCAGAAAGAGAAAGAGCAGGAGCAAATCGAGCATCGCAGGTACGAAACCCGCCCCTCTCAAGGTTTCCAAGGACTTCCACAGCTGTACAAGGATTCAACCTTTGATAATACATCTCCGATCTCCTGAAATAACACACACGGAGGCCAAAGATTTCAAGGCGGTTGTGCAGCGACTCACAGGCTGCTGTTCTTCCTCTTCATATTCAAATTCTTCTACTCCGCAAGGAGAGGCTTTCACCGCTCTTCAACCAAACCCCAATCCCAAACTTAAGCCTTCCTTCTGCCTTTCGGAAAAAGAAGAAGAGTGCTACCAAATAACCCCTGCACCGCCAGTTTGGCCAAAAGATTACTTTTCTCAAGTAATTTCTACGCCTTGGAATTCTCTTGCAGAAGACTTGGATATGGAAATGCTTAATTGGGATATTCCAGATCAAATACAATTGTTCTCTTCGCCTTCTTTCCAATTATTTGATTTGCCCTTCAGTTACCTCTCTGATGTGGAAAACCCTCATATTCATGGCGTTTCCATCTAGCACTACCGTGTCAGAACAATCGATTTCTTTTATTCAAATTTTATGTGATAAATTTTTTTGGACGCTGGAAATAAATGGTGACAGAATCAAAACTCATACATTCTTTTCAAGTTCCAGCTTTCTCAATCAAATAATGGAGGTTTTATATATAGTTTTAAAGCTCGGACTTGTTTATGTTCTTCATTAGTCTTATTGAAGGATCAAAACTCTTTCAGCAACTGTTCCGCATTAGCAGTTCACAATATTTAAATTGTAATGATGCAATCCTAATATTTAAGTCTATTTTTTATCGCATCTTATTTTGTATTTAAAGTTTTTCTTTGGTCAATATCATTTATATAATTTTTCATTTACTAACATGGAGACAATTTCAATGGATGCAGCTATCCTTCCAAAAAAATGTACACTTGACCAATTTTCAAAAGATCTAAAACATCATGGATTTTTTTTTAATATTAATTTCAGCGATCTGCATAGTTAGTAGTCGAAAACAACAAAAAATTTGGAGAAACATTACTATGGTTTTTGACTTTCTTTGTCTGTACTACTTTTTTTGTGGGAGATTAGCCTATACCAATTTCAATTAACATGATATGCTATAGGAAAAATTAGATTACATGTAATCTTATTATATTAAAAACAAAAATCATGTAATAGTGGTGAGAACATTATTTAAAAACAAAATAATAAGAAAAATAATATTTATTAATAAAAAATGATTTTTAAAATCTATTTAATTTATATTTTCTTTATTTAGCACCTTTGAAATTTATATATGTACCATTCAAATTCAAATGCAATAATTCAATTCTATGATATTAAAAATTCTGATTTTAATTTAATATTGTATATTTTTTTATTAACATCTATAATTTATAACTGTTATTTTTTTAATTAGATTGTTATATTTTAATTTTTAAATATATTTAAATGTAATTATTTTCTTCTTAAATCTATATTTTAATTTTATAAAGTATTATAATGGTTTTTTAAATGGATAAAATCAAATTTGTTGACACATTAAAAGATAATATAGAGAAATATTAAGAGCAATACAATGAAACCAGCTAAAGAGTGCTATATGGTTCTCTATGCTTTGACCTATATCATGAATATGTTTAGTTACATGAAGCTACAAGATTGCAATATATGTATCTAATATAAAATTTAACTATTTAAACAAAATTGTATAACAAGTCAATTACAAAGTTATAGATCTTAACAATTGAAACAATTTAATAGAAGTTCCTTCATAAGGCCAAGGATAGTTCGATTTATAATGGATTTCATAAATAGGGTTGGCAGTCTTGAGCAACAACTTAAGGAAGAAGTTAAAGCAAGGAAGATTCTGGAAGGCAATTACTATAAAAACCTGGAACCTATTAAGCTATGAAATAGCTAAAAAATGGGGTGGGGGCCCTAGCTCGGTTGGCTAAATCTTCCCTGTTGCAGGGGGTTGGTCATGGGTTCTAGTCTCCCCCATCCCCATGGTACCGGTGGGTGTGTCACGCCAGCACTACCGGTCACGTTAAAAAGTTTACCCAGCACACTGCAATTTATAGGATTCCTGCAGTCTAATTGTTAAGAAATAGATGAAAAATACTATGGAGGATGTGAATGTGAGGGGATTCAAGCTGTCAAATCACTCAAGGAGTTTGTTTAGGTTTTTGGTTGGTCTATTTTTTTGGTTTGTCTACTTTATTGTCTTTTGTTTTTCTAAAAGTTGTTTCTACCTTAATCCAAAACAATTTAGTAAAAGTTTAAAAAAAAATTAAAAATTACATCATTTTATTTAAACCATGTCTAAATATGTGATTGAATTAAATAACATAAGTACATTTCAAATAATGCTAAACATTGATTTATATTATTATGTATTAATCTAATCATAGCATGAACCAGAATATAATCAAAAGCCAAAATTTACTCAACAAAATGTGTGTTTTCACCCTGTAACACTTGTCACTAAACAATATATTAAAATAGAAAAATTCCAAATATATCAAAATAGAAAAATTTCTCTATAATTTTGAGGAGGACATGAATAATACCGAGGCACACAAGAGACTATTAAAGATAGAGACAAAAGATGACATATCTTAGTAATCTTGAAGCCTTTGTAATCTTGAAGTCTTTATAGAAATATATATTCTTTGACTTTTATTGTACATGAGTTTCAAGTGTTAGGTGTTTCTCTAATTTATCTTTTTCAAAATGGTATTAGAATGTTATATGAGATACACTCTTATATATTTTCAACATATAAGAACTACTATTATGACCAATGGAGTTAAGGATCATTGATCTCAATATAAAATTTAAAACTTAGAATAAATTTATAATTATGATAAAATTGAATTGTATTGCCTTATTATTAAACACGATATTTTTTTTTTTTAAATTATCATAATTAATTAAAGGTGTTTTTCAAGTAAGGATGCCAATGATGTGGGTAATATTTTCTATGGTTTGTGTGAGTCAACTATCCAAATTCTATCATTTTGAGTCAAAAATGAGTTCAAACACACCTAAAATTGATCTCTAGAATGGTCACACTTTTATAAAATTAAAAATTAAAAAATTGTAATTTTATAATTCCAAGGTCTCCACCTCATTTCTAGCTTTGTTGAGAACTTATAATTTTCTAAATCCGATACCTAAGTCAAAAGTTGTTGTAGCTTAAAGAAAGCTTCAAAAAAGGGTTTTAGCAATCAAAACATTAACCTTCAAATACAAAGAGGTTAATAAAAATGTCGAAAACACATAATTCTATTTCAATCCTTAATCTCTCTAACCAAAAGAAAAGTTCAAGTAGGAAAATTTTATAGAGACTCTTTGATTTGCACTATACACTAATTATTCTTGAACTTGTATATTTGTAGGAAAACAATAAAGAACTAATTTAATCCTATGTCTTGAATGTGTTTATTATTTATTGAATCATTTACATCTTGTATGTTGATTCAATGATCTTTTATGTGATGATGTAGTCTAATTGTCCTCCTATTTAACAAAACATATTCATTTCATAGTATCTTGTTATGAATATTTTGAAATATCATATCCTTTTGTATGCCAAACTCTATTATTCATATTTTTTTCATTATTATATTTCTCTTCTTGAAATCTCCTTGTAATTGATTATCCACTGTGGACTCACATTTGGTATGCGTAGGTTGATCAATGGGTTTTTTCTATTCACTTTGTGTAGTTTTATGTTTTCTATCCTTTCATGCTTTTACACAAAAAGCATGCAAAAATCACAAATACACCCATCTTAGATAGGAGCTTCCCCTCTCAAATGAAGAGGAAGATTGTAGTTTGACAGTAGTCATGTACAGTGTGTCCAACTATTGGCATAGTTTTCATTTTTCACATGGTGAATAAGGCAAGTCTCAAACAGAATTTCATAGTGGAAAATCTCTTCACCAAAAAAAAAAATCTGTGTTTTTTCTAGGGATAAAATTTAAGACTAGACTACATTTCTCCTGAGAAATTTCAAGATATCTTTCGTGAAATAAAGTTTGGAGACTATGTTTAAAAATATTGAATGCTGACAACTCTATTTGGAAGTGTGAATTCAGAATCATGGTTTGGTACAAATGAAAAGTTTAAAGTGATGGTGATGGTGATGGTGATGGTGATGGTGATGGTGATGGTGATGGTGATGGTGATGGTGATGGTGATAGTGATAGCAATAGTGATAGTGATAGGGATAGTGATAGAGATAGTGATAGTGATAGGGACAATGATAGTGACAGTGACAGTGATAATGACAATGACAGTGACAGTGACAGTGATAGTGACAGTGATAGTGATAGTGATAGTGATAGTGATAGTGATAGTGATAGTGATAGTGATGGTGATGGTGATGGTGATGGTGATAGTGACAGTGATGATGAATATTTTGTGTACCTAAAAAAGAAGGCTCCCAATGAACCCAGATAGGTTGATTTCTTGAAGAGTTTTTATGGTGGCTTGTGACTTGCTGTCAAAAAGATTCATGCATCTTTACTTCAAACTTTAGAAAGATTGATGAAGAACATGGTAAAGATAATAAATTCTTCTCTTACAAATTAGAATCATTGTAAGAAATACGTTCCACAAGAAAACATATAGAAGACTTTTCTTAGAAATATGATATATGCAAACCAAGATTAGATAATGGTGATCGAGAGATCAGTCCAACACCTAAACTTGTTTCTCAAAAGAATCATACTTCTAGTGATCTCGATCAGGTTAATTTTTTGAAAATATTTCATGGTAATGCACACCTTAACATTGAAAAAGGACATCCTTCATTGTTTAAAAAATTGTGAGAACTTGAGAATGAAGGCCAGTGTGAGAATTATTTACTTGGTAACAAAATATATCTCAATCAAAATGTTAGAAAGGACCCATCAAAATATGTATGCATCAAAGAAGATGGAGATTCTATATCTAATCAAGAAGATGGTCAAGAAATGAATTCCATGGAGGAAGACTATTGCATTAGGACATCACTGTGAAATTTTAAAACTCAAGAGAAAGTATTCAATCATCTTGATTTGAATGCAATTGAAAAAAAAAATTAGATGTTTCTCAAGAAAGTACATAACATATGATTGAAGATGAAGTAAATATGGATCAAGATTAATAACATACTTATTTTATTCCTTCTTGGTGCCTTCATGCTTCAAATGATGACTTCCTGTATGGAGAAGGCACCCTAAGAAAGTTTGAGTTGTGATCTTCTAATGCTTGTAACTTGGAACTCGTAAGGCCTACCAATAAACTATCAGATGCCAAAGGATCATAATATCTATGTCCACAATAACCTCACTTAGTTCTGGGAGATTCAATTTCTTTTAGAATTGGGACAACCATCTCAGTTGATGTAAAACATCACAGTGTTCCTGAGTGAATTGGTGAACCGGTTGGCAACTTTTGAACCACTTTTCATGGTATCATTTGGTCAGTGCCATTACCTCTAGATGGTCGGGTGAACCCTAGTGACATTTCTATTTTGACAATGGAGATCTTGGATCATTCACTAGCACCCCAAACCAAAGTGTCTCCAAGGTGCCCTAAGCATGTTTGGCCTATGATCTTCTAATGCTTCTAACATAGAACTAATGAGGCTCTTAGTTATTGGAGATTCAATTTCATTTGGAATTGGCACAACCATCTTGGTCAATGCCAAATGTCACACTATTCCTCAATGATTGGTGCACTAGTGTGCAACTTCCAAGCTATGTGTTATGGTCTTGTTTCATCAGCACCATTAGCTCCTGATGGTCAAGTGACCCCTAGTGACATTAATTTTTTGACCACAAATATTTTGAGACATTCACTAGCACCCTGAACTAGAGTGTCTCCAAGGTGCCCCAAGCATGTTTGGGCTATGAACTTTTGATGCTTGTAACTCAAAACTCATGAGGCCTATCAATGAACTTTTAGATGCTAAAGGACCATGATATTGATGTCCATAATAACCTCTCTTAGTTCTGGGAGATTCAATTTTGTTTGATATTGGCACAATGATCTCGGTCGATGCCAAACCTCATAGTCCTCAATAAGTTGTTGCACCATTGTGAAACTTTTGAACCATTCATCATGGCATCATTTCTTCAATGTTGTTAGCTTTGGATGGCTGGGTGATCTCCAATTACACCATTTTTTAAACCAAAAAGAGCCTAAAACATTCATGAGCACCCCAAATCGAAGTGTCTCCAAGGTGCCCTAAGCACATTTGTTGAAATCTTCTAACACTTGAAACTCAAAACTCGTGAGGCCTATCAAGAAACTATCAAATAATAGAGGACCATGATATTGATGTCCACATTAAACTCTCTTAATTCTAGGAGATTCAATTTCATTCGATATTGGCACAATGATCTCAGTCGATGCCAAACCTCATTGAGTTCCTTAGTGAATTGGTGCACCATTGTGCAACTTCTAAATCATTGATCACTAAAAAGTTTCCAAACACCATGCATCAAAGTGTCCACAATGTGCATTAAATACATTTGAGCAATGATCTTTGAGTTGTTAGTGTAGTTTTTTATTTTTCCTATTTTGCTAGGTTTTTCCTACACTTTTAATAATCTTGCTTAGGTTAATAAAGCATGTCTTATTAGGTGAATAGTTGTGAGGTGTCACCTTCCTACATGTGAGCATCCATTAGCTATCTTGGGAAGATAATTTTCTATCTTTAGTCCGATAGATGGTTTCTCCTCATTGGTTGGTGTTGCCACCTCCTCCCTCTTCCTAGCCTATATAAGCATGCTGCCTGGCTTGTATTTGCATCTCTTGTTTTTGCATCCTCTTAATGCTATTTTGCTTCCAGCATTTGCATTACTCTCTTGGAGACTAACTCTATGATGCTATTTTGTTTTTGTATAATTTGCATTCATAGTTTAAATATTTATTCTTTGCACTAGTTTTCTGGGTTATTAATCTTTTCAGATTCTAACATGGTATCAGAGTTTTTCTATGTGCAAGAGTAGATTTTAGTTTCCTTATTTGAGTGATTCGAGAGGGGCTAATAAACTTTATTATAGTTTTTTGAAAAACAAAGTATGCTCTTCTCTTGCATCTTTGGATGACCTTGAGAATCAGAAAAGTTTTGACAAAAACAGTTTTTCTTTGAGATTTCAATCTCAAATCTGACAACCAACTTGCATATTTGGAGTTTTCAATCAGTTTTGCAGGTTCTAGCATGCCATTGATGGACTTAGGAAGTTGATCCAGCATTTGCATGTCATATTCTAGTTGTTGGGGTCATTTTTTGATTTTTGGAGTCATTTTTTACTGTTAAAGGCATCTAATTTACACTACAACAACATCTTATGTACATCATCAAGAAAAATTCTTTTTGGGTTCTGTTCGCAGCCCCGAAAAACCATCTGGGTATCTTTTATATTTTGCATGCAACCTGTATATTTTACAAAATCAAGCATGCAAAGCTACAGCCATACCCCTCTCCATTGGCAGTCGCAAATTTGAACACAGTTTTTAAATGTCTCGTTCTTGCTGATACAGACTCTGATTTTGATGATTCTTGTTATGAACTTGGCTATTTGTTTGTGCTCTATTCACTAGTGGAGTTGTTTTTTGATTTTCATGCATGAATTTTTCAAAAATTGCAGATTCTCAGCCATGGCTGTGCATAGTTCTCGTTTTGAAATTTTCAGAGGATCAGAACTTTCTCATATGACCTTGTATCAAGGTGATTCTTTTTTTGAAAGTGCATGATTTTTCGAGTAGATCGCAATGGTGCTATTTTTTTCTTTGATTATTGTGCCCAATTTTCACTTTTAGCATATGCTCTTCATGAGGGTTTGTAATGCATTGAAATCAAGACCACTAAGTATTTCTTTCTAGTGGTAGTTGTAAACGCACTAAAATAAAGTACCAAATCATATTTCTTTTGGGGGGTTTCTTTGATTGAGTAAAAAGGGGGGGGGTTCTCTTCTTTTTAGCATTTTTTCATCATGGATCAAAAAAATATGCCCATCCTAACTCCATACAATTACTTTGAGTGGAAATCACGCATGACAATTCACTTAAGGAAAGCTCGATTAAATAGGATAACTATGGGACTTGAAACTGAACCTGCTAAAGATGAAGACAAGCCTAAGTGGTTTAACAAATGTGATGAGGCATATGGAACATTGTGTTTGTCTGTTTCTCCTGACTTGCTATTTCACATTGAGTCTTTGGATACACCAAATGAAGTATGGACAAAGCTAGAAACACTATTTGGCACACAAGATTCAATGAGGGGTCATATGTTGGAAAATGAATTAATTAGTTTGAGTCCAGGCAATTTCAACACAATCCAAGATTTCTTCACCAAATTGAAATCACTAAGGTTGCAGTTAAAACAATGTGGAATTGAAAAGAAAGATGAACAATTGATTCTTAGTATTCTCTCTAAGCTAAGTTCAGAATATTCTGTGTTTGTCTCTACCTTCTATGCTACTAAGGGTGCACTTGGTACTCAATTCACCATGCCATCTTTAGATGATTTTGTTGTCAATCTCACTCGAGAACAGGACAAGCTAATCCAAATGGGCATTCTTAAGTCCTCTAAGTCACATGCCTTGGCTGCCAACCAAGGCACAAAAGAACAACAAGGAAAAAGTAGTAACAACAATAGTAAGGACAAGAAACAAAAGAATAGCAAGGAGAAGAAGGATCAGATACCAATTTCTTCAAAAGCAACTATTGATACACCATCTTCCAAGGGCGATAAGCCTAAGAAAGAAAAGCTTAAATGTGCCTATTGTAAAAGACCAGATCATGATGAACATAAATGTTTGAAGAAACAAATTGATCACTTGACATACATTCTTGAGAAGAATAATATTAGTGTTCCTGAGTCTATCAAACAAAGTTCTAATGAAGTTTCTAACAAGGCAAAAGAAAATAGCAAGGGGAAGGAAAGGGCAAGGCCCTTTTTGCAGTTGCTTCCTCACCATCCACTTGGGTTCTTGATTCGGGTACTTCACACCACATGGCTTCATCTAAGGAAGAACTTGCATCCTTGGAGCCATGTACTATGGCTTCTATGTTGATGAGTGATAACACTCCTATTGAGGTGTGTGGGAGAGGGTTTGTTGATGTGGGGGATGGCACATTCCATGATGTTCCTTATGTACCCTCATTGTCAACTAATCTCCTATTAGTAGACCAGATCACTCACACAAGTTTAGGCAAGCAAGTTGAGTTCATTCCTGATTCAATGGAGATATGTGAGTTGCACAATGATTCTAGAATTGCAGTTGGGAGAGTAGATCATCAGTCACAACTCTATATGTTTTCTCACCTTGTTCCTAATCCTCCTTTGACAGTTTTGCTCACTCACTCTAATGATGTGAGAAGATTATGGCATGATCAGTTTGGCCATCTTAACTTCCACTACTTGCATCAGCTTAACCACCAGAGCATGGTCATAGGGTTGCCTTCTACTTTGACATTGGAGTCACTTGGAATACATGATAGATCTTCTAATGGGTCAGATTCACTTGAGCAGTCTTCTACCTCCACTTTTGATGCAGAGAGTGATTTAGAGAACTCACCTCCTTCCTCTCCTAGTCATCATTCACAGGTTGATGATTCTCCTCTAGATTCTCCATCTTTTGGTCCACTTTGGGCTAGACAGACCTTGCAGTTTCTAGGTGATTGGGTTGGGGATCCATCAGACACCAAACAAACTCGTTCACAATTCCAGGATGCTCTACATATCTTCATTGCTACTGCCTCAAATCCACAGTCCTTTCATGAGGCTTCTGGTATTTCTGAGTGGGATACAGCTATGCAGGAAGAGTATAGTTCCTTGATGAGGAACCACACTTGGGATCTTGTCCCTTTTTCTAAGGGAAGAAAAATTGTTCGATGTAAGTGGATCTACCGAACAAAATTTGCAAGCTTTGTTGGGGGTATGGGATGCTTCATCTTTTGGGGGGGCCACTTCCTCTCACTTCGAGTCCTAATTTTCTTTGGGGAGTCTCTTTTCTATCTCTTTTGGGGGAATTTTATGTACATGGGTACCTCATCAGGCTTGACTTGCCAGGACCCATTTCTACATCCACCTAAGCTTCGCTTATGGGGGGGTGTTAGTGTAGATTTTTATTTTTCCTATTTTGCTAGGTTTTTCCTGCAATTTTAATAATCTCGCTTAGGTTAATAAAGCATGTCTTATTAGGTGAATGGTTGTGAGGTGTCACCTTCCTACATGTGAGCATCCATTAGCTATCTTGGGAAGATACTTTGCTATCTTTAGTCTGATAGATGGTTGCTCCTCATTGGTTGGTGTTGCCACCTCCTCCCTCTTCCTAGCCTATATAAGCATGCTACCTGGCTTGTATTTTGCATCTCTTGTTTTTGCATCGTCTTAATGCTATTTTACTTCCAGCATTTGCATTACTCTCTTGGAGACTAGCTCTATGATGCTATTTTGATTTTGTATCATTTGCATTCATAGTTTAAATATTTATTCTTTGCACTAGTTTTCTGGGTTATTAATCTTTTCAGATTCTAACATGAGTGTCATAACTCAAAGCCCTTGTTGGTTTGTTTGTTCATTGTGTTTGTGGTTAGTTGGATGTTGGAAAATTTCAAGGGCTTGTCTTCACTTCTGGCTATTTTTTCTTAAGGAGGGATTTTGGTTTTAGGGTTGCTTCAATCCAAGGTTGCACAGGGATGAGAGTTCTTGGGGTACCAGTACAGGTATAGGTACAACTATTTTTTATAATGGGAGATCAGGATACTTGGGTATGCCAAAAAATTTTTTTTATTATACTTTTATATTTATGCAAAATCTGAAATTATGAGTCATGACAATGGTTTTTCAAAAAATGAATAGTGATAAAGTGTGCAACTGTTTTAAGGAATTTTTTTAAGTTTTAGATTTTCTATATGTTTGTAATAATAATGTATGATAAATGTTTAGATGCATAACAAGAACAATGATAAAGTTTGCAAATGTAACGTATTATTTTCAGTTTTAGATTTGCTATATGTTTGTAATAATAATATATCATAAATATTTACATGCATAATAGAGAAGGCATAATGATAAATCATATGACAATGACATATTGCAAATGATAAACTTCTTACTTGAATAGTGGTAAAGTTTATTGTTAATCCATATTGTACCAAAGTTTCAAACTGATTAGGTGTTGAATTAAGCTTGATAAACAACAAGCTGATATGCAAACAAAAACATAAAAAAGTAAATCAAAAATCTTGATCAAAGCCCTTAGATATGATGCTCTCCACTGAGTACCTGGTACTTGGAATATGTGTACCCAATACTTGGGTATATAGGTACAAGTACTAGGGGTGTGGGTACAAGTACCCATACAACCTTACTTAAATATTTGGAGGAGTTCAATTATTTTCTATTAGTGTGATATTGATTTCATAAACCATGAAGAAAACTCTAATGAATAGGACTACAATGAATAAGATATCATAAACCATGTACAAGATTCCAACGAATGAGAATTCAATTAACAAGATTCTAATGAAAATTATTAAAATAAGAAAGATTCCATACACATGTGCAATAATTCACAATAATTTTCTATATCAAAATATATAATCATATATCAATTTGATGCAAATATATGTCAAAATATATATTTGTATACAAAATATGGCACATGCCATTAAAATATGTATATGAAATCAAAGTTTATACATAAAATATGGCATATGCCATTTGAAAATGTGCCCTAAGGTATCCCTAAAAAAATTCTATAGGCTATGGGAGGATAATCAAAACGAAGCCCCTTCAATGCACTTTGTAAACTTGCTAGATCCTATATGAATAAAAAAAGACAAAATCCAAGTTAGACTAGTTTATTAAATGATTTTTACATTTAAAAAATGTATATTATTCAAATGCATATTGTTGAATAATGAAGGGAACTTAATTTACCTCTCTCTCCTCCTTCCTCCATTGCTTAGGAGTCCTCGCATATGTCCTTGGCAAAGCACACACCTCGTTAAGTTTGATCTAAACATGTTTGTATTATTGTTAGATTGATCTCATACTTAAACTATAATGTTTTTGAAGTATTAGACAATAGCCAAAAGGACGAGGTGTTGATACTTAAACTATAATGCTGTCAATGATAACATAACAAATTAATAACATGATCAAGAATTCAAATTATAAT
Organism: Cupressus sempervirens; assembly: GCA_028749045.1. NCBI lineage: Eukaryota > Viridiplantae > Streptophyta > Pinopsida > Cupressales > Cupressaceae > Cupressus > Cupressus sempervirens. Next base: position 484,679,489 of record CM053793.1, read on the forward strand.
TTACCTGAAGTGATCTTTGACTAACAAATGTTGGCTAAGTGAGCAAAGATAAAAAGCCCTGTCAACCCACCTCCATCACATCAAGTGTTTCCTACAATAGTTAAAAATATAGTTTTTACAATGATGGCAATCATTTATTTATAATCTAACAACATTAAGATAAGTAACAAATAAATGAAAAATATGCATATGATATGACTATCACGCTGTGAATGGAAATACCTAAGGGTCTGTGATGGGGAATCTGGGTATGTGCATCATCAGAGGTCACCCCCTATAAAATAAATAATACAACAACATTTCATTAGTAAAACAAACAAAAAAGTACATATCTCTCTATAATGCATTTATTGACTTTAAAAAATATAATTACCTTCCCCTTGTCAATGGTTAGTGATGCAACCCCCTCACACTATCCCCCACTAGTAGATGAAACATGCAAGAGAAAAAGAAGACAAGAAATTATGTAAAATACAATATAATATAGGAAATTAATGAGTAATCAAACAATACATAACATAGAGGTCTCAAGGCAAAATAAAATGGACAAAAGTGTGACACCATCCAAATCGCTTATCTCCTCCTCTATCATCAGCTAGACATAAATGAGTCACATAAGTATGAAGTTATTAAAAATATTTTTAATATAAATATTGATTTAAAATTAACAATTCTATAATGAATCAATTTTATAGACTTACCATAATAGAATGAGTCTATGTCTCTACCTGCCCCTCCTCATCTCCTGTAGGAGTTATGCTTGTCTCTATAGCTATGATTTTTGTGCCATTATTCCCAACCTCAAACTTAAATTGAGAATCATTAATATGACCTAGATGAAGATTCCTAAAGATAACACAAGTATGTGGCACAAAAACATGTGAGGAAGTGCTAGATGTACTAGAGCGCTAACATCATCAACATGAGGAGGCAACACTGATCTAGTTTGGGTGACTAGTAGACTAATCAAATGATGAATGGCTCTAATAGATGTTGTACTAGCCTCAATGATAACATCAGGATGTTGGACTGGAGGAGGGGCAGGGATATCAGGGGGCACAAATGTAGTGGCTTTCCTCTACTTCGCCCCAGGTCTATCCTGTGGAGATCCATCTCATAGTGTTGGAATATTCAAATATGGAAAGAGTGCTTATGAGAGCAGGGGGTGAATCATAAGTATCACACTTTAGTCAATAAAACTTCTATCTTAAAGTAAATTGCATGCATGTAAATATAACAAATAAACATGTAACAAAATTCATGCATCAATAACTCATAACACTAGAATTTGGTAACCCAGAAACCCTCCAGGAATAAGAAGGTAAAACTAGGGTGGGGATGATACCCACAAAAATTACTGTAGCAATATTGTTCAACCACTTCTGATGGTTTTCCCTGTCAAAGGCCTGCACTGTTAAAGGCTTTACACTGTATTAATAGTGACCTGGTTAGAGGATTTACAAACACTTAACATGAAGTGTCACCCGGTTAAAGGATTTTAATCACCTAATCAAAAGGATCTTACAAAATAGTTGTAAAGCTAACCCATCACCATAGGATTTTCATTCTAATACAATTGCTAGAGAGTATTAGATACAATAAACCTGATAGATTAAAATCCTCGATTGTTGAATACAGGCTCCTTTTTTGCCTTCTCCTGATCTTGATCCTTTGTGATCTGATAATCGTTACTTCTGAAAACAGATTTTCTTATGCACCCTTGTATGTCCTTGCATATGTATGTTTACAATGAAATTTCATCTTCCTTATAAAGACTTCAAAGACTTAGGGTTTGATTTGGATCTACAATCCATATTGATTCTCAATTTCCCGCTCAATACTTGTTTTTTACTTGATTGGTTGCATGCCATTTATCAGTTTTCTTATTGGCTGCATGTGAGTTGCACGGGAAAAATAAAAGATTTGATTTTATCATTAGATCCTTCAAAGTTTACCTTCTGTCAGCTGCAAAAACTGTTTGCATCATAGTTTGTGCAATTTCAAACTTTTATGCTGATCTACTGAGTTACTCGGCTCCTAAAGTATTTCTGATACTCAGTACATGTTGTTTCCTAGATAGCTCAGCACCTAAACAAAATAGTATTACTCGACACTTGTTAACACTTGACACCTATTGTACTCGGCACTTGTTAACACTCAGAACCTATTGTACTTGGCACTTGTTACACTCGGCACTTGTTATCACTCGGCACCTTATCTTACTCGACACTTACTCTTGATCTTGGTTAAGTGTATTGACACTCAGTTGTCAAATTTATTCTTTAAGCTAACAATCTCCCCCTTTGACATGAGTGGCAAAAACACTTAATTAAGATCCATGTGACTCAGTAATTTATCCTACATTCAAAATTTTCTATCTCAAAATTTGCTATCTCCGCCTTTTATCATACTTATCATTTCATTCCTGTACTTAACTCCCCCTTACTTAATCACTTCTTATTACTCTCTTATTACTTATTCTCCCCCTTTTTGACACTTATGTCAAGGGTCTTTACAATGAAATGCCATACTTGGCCAAAAATGTGCTATTTACTTCAAGGAGTACCTTCAGAGCTACATCCCAATTTGCTAATGCGACATCCAATGTCTTATGTTGGATGGTGATCTCTACTGCTAGGTGTACAAGTCCATTAGATGAAGAAAGATTGGGGTCTTTCTTGAGGACTGTCTCTGCATTTATTTGCTCCTTGTGAAGTAGTTTCAAATGAGGAGTTATTGATGATTGAATTTGTATCAATTTGGCTTTTGTGGTTGCCTCCTCTGCTGCTAAGACAACTAACTCTCTTTATGTGTGAAACGATTAGACAAAATGCTTCTCACTCTGAGCTGGATCTGTGGGGAGTTGCATGCTAGAAATTTTCAGATTGTTTTCCAAGCTCAGTATTTTTTGGCTAGTGTCTTGTGTGAATGTGGAAAAATCACACAACTTGTTGTACAGGGAAAAGATGTTTCCTAGTAAAATTTTAACTGTTATAACTTTCTTTTCTAGTTCTTCTTGTGATAGTGTTATATCACTGGATATTTTACTATTTACTTTACCTTGGAACTTCTTTTCTGACCATTCAAGCAATCTGGCATTTGTTTCTTGGTCTTCATTAGTCACCTGGTCAACTATATTAGATAGTTGTTCCATAATTGGTCTTGACTCATCTAGAGATTGTAAGCAAAAGGCTTCCATGAATATATCTTTAATTTCATTCAAGGTAAGCTTATGCTTGTATTCTTTTCTTAGTGCTTCTTGTCTCCTTCTTTTGTCCAATGCACTCTGAATTTCATTAATTTTTTCTTTAGTAAGAGTGCTAGATTCATAATATGGGATCTTTATTTCTTCATCAAGCTCAGGAACTCCATAGTGAAGTCTCCTGACTACCTTTAATGAGCTCAAGCCTGGTGTCCTGATTTGCAACTGTAATCTATTTGTGCTCGGTTGCTGAAGAGTTTGTGTTGGAGTACCAAATTTTGGTAATGCAACCAGTGTTTGTATTGTAGTCTCCTCCTTCTTCTTTGTCTCATCTTTTTCTTCAGCTTGAATATCCCTTTTATGATTTCTAGGTGGGGTTGAACTTGTTGGTTGTTCAGATGTTTCTTTTATTTCCCCTGCTGCTGTACTCGACATTTGGAGTGTATAAGTGACTATACTTGGTGGAGGTGGTGGTGGAAGAAATGGAATGCTAGTAGATTGTATGGTTGAGGGTGGCACTAGTTCTTTTACCTTGACTTCTGGATTCTATAATTCATCAACACTGACCAATACAGGATTTGAACTTAATTTTTCTGCTAGTGATGATTGGTCAAGGATTTCCAAATCCTCTGCAATTAATGGATTGATGTTTATATTTGAAGTTTCTATAACATCCTTTATTTTTATGATATCTGCAGGTGTGATGGTGGCATGAGGAGGACTAGGAGGAGATACCTGTATGTCTTGCATACTTTGATCTTGTGGCTCAGTTGTATCTTTCTCTTCCTCTTTCTCCTCATTATGTGCCTCTTCTTCCTTTTCTTCTTTACTCTTCTTCTCCACTAGTTCCTTCTCTTTTTCTTTGGTTTCTGATACTTTCTTTTCCTTTGTCTTGGCAATTGCCTCTACCTTATATTCTTCATTATATACATCTTCAATTTTCTTGTAAACTATTTTCCACAATCTTGTGGATTTAGTAACTACCTCTTCAATTTTATTCTTCAATATGTTGAATGCTCTATACTTGGGAGTGAATCTGTTATTATGCCTTTTTACAGCATTTATTATTTGAGCTTTAGTCAAATTAGGCAACAATCTTGCTAATGTTGACTCCCTTATTTCTTTTTCCATTTGTAAACAAAAATGCCATTTATCCTCTACAATTTTATACAATTCTCTTGGCATAGATTCATCTAATTCTAGAGGTGTGTGCTTATACTCAGCCATCATAGCATACACAGATTCCTCTAATTTATTTTGCTCTTCTTTGGTGAGCTTAGAAAAATTCAGGTTCTTTAGACCTTTTAAATCATTATTTCTAATTTTTGAACATAATTTATCAACAACAATCTGGGGTTTGTGTCTTACCACTTGAAATTGACTATTGTCTTCTGACTCTATTTTCTCCTCATTTGTTTCAGGCTGGGGAATAAATTTCCTTTTCTTTGACTTAGCAGCAGTTTTCTTTGAGTCTTTCTTCTTTCCTTTTGCCTGCTCTTGGACTTTTTGTGCTATAGCCCTTGTGGTCGGTCTCTTAGGTGCAGGGGCAGCTTCTTTCCTCCCCTTGGATTTAGGAGCAGAAGGAGTTGTGGTCTTTCTCTTAACTGGTGCTTCCTTGGCTTCTTCTACCTCAACACTTTCCTCTTTGTCTTCTCCTGACCCTTGAGTCTGACCTTGAAGTTATCTCCTTCTTCTTCAATGTCTTCTTCTTCTTCTTCTATTGTTCCTTCTTCTTCTTCCACACCAAATTTTCTTTTGATTTGTCTCACCATTTTCTCTTTCTTCTTTACTACTGAAGCAGTCTTCAAATCTATTATTACCTTTGATTTGACAACATCATAGGTTCCAAATTTTTTTGCATTTTTATCAGCTTCTTCTGCAAGTAGAGCTGTTATTGCTGCAGAGGCTTGATCAACATCAAGTTCATAACCTAGAGGCCTAAGCCATCTTACTCTAGGTATAACTACTTGTATGTAGGTATAATCTATATCTACAAGGAAACAAATATCTTTTTCATATTTCTCAGTCAATGAGCCTGGAATTCTCATTCTTTGTTTCATGGACTTTTTGAAGTCCTCAAAATAACCAGTCATTTGGGCATCAAAATTTTCACCCATCTGTTCAATGTATCCATTAATTTGTTCAACAATTGTTTTATTTGGATTCCATTTTACTTTACCCATAGAAGGAAATTCTTTCATCAGATAGAAAAACATGCACATCAAAACTGATCCAAATTTGCATTGAGCTCCCTTGCTCTTCCTTATAGCTCCCATATTTTCATTAATCTGTTGAAACATGAGCTCTGCCAGATCATATGATGCACGAGCATCCAGAGGTATAAGGGCAATCTTGTGCCACACAAAAAAATGTACTTAGACTTAGTTTCTGTTTCATGTGTTTTCATTTTTGGACACCCATTTGGGTCAAATAAAGGTTCCAACTCTCACAGTTCAACTATCAGTGTGCTAAAAAATCCTGAAAAAATAAGAGCATGCAATTTGGCCATCATTTTGGTGACCTAGAAGGTGTGAATTGGCCAGATGAATGTAATTGTGATTTAGAGCATTCCAAAAAAAGAATCAGGTCAAAAGGCCCCATGGTTTGAAAGTTATTGCAGTTTTTCGGGTTTTGGAGACCTCCTAAGAATGCTTCAAAGTCCGATTAGGGGCATTAAATGACCTTAAAAAGGGCCAAAAAATGGGGGATGAGTGAAGCTGGTCCATAGGCCTATAGAGCACTTCGAGAGCTTTCCAAAAATGTAAACGGTTCGTCAATCAGAGCTACAGTTCAAAAGTTCGGTTACCATTTCTGGATTCTTCTAGATTTGCACCGACTTCTAACGCAGCTTCTGGAACCTTCTATTTGGTCGGTGGATGCCTACTAGCACTTTCTAGAATGTTCTCCTAGTCCTTAACCCTTCGGGGTCTATTTAAGGAAATTTCTGTCATTGTAAAAAGTAGTTCGGAGTGGAGTTTGAGAGGAGGTACTGAAAGGAGAAATTATCTCCATATTTATGCTATTGTAAGCCCTTAGGGCATGTTTTGAGGTTTATTTCCCTGTACTATTTGTACTAGCTTATTTTATCAGTTAATATAATTTTCCCTTTCTGTTGTGTCCATTTTGTTCTTGGGTTGTGTTCCCATCATGATAAGTGTGATCTCTTTTGATTATCTTGTATGCAACATTAACTACTATACAAGGTACATTGTTCAACCTACTTGATTGATAGAATTTATGTGAAATGATTCTTACAGCAAAATCTAGTAGGGGATCTGTGACTGTGTCGATAGGCATTCCTCTATTGTTCCATTTGGCACCTATATTTTTCTCTATTACTTCCCTTTTGTCACTTCGCAGGGTCTTTGGCTGATCTAGGGTTGGAATACCAGTAACCCTATGAACAGTCTTCTTGGTGAATTTTACTTGTCCTGACTCTAACCAAAAAGCTCCATCATGTATTCAGCTCAAAACTATCTGTACCCATTCAGTTTTGAAAACAATCGGAAATGCTAGGGTTTTGGTCAATCCTTTTCTTTCTATTATTGAAAACTCATTTTTCAGTACTTTGTTTTCACATAGTTTATCATATGCATTATGAATTTCTAAGTCTCCTATGGCACCTATTTTGCAATTATAACATCTGCGAACATCTTGGACCATAAGAACTTTATCTAGAATAACTAATAATGCACCTGCACGATCATTCTTGTATGCTACTTCTAGAATGGGCTTAAATTCAGGTTGTTTAACTTCGTTGCTGACCAACTGAACTTCATGACTCTCTATACCCTTAGTGGTTCTTGACCTAGATGCCATTGTTTTCCAAACTAGGGTTTATAATTTAAACAAGTTTATAAGTCCTACGTAGCTCAACACTTAAGTAAAATACCTTAAATCGATGAAATTTGTCTTGAATCACTGTTGAAATCTTCACAAATGGCTTCTGAGTTGATCTTGATCTTCTCCACTCTTTTTCGGCTTTGCTTCTTTTTCGAATGGTGGGAAAATGATCGAAAATCAAATTTATGTACCCTTCAAAATAGAGTAATAAATGCTTAGTACGCTGCCAACTATCTACTCAGCACTTAAAAGGTTTCGTCATGACTCGGCTCCCATTGTGTTTTACTTTACTTAGCTCCTATTGATATTTCATAGCCCGGCATCAACTATCAACTCGATCGTTGTTAGCAACTCGGCTCCTGAAGGAAACTTTGACATATCTTCAAAAGTTCTCAATTTTGACTTAGCATCTTTGTTTATGCTGATTTCATTTTTGTAGCTCTTATATGTCTTGGGACTGATTTATGATGTAACTTGGTTTATCAATCCCTCGCACTTGTTCTTTTCTTAATTTGATGAAGTGTGATCACTTGACCTATTAGGTGAAGTGATCTCTGTACTTGATGTGCTAGACTCATCTTTCTTCCTCCATGTCTTATTCATTTCACTTCTGATATGTCCAACATCTATCTTTACCTTTCCATTGCTGAACTCAGAACTTGATGCCTTTGACCTTGTTGGGAAATTCTTGCTGACATGACCATTTTTTAAGCAACTGAAACATGTGATTTGACTCAACCATCTTTTGTAGTTCCCTCTAAAATGTGTTCTTATGTAGTTCTGTGGGATATGTCCATATTTTTGATAATAGTGACAGCTGTACCTAGTGTTGTAATCCTAAAATTCATGGTTTGATGTCTTTGCTGGTTGATTTACTGTCCACATAGGTTTTGATCTGCATTCAAATGCCCTATGTCCATACTTTTTGCAATTATAACAATGTCCATCAAATCTTTGAGTCTTTATGACATTGGATTCGCAATTTTGTGTCATATGTCCTTGCATGTTGCACTTGTGACAGAAACTTTTGGGTATGTTTGATTGATTGAATCTTCTACTCCTGCACACATTAGCTGTATGTCCCTTTTTATTATAGAAATGACAAGTGGGTTTTGAATTCTTACCTTTATCACTTCTTTGTTCAGCACTCTTTGAAGATTCTCCAACTTCAATGCTATTGTATCCTAGTCCTGATGTATCATGGGCAGATTTGGTAATTTCAACAACTGTTCAAAATACTTGATTGCTTCACTTGATTTGTTGAGATTCTCTGCTACCTCTTTTTCTCTATTCAATTCATTCTGCATTTTTTCATTTTGCTTCTTCAAGGTAGAGATCTCAATATCTTTCATATTGAGTTCATGATGAAGATTCATCATTTGGGCAAGTGTATCCATCTACATGTTTGAGATCCTTGTCAGTTCAGTACATTTTTCTTCAAGTCTGTTTGCAAGATTCCTTTTGTCATTTTTCATCATGACCTTATCATCAACTACTCTTTTCTTTTGTTCAGTAATTTCACATATCATTATAGCCTGTGATTCATGTTCCATCTTGAGAGTTCTTATCTCATCTGCTTGAATTTTATTTTTCTCCATCAATTCTGCTATTGCTGCATCAAACTCTTTAGTGTCTCCACTGGAAAATATGTTGGTGGTATCAATCTCCTTGTAGTGTATATTGTTTTCAGCTATGGCTAGATCCTTCCTTTTTTTAATGAGTTTCTCAATTTGTTTCTGAATTCCTCCAAGGTATGCAGAGCAAGTTGCACATCCATCACCTAATTTTCAATGATCTTTCCAAGTTTGAAAGCTTCCATCTTTAGATCTTTCCCTCCAAGCTGTTAGGCTTTTCCTTGTGAGAACCTGACCAGCTCTGATACCAATTGTTGGAATATTCAAATATGGAAAGAGTACTTATGAGAGGGGTGGGGGGGGGGGGGGGGGTGGGGGGGGGGGGGTGAATCATAAGTATCACACTTTAGTCAATAAAACTTCTATCTTAAAGTAAATTGCATGCATGTAAATATAACAAATAAACATGTAACAAAACTCATGCATCAATAACTCATAACACTGGAATTTGGTAACCCAAAAACCCTCTAAGAATAAGAAGGTAAAATTGGGGTGGGGATGATACCCACAAAAATTACTGCAGCAATATTTTTCAACCACTTCTGATGGTTTGCCCTATTAAAGGCCTGCCCTGTTAAAGGCTTTACACTGTATTAATAGTGACCTAGTTAGAGGATTTACAAACACTTAACATGATGTGTCACTCGGTTAAAGGATTTTAATCACCTAATCAAAAGGATCTTACAAAATATCTGTAAAGCTAACCTATCACCATAGGATTTTCATTCTAATACAATTGCTAGAGAGTATTAGATACAATAAACTTGATAGATTACAATCCTCGATTGCTGAATGCAGGCTCCTTTTTCGCCTTCTCCTGATCTTGATCCTTTGTGATCTGATAACCATTTCTTCTGAAAATAGATTTTCTTATGCACCCTTGTATGTCCTTCCATATGTATGTTTACAATGAAATTTTGTCTTCCTTATTAAGACTTCAAAGACTTAGGGTTTGATTTGGATCTACGATCCATATTGATTCTCAATTTTCTGCTCACTACTTGTTTTTTACTTGATTGGTTGCATGCCATTTATTAGTTTTCTTATTGGCTGCATGTGAGTTGCATGGGAAAAATAAAAGATTCGATTTTATCATTAGATCCTTTGAAGTTTACCTTCTGTTAGCTGCAAAAACCGTTTGCATCATAGTTTATGCAATTTCAAACTTTTATGCTGATCTACTGAGTTACTTGGCTCCTGAAGTATTTCTGATACTCAGCACATGTTGTTTCCTAGATAGCTCGGCACCTAAACAAAATAGTATTACTTGGTACATGTTGTACTCGACACTTGTTAACACTCGACACCTGTTGTACTCGGCACTTGTTAACACTCGGCACCTGTTGTACTTAGCACTTGTTACACTCGGCACTTGTTATCACTCGGCACCTTATCTTACTCGGCACTTACTCTTGATCTTGGTTAAGTGTATTGACACTCAGTTGTCAAATTTATTCTTTAAGCTAACACATAGACCCATATTTAACCTCATGCTCTGAGAATTAACTTTACACCCTTTGAAAAACTCAGCATATAAATTTTTCAAGAAATATATGAGCACCTCCAAATTTTTGTGTGGTGGTATTTCAAAAGACATCCACCAATGATACCAAAAGTGAGCTCTAATGGCCTCATTAGTGCACCATTTGATTGAAAATTTTGGCTTTCGAGGGTCAACTACTACACCAATTTTTGGGTCAGAAAATAGATTGGTTAATTCCTTTTTACTAATATTAAGGGTTGCAACCCCATATTAATCCAAACCACCATCAAACTAGCAGTGCATCTCATCACACCAATGAAGAGTTGCATCATGTTGTTTAGTTAAGGGTCTCAATATTAGCCACAAAAGTACTAAGGGTGGTTAGAATGAGAGATAAGCTAGGGATATTGTTATATGTTTTTTGCACAATCCTCACTTGTTTTAGATTTTCTTCAATTAGGTCTTGAATTCGGGGAGGGTTATGAGGGGTTATTGGTGATTCTGGATTGATTTTAGGATCATTGTTTGGTGGGTGAATGTTTGGAGGTTGGTTAGGGTTTGACATGCCTTTTTATAATGTAAATAAACATATAATTACAATTTGAATAAACAATTTATAAATTAAACTAAAAAATATATATTTTCATTATAAAAACCTAACTTTAAAAAATACTAAATCAATTACAAAATGATAGAAAAAACTTACTACTAGTTGAATGCAATTTGGACTGAGAAATTGGGAAGGCATTATCATATACCCAATTTGTTTTCTTATACCTGATGCAAAGGCTATGAATGTTGGAAACAATTGAGCAAAACAACATTTAGGTTTTTTCTAAAAAAATTATATGTAGGTTTTAGGTATTTGATATATCAAATACTTGATATTCCTAGGTAGCTTTCTTTTTCCTTCAATATTAGGACTAGGGGAAGCAAAAGTCAGAGAAAATTTCAAATTGGTTTTGGATTTTTCTAGACTAGTTTTTTTTTCACATTGCTAGTTTTTGACCCACCATGATCCTACACATACGCACATATAAAATGTTGATGCAAAGGAAACTTTTGTCAAAGTAGCAATCAACTAGAAGCATTGCATGTGAATTGATTAATACAATGCTCGAACACTTATGAGCTACCATGAATGTGAGACATGCATGATATTTGTGAGGTGTTGTAGTCATCTATGACATGATAAATGTAACATATAAAGAATACACAGAAAACTTGTAAGAGGATAGTGAATTGTTCAACCAAGTGGATGGAAAATAAAATTATCTAAATTATTGAAATAAAATCCCTCAAAAACACATGACCCCCCAAGCAATGATAATGGTGAACAAGGTTCTTAGCATATGTGGTTAAAAGTGCACATACTTCAAAGTTAGAATTCTCATGAATAGTTGATCCATGAATTGAAAGTGTTGAAGTTGATGAAAGATCAACCCCACAACCCCCAAGAATCATCTACATGCAAAAACCAGTCACAAAAAGAGAGAAGAAAAAGCTATGCAAGCTAGAATTCCTAGATCCATAGATAAGTCATTCTTAATGAGCAAAATGATAGATTTTTATAATCAAAAGTGAATGAATAAATACAAAGAGATCAATCCTTATAAAGGAGGTCCAAACCCTAAAAGCTAAAACCTAGGTTGCATGATAATTATTAATAAATGAATTGTATTATTATATGCTTAAAGTTTAGCTTAAGCAAAATAAAGAACTAATTTGAAAATATCTAATTACTCTAACACCCCCCTTAAGATAAACTGAGGGAGTTGCTAAAAACCTAGATACTACTACTAAAAGTAAAATTAGGTCCCAAAAAACAAGGCTTGACGAGGTACCTATTGTGGTTTCACAATGCACACCCCATTTCTTATAGAAATGGGGACCCCTTACTTTATTTTTGGCTTTTTGGATCCCTAGTCTAGGGTTTGAATCTTTTTTTAGTACTTTTTGGTCTAATATGGGTCTTGGTTTGAGAACCCATATTCTAGAAGAGAAAGTCATATTTGCATATCTAAGATGTGCACTAGTGCACCTCATGCACCACACCAGGTGCGCTAGTGTGCTAAGTGAAAGAGGAAAGACACTTGCCTCTTGGAAGTGTGCAGGAGTGCAGCTACATAGTTATGCGCTAATGCGCTCACTCCACCTTCCCAACTATGCAAAACATACAAACAAATGTTTAAAAACTAAACTAAGGTGTGCATTAGCACCCTTAATTAGGTGTGCTACTATGCACACTTTAAACAAAAAAGAACTTGTGTCTAAGTCCAAACATGAGGTGTGCATCAGTGAACGCTATGAGGTGCGCATTAGCACACCCATGTATTAAAACTTAACAAAGAATGATTTGCACTAGGCACACCTCTAAGGTGGGCCAGGTGTGCAATTTTTTTTCTTATCAGGGGCTAAAATGAGGTTTTTTCATGTTTTGCGATGTTTTTGTGTTCTTGGTCTTTTTTTTGTCATAATTAAGGTTTATTTAATCATTTTTTTAAAAACTCTGGACTAATGTTTTCTTCTTTATGTAGGTAAAAAGGCATCCTCAACTAGTCAGGGTCATAACTTTTGACTTAGAGCTGAAAATTCAGAATCATTCACAGCATTGGAAAGAAGAACTAAAAATCTAATTTGATTCCCTAAAACAATGAGCCTTTGGCTGCCCAGTTTTAGGGAATGATGAAAGTTTCAACTTGGAAATTTGAGCATAAGATCTCCCAAAAGCCAGTTAAAAGTGCCTAAGAAATCTTATGGAAAAGTTTCAAACATTTGATCATTTTGGATAATCTTGATCACTTGGTCTTTGATATAGAGGGACTAGATAGTTGAAGAGAAGGAAAGATTAAAGATATAGAGGTTGGACACATGAATTAGAATAGGTTCTTCAATTTATGCAATTATTAATGACAAAACTCAACAAGGGTGCCTTGGGATTTTAGATTGAAGAAGTAGAAGGAGTTCAAATGTATGAAAGTGTTTGGCTATAAAGAGAGTATAAATAATTAAAAATGGGAAAAATAAGTACACTAGAGTGCTCCCAAACCTTTTCTGAGAAAAACCTAGAAACTATTTTCAAAACTAAGAATTTGTTTTTTTGGCTAATTGAGTTTCTGAGGTGCACTACTATGCAAGTGCACCAGCTGCATAGATGCATCAGGTGTGCTTTTCTAGTAATGTCATGAAAATTTTGAGGAATTCAGAGGTGTGCTAGTGTGCTAGGTGTGCAAGTGTGCTTTTTCAGTAATGTCATGGAAGATTAGAGGTGCGCAAGTGTTCTTTTCAGTGGTCTTTTGGAGGGTTTTTGAAGAAGTCAAAGGGGCACCAACAATTAACTACTAGTTCTAGCTTTAGAGCTTTCCATGGATCAAAAATGTATTCTGATAGCAGTTTAACTCCTATTGATGCCTACTAAAGATAGAGCTTCTATTTTTGCCACTTCCAATCACTTCTACATCATCTAAAGGCTTTCTCCTTCTTATTTTATCATGTTTTCTTTGTTTTAAGATATGTAAAGCCTCATGAACCCATTAAATGATATAAACAAGGGTGGAGTCCTACTTAGCACCAATTAGAGAGTTAGTTTGTACATAAAATAGAATTTTTTTTATTATTTTAGAAGCATATGATTGCATAAAGATATCTCTCACTCTCAACACAAATTGAGGAGAATATTTCTTAAAAATTCAAGAATGTAATTTGCATTCCAGGCTGTTGTTGTTATTTTGTAATAATATATGCTTTTGGTGCTCACATTTGGAGTGTACCAGTGATTCTTGCCTAAGTGTGTCATATTTTTGTGAATGTATGTTCATGGAATTCAGATTGATCCAAAAATTTATTGTGATATTTTTGATTGTGTGATATTTTAATTCCAAAGTTTGTTATCGGTCTATGAATTCTGTAGATGTATCTAGTTTGAGAAGAGATCACCATATTGTTCCTGCATAGCTTTTTTGTCTCACATGAGTGCACTTTCCATGGCCTTGTGATTTGATGAAAAGGGAAACATCAGTGGAATTAAGGAAGTGTTACTCCTACTTTCATTGGTTACCTGTCAATCTTTTCAAAAGCTTAACTCACAAATGCATTGTTTCCATAGTTTATGTCCATTAGGATTGTACTTTTCATGCTATTTGCTTAAACCTCTTGTTACCCTATCTTTTGTATTTTCTTTGCTAACCCTTGGTTAATTTTGGAATTCATATAGTTGCATTGTTAGATTGCATTCATTCAAAAAATAGAAAATACCAAAAGCATATCTCTTTTGTGGTTAATTTTGAAATAGCAAGTAGATTGGTCATCTTATCCAAAATTGGTTCAAACCAGAAAAGGCATCCTCATGAACATTCACATTTATCTTCAAATGAGCAGATTCTGGTAGGTCATAAGATCACCTAGAACCTCAGAGTTGATCCTCATATTAGCTTTTCAAGAGAGGAATTTGAAAGGATTCCTATCATTAAGCATCATGTAATATGATAGCTTAATAGAAATGGCGCTAGAAGGAGCGCTTGAGAACCATTTTGCTCAAAAATCCTAAGTTGTTGTTTGAAAATTTTACAATTTTTAGAAGTTCAAAAAAAAATATAGGTCTATGAATTTTTAGCAGGTGTGCTAGTGCACCAGGTGCACTAGTGCACTATTTTGAGAAAGTGTGCTTCTTCAGAGCTACACTTTTCCAGAATAAACACAAGTTCCTAGAACTCAATCACTTTCACAATCATTACAATGATAAAGGCATTCCAAGAACTCCACCCATTCACATTACACATTCCATCATCAGCATTTTCTTTGCATTATACTTTACACATTCTCATCATTATGCACCATGTCTTTCTTCAATGCCCAAAGTTCACTTTTGAATCTAACTAGTCCATTACATGACTTGCCCAAAAATCTTGAAAAGTTTTTCCTGTGGTTCATCTATGGAGAATCACAAATGGCAGAAGATCATATTAAAATTTTCAAGGAGATTTGTAATCGAAATCAGATTCAGCATATGGATGTGGTATGCCACCTTTTTCCTTACACTTTGGGAGGAAGAGAATTCAATTGGTACCTCAATATTCCACCAACATCTATAAGAGATTGGAACTCTTTTGAGAGCAAGTTTCTAGAACAATTCAAAATCTATGTTGATCCAACTATCCTACATCATCAGTTCATTTCAATTAAGAGGGATCCCCAAGAGACTATTTTAGAGTTTAATCATCACTTCTATAGGATGAATCAAAGAATGGATTTTCTATATAGTGTACCACTTGAGAGGCTACCATCCATATCTATTTTGGGACAATGGATTCATTAACTTCTATTTTTCTAAGAAGGCTCCCACCCAGGGACATTGATCCCATTGAAAAGGTCTTCAAAGAGGCTATTGCATCCATGAAGTAGGTTACCGCTGCTCCAATGCCAACAATTACATACTTAGGGTGTGAGCCCCAAAAGACTATATTATTTGAGCAAAAGACTTCTCCACCTGCTAAATTTGAGAACAATATGGCTAGAGAGCTTAAGGCCATGATGGAAATGATGTCTCTTTTATCCAATGAACTCATCAAAAAAATGTTGAATTCCTCAAGAAATTAAGGCAATCATCCAAGACAACTTGCTACCCAAAACAATTATTCTCAAATTTAGAGCGAGAATTTTGGCCTTTACAATAACATCAACAATGAGAATAATGGTATTATAGGTACGAGGCTAGGTGAAAATGAATATGGGCACAATGATGTTCCAGATCAACCTCCCCAAATCATGGAGAAGCAAGCTTACAGTTTAGTGCAATGGCATTTGACTATGTGATAAATCTATAGGAGGACAAAATGATGAAGAAGATCAAGAGGAGTTTGTGTTCCCATTCAATGAAGAAATTCTTCCAAGTTTTGATGTTTCAATAAGTGTGGATATGCCAAGAAATTTTGAGGACATGGAAAATTTTGAAGTTCCAAAACTCCATGAAGTTGCAAAAAGTGATGGAAATGTAGAAGATCCTAAGGTTGATGAGATTTTTGAACTAGAAAGTCTTCAAGAAGAAGATACCAATTCTTCCTACTATGATATTGATTCATTGTTGAATAATGATAAGACACCTCCCTCAAAACAAGATTTGTCATTAGAAGAGATGGATAGAATGCCCAATTTGGTCTCAAGCATGATTGAGGAAATGTATATCTGTGAGTATTCTACACATGTATCAAACCATGCAATAAATGAGTCATGTAGAATCATCCATTTGGGTTCCAATCAGAAGAAAGTTGTACTGATTTCTTGTTATCTTGGGAGATTGCAATGGAGGGATAGTATGATTTTGAATAGGCTTCTTTGGGATATGTGGCAGAAACCATCTTGGTTGATAATAGTAATGAATCCTATAATTTGCAAGGAAGGCTAGTGATTGATTTTTCTAGTCTGAAGGAACCTAAAGTGTTTACATATGCACATGGAGTTGTGTAAAATGAGATAAGACCACCAGAAGGAGAGATTACAATGTGTGAGTGTACCCCTATGGTGGGAGATTCACTAGATTAGGTGAAATATTTCCATTATCCCTCTCAGTTCAATGGTTTTCAATTTGAATATGATGCTAAAGGTAAGAGAACTTGTTTTTGGATTAATCATGATCATGGAGAGTTACCACAACTTCTAATTTTGTGTGATTTATGCTTGAAATTTGAACCAAGATTCTCCAAAAAAAAAAAATTTGAGTACAAAGACAAATCATCTTTTCTTAGGATGGTCGATAATAGTAATGAATCCTATAATTCAAAAAAAAGGCTGGTGATTTATTTTTCTAGTCCGAAGGAACCTAAAGTGTTTACATGTGTGCATGGAATTGTGTACCATGAGATAAGACCACCAGAAGGAAAGATTACAATGTGTGAGTGTACCCCTATGGTGGGAGATTCACTAGATTAGGTGAAATATTTGCATTATCCCTCTCAGTTCAATGGTTTTAAATTTGAATATGATACTAAAGGTAAGAGAATTTGTTTATAAATTAATCATGATCATGGAGACTTACCACAACTTATAATTTTGTGTGGTTTGTGCTTGAAATTTGAACCAAGATTGTCCAAATTTTATTTTTTTGAGTACAAAGACAAATCAGCTTTTCTTAGGACTATATGGGGTGGTTCATTAGTATTGCACATCATGAGAAATCTACTGACAACCACCCCACATTCTTATTATTCAAGGTTTTCTGTAGATAAGTTTTTTCTTTTCTTAGTCTTTTAGCCTTTCCAATTAGGTCTTAGTTTGCTTTGAGTCAAGTCTTTTTGTTTGGGTTTCCTTTCTTTCTGTTTCTCTTTCTTTTTTAGTCATGCTAGTCTGAGGGTTTGGTGCACTCAAAATTTTATCTTGACGTATCTCATTAAACCACCTTTTGGTTTCGACTTTTGGGAACATGTATTTCTTTGTCAAAACATTTTGGTAATTTTGTCTCTTGTACCAAATGAGGAATGGATCTTACTTGCAGTAATAGTGGACTTTCAATTTTGAATTAAAAATTGTAGATCAAGAAGTTTTCAACACTTTGCAAATTTAACTATCTTGGGTGCTTTCAAACCAAGGTCAATGGTAGCATGGGGTAGTCCAAACCCTAATGGTTCAAACAAAAGGGTCTTCTTGAAGGAATTGCTAAGATCATTTTTTGGCATAAGAGTTTCTAAAAAGTTCTTAAAAGAGGAACACAAGGGATGTTCACAATAATTGAATCTAACAAACAAAAATGACATCTTAGCCACACAGCCTAAGCATGGTCAAGTTATAGAAAAAAAATATAAAAAGAAAGAAAGGTGTTAAGAATGAAGGATTCTACAAAATTTGAGAAAGGTGATCCAATTATACGGATATTCACTCTAAATAAGCTATCCATTCTCAAAACAATTACTTCTTCAAAAGAATCAAATGGCGACATTATGAGCTACGTGAAGCAAGTATTCAAAAAGGTTACTTAGGACTTCAAATCAAAAGTGACAACCTGCTAAGAGCCCTTAGGATTGATTCTCTCATTTGGTTAGAAAAATGATTGATAAACCACTTTCATGAAAGATTCCTGATGAATGGACTGGAAGGGGTGGAAGATTATTTTCAAGTTTTTGGAAACTTTTGATAGATTGCATTCTGAGATGTCAAAGGAAATTAATACATTGAACACACACTAAACTTGGAGATTCAAGATTCTAAATTTTTGGCTATCAAAGAACTTGAAAGCTATTTGAAGTGTTTAAGATTCAATTGGTGTTTGACACATCCAAGGAATATTGCTGATGAAAATCTACCTTTGTCATTTCTTCCTTTTTTTGGGGCTATTTGTTGTGGTTTCACAATGCACACCCCATTTCTTATAGAAATGGGGACCCCTTACATTATTTTTGGCTTTTTGAATCCCTGGTCTAGGGTCCAAGTCTTTTTCTAGTGTTTTTGACCTAATCCAGGTCCAAGTTTCAGAACCCAGATTTTGGAAACTAGGATTCTAGAAGAGAAACTCATGTTTACATATCTAAGATGCACACCAGTGCACCTAGCACACCTCACTAGGTGTGCTAGTGTGCTAAGTCAAAGAGGATAAGCATTTCCCTCTTGGAAGTGCACAACAGAGCAACTACGAAGCTATGCACCTCCAAGAGGTGCACTAATGTGCTCACTCTGCCTTCCCACCTATGCAAAACACATACAAACAAATGTTAAAAACCTAAACTAAGGTGTGCAATAACGCACCTAATTAGGTGTGCAATAGTGTACCTAATTAGGTGCGCTACTGCACACACTTTTCAAAAAACAAAAAACTTTTGCCTAAGTCTAAACATGAGGTGCACATCAACACACACCTTGAGGTGTGTTGCTGTGCACCCATGTATTAAAACTTAACAAAGAATGATGCACATCAAGCATACCTCTAAGGTGCACCAGGTGTGCTCTTTCTTTGCTTATCAAGGGGTAAAATGAGTTTTTTGCATGTTTTGTGATGTTTTTTTGTTCTCAGTCTTTCTTTTTTTGTAATTAGGGTTTATTTAATCATTTATTTAAAACTCCAGACTAATTTTTGCTTCTTTGTGTAGGTAAAAGGGCATCCTCAACTTGTCGGGGTCATAACTTTTGACCTAGAGCTCAAAATTCAGAATCATTTACACCATTGGAAAGAAGAACTAAAAATCTAATTTTAATCCCTAAAATAGTGAGCTTTGTCTGCCTAGTTTAAGGGACTAATGAGAGTTTCAAATTGAAATTTTGAGTAGAAGACCTCTAAAAAGCCAGTTAAAAGCACCTAGGAAATCTTATGGAAAAGTTTTGAAAACATTTGATCATTTTGGATAATCTAGATCACCTGGTCTTTGATCTAGAAGGACCAAAAAATTGAAAAGAAGAAAAGATCAAAGATACAGAGGTTGGACACATGAGCTAGAATAGGTTCTTCATCTTACGCAATTATTAATGACAAAATTCAAGATAGGTGCCTTGGAATTTTAGATTGAAGAAGCAAAAGGAGTTCAAATGAATGAAAGTGTTTAGCTATAAAGAGAGTATAAATCATCAAAAAGGGGAAAAATAAGTACACTAGAGTGCCCCCAAATGTCATCTAAGAAAAACCTAAACACTATTTTCAAAATTGAGAACTTTTATTTTTTAGCGAATTGAGCTTCTGACGTGTGCTACTGTGCAAGTGTGCTAGGTGTGCTAGTTTGTAGGTGTGCTTTTCCATTAATGTTATGGAAATTTTGAGTAATTTAGAGGTGCACCAAGTGCACAAGTGTGCTTTTCCAAAAATGACAGGTACACCAGGTGCACAGGTGTGCTAGGTGCATAGTTATGCTTTTAAGTGGTGTTTTAGAAGGTTTTTGAAGAAGTCAGAGGTGCGCTGATAGTTAACTACTAGTTCTAAATTTAGAGCTTTCCATGCATAAAAAACACATTTTGACATGGATGCCTAGTGAAGATGGAGCTTCTATTTTTTCCACTTCCAGTCACTTCTACATTATCTGAAGGCTTTCTCCTTCGTATTTTCTCATGTTTTCTTTGTTTTAAGATATGCAAAGGTTCATGCACCCATTAAATGATATAAACAAGTGTGGAGTCCTACTTAGCACCAATTAGAGAGTTAGTTTGTACATAAATAGATTTTTTTATTAGTTTGGAAGTATATGATTGCATAAAGACATCTCTCACTCTCAACACAAATTGAGGAGAAGATTTCTTATAAATTCAAGAATGTAATTTGTATTCTAGGTTGCAGCCATTATTTTGCAATAATATATGCTTTTGGTGCTCGCATTTGGAGTGTAGTGATTCTTGCCTAAGTGTGTCATATTTCTATGAATGTATGTTCATAGAATTGTGATTGAGCCAAAAGTTTATCATGTTATTTTTTGTTGTGCGATCTTTTAATTCTAGTGTTTGCTACAAGTCTACAAATTCTGCTTATGTATCTAGTTTGAGAAGAGATCACCATATTGTTCCTACATAGCCTTTTGTTTGGCATGAGTGTAGTTTTCATGGCCTTGCAATTTGATGAAAAATGAAACATCTTACAGTTACTGAATTCCTCATTGACAATTGCATTAGTGGAATTAAGGAAGTGCTACTCCTACTTTCATTGGTTACCTACTGATCTTTTTGAAAGCTTAACTCATAGATGCATTGTTTTTGTAGTTTATGTCCATTAGGATTTCACTTTTAATGCCATTTACTTAAACTTCTTGTTACCCTATCTTTGTTATTTTATTTGCTAACCCCTATTTAATTTAGGAATTCATATAGTTGCATTGTTAGATTGCATTCATTCAAAAAATAGAAAATACCAAAAACATATCTCTTTTGTGGCTAATTTTGAAATAGAAAGTAGATTAGTCATCTTATCCAAAATTGGTTCAAACCAACAAAGGCCTCCTCGTGAACATTCACATTTATCTTAAACTAAGTATATTCTAGTACGTCATAAGATCACTTAGAACCTTGGAGTTGATCCTCATATTAGCTTTTCAAGAGAGGAATTCGAAAGGATTCTTGCCATTAAGCATCGTGCAAAATGATAGCTCAATAGTACCCAACCACAACCAACTCTCTCTAAAGAGGAGAAATAGAGAAAACCACACAGGAAAAATTGTACTCCAAGAAGAGATAGAAATAATGTTGAAAATATCTAGTGAAGGAATAAAGGAGCCTCCAAACTAAGGAATGTCCTAGAAGATAGGAAGAAAAGGATGATCATGTAGAGCACCATTGAAGCGTGTAGAAGCTATAAAGCTCTGTTGAAAATAACCACTAATATGAAGATCCTCTACTAAAATAGAATCTAATCAGGTAGAGAATACTATAATCTACATGAGTGCTCTCAAAAGACACTACTTGAATCATGAGGCACACAAAGGAAAACAACTAAACTCAAAGATATAGATGACATAAAACACAAAAGCCTGAAGAGTACATCAATTGAACATGAATGGTGACAACCAAAGTAGGAATGAAAAAAAAAGTGTCTATATGGTAAGTGATCCATCTCAGTAAAATGCATAGGTACCTAGTCGCTACATCCTCCTAGTACATAGGAATAAATACTGAATACATAGCTCACTCCATCAAACCAAGGAATCATGAGAAATAATAGAAGAATCAACCTAAATGTAGACAAGGGTGAAGTAATAGGAAACTAGAAAATTGGGCACAAAAGAATACGTGTGTGTTCTAAGATGATCAATCTCAGACATAATATGAGGCTAATCTCACTGAACAAACACTCACTGAACAAGTGAAGACGATAAACAAAGGCAAAACATCAACCCCCATGGCACTTTAATTAGAGTAGTACATGCACAATAAAGCACAAGATATGGTGAATCACAAGAATGGAATAATATTTATGAGTTCCTCATATGACACTATTTGAATTAGAAAGAAAAATAAGAATAAAAAATTGAAACAAAAATATAGATATAATATGACACTTTTATCTCTGTGTATTTGCAAGAATGCATACAAAAGATTCCTACAAAGACCATAAGAAACATAAGGCTAATACAATAGATAATATAACCTATGAAAAATCATCTACAATAAAGAAATTGATCCCCAAACCTAAAAAAACCAAGATATCTACCAGAATGCATAAAAATAATAATAATAATTTTTAAAAAAAACTCAATAGAATGTGCCTAGAGAAAAATCTAGAAAAAAAACTAGTATCCTTAGAAAGAGCTCTAAAAGACCTTTCCTACTATATAAAGAATTCCCAAATCAGAGATTGGATGCTCATATATGCCTCCTGGAGTGAAAATATGAACCATGACTTTCACAGCAAAAAAAACCACAAAAATGCATCAAAACTGAACAATACTTCTACCACTATGATGAGCTCGAAACCAACTATTCGACAATATCTTTTTGTGGAAAATGGAGTCTGTATGTTCAAGATATGAGAAAAAAATACAAAGATATGTAAAAATAGAGTGAAAAAGGATGATGTGAGTGTTGATGTAGCACTTCAATGTCATCAAGTGATGAGCATTAATTTGATGGTCAAATGGTCGTTAAAGCAAAAAAATGCCTGAAAAATCCCCTCGCTAGAAAAAAAACTCCAATCACTAGAAAACATATTGAGATGTTAGAAAAATAATATCATTGAGAAAGTACCTTTGTTTCTAGAGAAAATAAGGGGTCAATGCTAAAAAAAAATACCTAGTGGCCTTTTAAAATAAGCAACATGCTCACAAAAAATGCATGTGCATAGTAAAAGACCTATGGTTAAGGTGAGAAAAATGCCAATCATTGTCCATAAACTATGCATGAATGTTGAAACCACCAAAGAGGAAAGGTGCGAGCTTATATGGGTCGAAATTGAGGGCACATGAATAGTCAAAAGAGAAATCCTCACCAGGCTTGATTTGGTATGCTTAAAGGCCTATGATATAAGGACCCAAACTTACTGATCATTTGTAGAAGAAATGGAAGTGGGCCAATAAAAAATATTGGCAGAGGCACGTCGCTAGTTTCAAAATGCTTACAAAAAAGTGTACCATTTCTTTCAAAAAGAAAATTGCCTAAAAGTTCTTAGAAATCATTAAATGATCGAAGATGGGGCCTAATCCAAACTCCGATATAAACTTCCTTTAAAACCAATGCTTAAAAGCTATCAGAAAGCATGAGAGAAACTGTCAAACAAAAACTAAAACTGCTAATATGGATCGAGCCAACAAAATAATGGTAGGGAGACTGAGAGGCAAGCAAGGCCCATTGAATGGGGCATTGACTAATCTCCAGACAAAATGTACCAAAGACAATAAAATGTCAAAAATGATTCTTTTTTAGATTCACAAAAACATAGCAATATTTTCTCAAGAAAATTATTGTTTTCAATCAAAAAATATACAAATCATGAAGACCAAATGCTAAAAATTTCAAAAGAAATCATTGTGTTTTCTTTTTTTTGAAATTTAGTAAATGGTAAAATTTGTAAGGAGGTTAGTCGTGTCCATTAAATGGTGGCAGGAGGGTCCCCTCTCCAAATCACATGTGTGCACCCAAAAGACCAAAAACAACTCCATTAAATGTGTAAATCCCCAAGAAAGGAATGTGTAAAAAATGGTGTGATTGCTTGGCAGAAAAAAATATTAGAGTTGCCATAAACCACCACCATCATCCTATATGCCTAAACCACCGTTAAAATCCATCGCTAATAAAAAAATGAGAAACTAGTGCCAGACTGTCATGCAAAGGATGCATGAGGCAACATGCTTGGTAGCTGAAAAGTGAAGAGTTGGAAGCAAGCCCTTTGTTTGAATGGGCACACAAAGACCATGATTATGGGTGCCAATTGGTGCATGGGGTCGCGTGATTCCCTCCACTCAAATTCAATCTTTCTACATGGCCCATTGATTGGCACGATGAACTAGGGTTAAAAATTATGGTACAGTGCAATGCATGGAAAAATGACACTAGCTACAATACAACATATTTTCACCGGCTGGTTTGTATGTATGTATGGCATGGCATGACATAATTGTCACTTGTCCTTCATTTGTACTTATTTCTTTTCTACCTTGCAACAAATACACGAGTATCTAATCCAAATGAACAAGAGGTTGGGTGTTTTGACATTACTAAGTGACTTTGTTGTATTTTTTTAATTATAAAATTTAAACAAACAATATTTTATTTAGATTATTTTTTTTTTTTAAATCAAGTAATAATAAAATAAATATGAAAAATGTCATTCTTGTTGAATTTTTTTAAATCAAGTTTTTACTTGAAGATTTTACTTGTGGAAATCTATGAAGATTTATATGTGAATTTTAAATTTATATGAAATCTTATAATTTAAAAAATTAAATTCAAAATTACTTATCATACTTTTTAAATGCATTTATTTAATTTGTTATTATAGTACTTTAAATAATTTAATTTTAATTTTAAATTTAATTTTCTTATTTTTAAAAATTAATTAGACACAAAAAGGTATAGAATATAATTAGTAAATGATACACATAGTTTCTTGTTTAAAATGAACTTTTCAATCTAACATTGAAGAGTTCTAAAATTAACAAATATCTTGTAACTATGAAATTGTTTATTGTACTTGTCATAGGCTTGTACATAATTAGCTAATTAATTTTGTAAAATCAACCAATTTTATGCATTTATTAAGGCAAGATTTTTAGAGATCAAACATTATATAATAATAAAATAATATTAATCTATAAATTATAAAACTATTAAGAAAGAACACCTAAAGAACTATTGTTTCATTAAGCTACTTTAATAGATGATGATTGTGGAAATAAATTGACTTTATAAAAGGGTCGTGGAAATTTTTAGAGCAAATTGAATTGATAGTTTGTTTATCTATACTTTATTTTACTATATTATAATAAAATTGTAACCTAAAGTTAAATAGGCATTCTCATGAAGTTCTATAAAAGTAATTTATTGAAAGGGAGTCAACAACTTACCTTTCTCTTCTTTTTTTAATATAATGTATCAAACAATTACAAATTTACTTTACCTTCTTATAACATATTAAATCAAGTTTTCAAAATAATTTATATACTTATTAAATCAAGTTAGCACATGAAAATAATCAAATTCATCTATTATTTACATAATATAATAGTATTAACTGTAATAGTCTATTCTAGATACATATATACTAAATTCTATCTTGTTAACTATAATTATATAATAAATATTTATTCTATTAATTATAATTATATATTACATATTTATTTGATTAACTATACCACCAAGTACACACTTGTATCATTTTGTTTAAAAAATAAAACAAGAATGTAAAAAATTAACTACACACATAATAGAAAACTAATAGTATCTCTCCAACTTACTACATTTGGAATGGTAACAACTTTATTGTTACAACAAATCTTTATCTTTACTTTTAATACCCTTCAATGTGTATCTTGAATATATATAACAATAATGTTAAATGGATTAGGATATACACATACAAGAATTATTATAATTATATATACATTATGCTAACATAGATAATTTTAAAATTAGATACACAAAACATAAAATAATCTAAATATAATTAAATATTATATATATATATATATATATATATATCTTTATTGTTTATTAATTATATTATATGATTTATTAATTAAATTTTATAGTTAAGCATGCTAACAAAATATTTTAATGTAAAAACTTAATTTAAAAATTATAATCAAATAATTCAAAATTACCATGATTAACAATTTTTTTTTAAATTTATCCTCCCCCTTTCCCCGGATGCTATTATCCTCCCCCTTTCCCCTGTTCACCCCCATCCTCAATCTCACTCCGAGGAGAAGGAAAAGGATAATACTAGTCTAAAGAGGGGGAAGTGCTTGTCAAAATAGGAGGAAAGCTTGGAGGAATTTCAATGTAAGGACTGCGACTTTGGGAATTTATAGAGAGGCAATCAATCCTTAGATTCTGGTGGATAATCAGGAAGAGCCCAAACTTGAAGAGCTAATTGATCTAGCTATTGTGGCCATCTCTGATAATGCAAGGGAGATGGGTATGAACCTTTTGAACAATGCTCGTAATAGCATGATTGATAATTTCATATCAATCAAGTGGATATACCATGAGCTAGAAGAGGTCTGTAGTGCACCAATATTACAGTCAAAGGAACCAGCAAATATAAAATATATTTTTCTTTTTCAATGAAAGCATTTTTATTTTATTTTATTTTTTATATTTATTTTTCCTTGATCTACAATATTGATGTACATTACTACAATACATTTAACTAACTTCACTAACCACTTTAGTTCCTTCCAACCAAAACATTATTTGAAATTCTAACAAAATGTCTTTATAACCAAATGTATCAATTTCAAATGGAGACACACATTTTTTTCTTAGAATCATTTTAGAAACAAAAGCATAACAACTTTACTCATTTCTATATACTATAGGATAGTGCATGATATATAAATTTCTTTAATCACTGAATGTAGCAACATATCAACAAGTACAGTCCACTTATACAGTCCACTTATACAATTTTCCAGCTTACAAGCTGTCATAAAACACAAGATTGGGAGTTACCCAAGGGTGACTCTCCCTAATACAATTAAAATTCACTTGGAAGTATGTTTTTGTTGCACATGAAAATAAGACAACATCCTTCTTCTCTTCAAGTCTTCAATCCATAGATCACAACTTGCAGTACAACACACACAAACAAGCCCATGGTACTCTCCTCCCAACCTTAGGCCTTTTAAAGGCCACCCCCGAGCAGGGAGAACCTTGACTAGGTGGACATACATTACTAACAACCATTTACAACACAATGCTCACATTACAAAATTGTTCACACATTTTACAGTTGACAAATAAAACCACAAAAATTCCCAACCAAGGTAGACCACTTAGGATCACATGTAGATCCATCTCAAGGGGTAAGGGTGGAAAATGAATGTTGGGGAGACTCCACCTGCAACTATGCCTTCATTAGGCTATACATTTTATACACATGCCTTCACAAGGCAACCCAATACCACATACATGCCCTCACATGGCATCTTTACAATACTTATAACTCCAGCAAGGTGGCATATGGGGCCCATAACACCCATATGGCATCCCTCTCCTACTCTAGGAGAGACTCTCACCCAACACATTCCCTATGCACCCCTTACCCTCACAAGGCTCTCTTTCCCTCCCAAGAGATGAGACTCACCTTGTCACACCCAAAACAGAAAACTGCAACAAGAACATATGAATTCACAACACAAAGTAAATCACAATACACATATACACCAAAACTGAAACATGATCCCTCAACCTTACACAACACAACATTAAAACACACCATATTACAACTACATTACAAAAAACTCACATGCATAACACAATAAAAATAATCTACTTGACAATAAGCTTTCATAGCAAGGGTACATAAGGTTACCAACCTGGTTTCCAAGCAAATTTGAGCTCCCTCTCTTTTTACCAGCAATCCTCCTCCTAAGCTATCTTCTTCTCCTTGTTTTTTTTTCCCCTTTTCCAAAATTTTACCCCACTTAGATTCTTTTTCCAGATCTATCCAAAAATTCTCCCCCCAAGAACTCTCCAACCAACTCTCTCTCAAGAATGTTTTCTTTTGATGCTTAAGTTTCCAAATTCGGCCAACTTGGGAATCCACAATTTTGGGTGCTCTTTTCAATGCCTAGGGAAGCTTATAATACTTAAAAATGCCCCTACCCCCTAGGTATATCATATGGGCCTTAAAATAAGACCTCAAACTACCCCTAGGGATGGTGTAAACCTCCTAGAAATTCACAAAAGGTGTGCATTCGACCTAGCATGGAAAGAATCCCTCTTGGACCCATAAATACACCTAGGGAAAAGAAATCCTACCAAACCACTCCTTGGTTCACTCAACCACCTACCATCCCACTAAGCATGCTACAAAGGAGAACATGTGTCAAGTGACACCACAATACACACAACACACTTGGCAAGCCATCAAGAAAAACAAATTTACTTTTATAGAATCAAAATAATACACACAAATTGGTTTTAAAAATAAAATACAAGGGTAAAAAGGTTATACCCTCCGTAGGGTTAACCTTGGTTTTTCCAAACACCTAGCAAGGTTCTCCATAAATCCATGGGCTTCTTTCCTGCACACTTATTGCAAATATCAGTAGTCCAAGAATAAGGTGATAAAATGATAATGTAAATATAAATCACATAGATTCTATCATCAATGAATAACATAACTAATATGAAATATGTATTTCCATTCATATCACATTACACACTTCACATTTGTAGCAATTCTCTAATCTAGATAGTAAAACATTATGATCATTTATTCTTACAGAAAATTATGGAATTAATCTACCTTAAGCAATGCATCAAATATAATATAAGTATACAATTCTAGTTTATTCAAATGATACATGAATTCTTAATGTTACTCTAAATATGCTAAGACATGATAATCTAGCACCATATGGAGACCACAATTCAAAAATTAAACATTCACTTGAGTATAACATAAGCATTAATCATGACATATGGATCATCAAGAAGGTAAGTAAGCATATCTGAATAACATCATAAAAACTACTTAGAATATTAGTGTCCTAGTAACATCATAAGGAATCATCATATAGCCTAATGATATAGGTATCAATGTCCCAATAACATAACATGAAATCAAATAGTCTAAGGATCAAAATATCAATGTCCATAGGGGGTAATAATGTGTCATCTAGAGTTTAACTATCAAAGTCCAAAAGAAACAAAATGTCAATAGTGCTATGATGGTCGGGGCGAGACATGACAAGGTCAAAGAGAAGGTTTGTCAATTGGAGGGAAACAACAAGAAGATAGAAAATGAGAACCAAGAGGATCAGAATGATAGAGCTAGTTTGGTTGAGAGGAGAATTAAGAATCTTGAAAATTACAATCATAACTTGGCTAGTCAGATGATCTCTCTCCTCAATTCGATCAATGACAATATTCTCTCTTTAACTAGTGTGTTCAAAGACAAAGGCCTACTGGTAGGAAAGGATAGAAAGGACAAAGAAAAAGCTAGTTCTAATGATGATATGGCCACAAATATCATCTTTACCAGCTTGGACCAAGAAATAGAGAAAGTCTAGGAGCACCAAAAAATTTATTAGGTGGCCCAAACCATGCAAGACCTTGAGAAGAAGAATGAAGAGTAGCCTTCTTGTTCTATCTTTTTGTGTTTTTGATGTTTCTCTTTTGGCTTTTTGTCCTGGCTTTTTCTTAGTGCTGTTAAAGACAATTTGATTTGGCCTTTTTAGTGGCCTCTATTGCTGGCTAGCCCTCGTGCTTATTTTCAACCATTAGACTAGTTTTTTCTAGTTGGGCTTCATTTCTTATTATCAGCCTTGATATGTAGCTACTTATGGGTTTCATGGTCCCTATAAAACCTATTTAACTTATCAAAAACATTTTTTTTAAATTTAAAAAAAAAATCAAATATTTCTTTTAAAATAAATTAGTCTTAAATAAATATAAATTCACACCTTTTAAATATATTTGCAAACATTTTACTCATCTTATGAATCTGAAAATTTAGAAAAACATAAAAACCAACAAGTTGATAGTATAAATAAATTTAAATAAAAAACAAATTAACAGTGTCATATTTTTTGGAGGGTGGAAAAGACATAAGTAGGAATGATGTAGGTTAGAAAAGACTTAAGTACAAGGAGTACATTGACATTTTTGCTATATACCACCATGCATACATACAAACTGACCAGTGTGAATATGTTGCACCATAGCCGGTGCCTAGAAAAGCCACCAGCATGGGATAGGAGTAGACAAGTGGTCTTGAGGACCAACAATTGGGCATGGTAGCATATGTGATGTGGGGCCCAAGAGGGCTATAGAGGTCTACAATAACAATGGCTAGTAGACCATAAAAGGTGGCATGGGTCAGAGATAAGAAGGTATGCGCAGTAGGTACTTGCAGAGGATGTACAAGGCTCACGTCTAATAAAATGCTCTCCACATGCGCACACCAATAATAAAGGGCATGTTCTTTTTGCATGCCAAAACAGATTTGTTTGAAAATAGTATATATCATAGCTTACATTTATTCTTTGGAAAAGAAATATGACCTCCTTACAGTTTAATATATTCATAATAGTACACTATATACACTAGCAGTCGCAACCTTTTGTGCTTGCAACAATGAGTCGATAGGTGTTTACTTTAAGTAAAATAAAACTTAAATTTGTAATAAATTAAATAAATAATGTAAATATTTATTTAATTTATTATATACTAACAAACTTATCACCTAAAAAATATTCCCATAAAAATCTATTATGAAAAGGTATTAAGGAAAAAATATGAAAAAAATAGCATTTATAAAGTGGAGCAAAAAATATAAACTAAAATAATTATAAAAACTAAACTAAGGGAAGTCTTGGTGCTTCACCTAGATCCAATGACTTGCTAAGTGTTCTATTTATTATGATGAGAGATGGATTCTTGTAAATCACTACTCATTAAACATGAGTCAATGAGTTTGACTCAAAAACTACATAGTTAAACCCTGATAACAATATCACAATTTAACTTTTTGTGGAAAAAATCTAATACTTATTAAATTAAATAAATAAGATAAAAACAATAGTTAAAGTTCCAAAATGAGATAAAACTAGTTGGAAAAATAATTAACGGCAAGGGCTGATAGTTTTCTGGTCAAAGGTTGATAGTTTTCTAGTCAAAGATTGACAATTTTTTTGGCCAAAATTTTTTTTTATAGGAACAAAGTTCCCATTTATAGCCTATCAACTAAAATATAATATCTTGATAGTGTAATAATCAATCGTGTCTAGATTCATTTAATTTAATGTAATTATTTAATGTTAGAACTTGTCCGGATATCAAAATTGCTCCAAATTTTCAAAATCCTTGCCATTTTAGACTATGGTAATTCCTTGAAAGCACCTCTCTTTAAGCATTAAAATGATTTCTTCTCCTCAATATTTTTAAATACTTTTTCCTTTCAAATATCTTTGGCTCATTCCTAGCTCCATCCAGCGCTTCAAATTTTTGAAATCTGGTTCTTGAGTCTTAAGTTATAAAAGGTTAATGAAGCATTCCCAAATATGTGTTTCATTTTAAATCTTAACCTCTTCATCAAAAAGGTTAAGATAAGTTTCCAAAATATGTGTTTTCAAATAAATTATTAACCATTAACCTCTTGAAAAGGTTAAGGTTTCAGGTTTAGAATATGTGTTTTGAGCCAAAATCTTAATCTCTCATTTGAAAATGAGTTAAGATAACCTTTCCAAAAACATGTTTCATACCATTAACCTTAACCTCCAAAATAAAAAGAGGTTAAGATTGGAATTCAAAACATTTGTTTCAACTTTAGTTATTAACCGCTCTACCTAAATTGATGAAGTTTAGAAATTCAAAGGTGGCAATATGATCATGACTTTAAAGTTTTGAAGAAGATCATTGATAATATAAACAATTGATATTTATCTTTGACTCTAAAAATAAAAGAGATGTATAACCAAAATCTATTAATTTGTTGCATGGTATTTTTCAATGAAATCCTAACTTCAATAGTGGAAAACATGGCATCCAAGATTAGAGCCTTGTCTTTAGCCACAGTCAAAGAATGTTCCACTAGTAATAGTGCATAGTTTGGATGCATTTTTGGATATTTAAAAGTGTTTCCACGGAGAACATAATGATGGATTTTTCCAAAATATCAAGGTAACATGTTATATGTTTGTCAAAATGCCATCTGCGGTCTAGCGAGAGGCAATGCATCAAAGGTGAGATCTTCTCCCTTGTCACATGATGGAAGGGTCTACGACAAATATGTTCAACACTATTATGCTTGATTTAAAGATAATATGCATGTTGAGTATAGAAATGTGTCGGTTACATGTGGATTTCCTAATCAAATTACATGATAGATAATGATCACCTATGGAGTGCAAGAGCACAATGATTCTAGGAGTTTTTCTAGGCTGTTGATGATGCAGGTCATGGGCTAAACTCAAACTACAAATCACATCTAGATGTTGAATAAAAAGCTTGTGGGAAATATGTGAGGAAAAAAACTGAGTCTCAAACAAAGTGCTTGTGATTTCCTTTCTGCCTGTGCATCAATGAAGTAAATAAGTTGAGTTATTAATATTGTGATAATGACTATCTCATGAGAGGAAAAATAGTGACCTCCTCTTTCCCTAACTAGTGTTGATTCACATGACATCTCATGATCACATCCACCCAGCATGTAAATTTTTGCAGAGCTTCAACCCTCAAAAATGTCACCAACATTTCCTTCACCCTGTGTGCATCTTCTCCCATGAAATTTATTAGAGGCTTTTCAAATAGTTTTCCCACTAAGGAGGGCCACAATTTTTGCACCAATTTATTCTCATTTTTGAAAAAAAATTGATTCCCATCTGCACTACAAAAAGTCATTGTGGGATGGGCGATCAAATGGGTTGTGAAGATTTCACCATATTTTTGTACCCAGCTATAAAATAAACACACAAGGAGCTCCTTCTCACTTCCATTTTAGAAACTCCATTGCTTCTCCAAGCAAGGGTCAATCAATACTGTGTAAAAGCACAAACTTGTGTCACCCTTTTGTAAAGGAAAAGGCTAACAAAAGTATAACTATTCACATTCAATGACATAAAATTGGTATTATTATTTTGAATTTGGAAACAAAGTAAACTAATGAAATGTGTATAAATGGATGAATTTTATAATTATAATTTTTAATAATTATTTGGAATAAGAATTTATATATTTTCCTAATTTTTATAGATAATTTTTTAGGTGCTAAAATATGTTGAAAATTAGGGGGTCTAGTTCCCACCACAAAACTATATGCAAATAAACTTATTTCCCTTTGATCTTAGACTATGTTACAGATAACATACATATCTAAAATAATCATAAATAAAAATTGGCTTTAGAACTATATTTTCTCTTTTATAAGGATTGAAATTACAACTAACCTGAAATCGATAGTTTTCATCTCCCACCACATTTTTCATAACAAATCTATTCTAACTAGGAGAAAATTTATACATTCTAGAACAAGACTCTCTCCTCTAGAATGTCATATAAACTTTAGATTTTTTTGATATGATTTAATATTTTTTTCTTTCTCAAAACTGAAATATTTTCAAGTGTTAAAATATGTGGTTGTAGAATTTTTTAATTTCAATATACTATATCTAATTAAAACACTATAAACTCTACATGAGAATATTCTTGACTCTAAGCTCTATAAAATGGTGTTTATATGTTATTAAAAATAAATCATTAAAAATAGTAAGAGTTATTGAAACCTCACTTTTCTAAAATAATTTTATTTTATTTAGTAATTGGATACAAACTAGTATAAAACATGCATTTAATAGACATTTCCAATTGGAAAAGTGTGAGACCATATATATATAACTTAGCTAGAATGAATTTATCTTGATCATATGTTTTTAAAACAATGAATTTTAGATAGGAATACTCAAATTCAGTCATTCTGATAAGTCATCCTAAAAGGTAACACATCTTTGTACTTTTACCCTATTACCAGCATCTTTTCCATTGCCCTCCCACTTCAACATTTCCATTGAACTGAATTGAATTCTAGCCGAGTGGAATTAGATTTTGTCACTTGACTATGGATGGGTAGAGTGGAATGAACAAAGGTTAGTTCGATGGAATATTTGGAGTGGAAAGAAGACATGATAAATGTATCCAACTATTTGACAAAATGTTTTGTGAAATTGCATGGACATACATAGAAAAATGTGAAATCATATGTCTTGTGGTAGATCTGTTCATATCAATGGAATTGGTGTCTACTTTTCCTATTCTTGAAAATATGACTCGAAAGTTCCTAGTAGAAATTGTGGGAATTATAATATCTATTAGAATGTATGGGGTGCTATACTTGTCACTATGAAACTAGTGATTACGACAAAAGTCCATTGTAATTGGTTCAATTAGGAATATATGCTACCAAGTTGCCTCAAGAGACAAAGAAATTATGGAATCGACAAAGAGTGCATGTTCATTTGCACAAATCTATCAATTAAAGACAAACATCATGGAAAAATAATAGAAGATGGGAATTATTTTCAATAAGATGGTGTACTAATCAAATTAAATGGAGATATCACACAGAGCTTTAATTTGAAAATTTTGAGATACTAGTCAAGTTCTTTCTTCAAAGATGTCAAGGATAACATTATCATTCTCTTTGTTGTACTTGGATGTGAATTTTTTAGTAGTGACTATCACTTTTGGTCAAATGTTAAGAGTTTTGTAATTTTGGGTGAATTTTGTAGAGGTTAATTAACTCACCCAAATCATGTATTTGGGAAGTAGTTATTAACTACGGGGGAGTAGTTCTTAACCTTGATGCCTATAAAAGGGATCATTTTGGCTTTGTAAAGGGGACTTTTTAGACTTTTGAATAGGAGAAGTCTTAGGTTAGATTTTTGGTGATAAGATAATATTTGGAAAGTGTGTACAAATTTTATCTTTGTAAGCAAAAATTCCTCTTAGGTTCTTGATGCGAGAAAATAAAGGAAAACACTATTTGAGTTCTTTTTTTTCAAAATCTAAATTGTTAAAAATGTTGATTATCTTTGCAATGAGCATTTTCATGGTATTGTACAAATGTTTATGAATCTTTGGATCAACATTGTGCTAGTGGTAATTCTCAAGTGTAGATCTTGATTGTTGTTATTAGTAGTTTAAGTTAGTCCAGGAAAGCTTTGAATTTTTATGGTGCATTCATCATCAATGGCTTTCTATTGATCTTTTAAAGTTTGATTTCATCTTTATTTAGAAAACTTCAAAATTATATCATACGAGGGAGCTGCCCAACACAAAGGAAGGGTAAATATCAAGGGCCTATCCAACTGGTGTGAACAATTTGCCACATACACTCCATTGGACCATTTTCAAGTGACAAATTTGTTTACCAATAGAACTTTTCTATTAAAAAAATTGTACAAACAAAATCATACATAAATGAAATACTAATTAATTTTATTAACTATATATTTGAGACCAATTTTATTCAAAATTTCTTTAGCCTACTCAATCATTAGCAAGATGCAATTACTACTTATAAATTATGCTCATCACAAATTACTATTGATTTGGGCATTGCACATTAATGGTGAGTGCTGAATTTTATTACTAGTAGGACATGGAAGATGAAGCAAGTGGATAGACTGGGTCAAAATGTGCAAATTGCAAAGATTATTTAATTAGATATGGTCCACCACTATGGTCTCATGATGACATTTCTCAATTGATAACTCCACCATGGAATTCACTTGGAGAAGACTTGGGTTTTGATATGGTTTGGGATAGAGAAATATAGTTATTCCCTTCAACTATTTGGTTTTCCCTTTAGTTTCATATGGTGAGGTGGAAAACCTTAAGGGTCCATTTAGCTACGAGAATATAAAAATGCGAATAGGAATACCTATTTTGGAATACTTATTCTCAAATAGAAAATGGGGTTACGTATTCTTATTCTTGTTTGGTACACCTTGAATTTGATGCAAGATTCAAATACTCACAAATTTATGTTTTCTAATTTTATTTTATTTTAAATGGAATAGGAATACATATTCTAATTCAACCTATTTAGGTGGAATAACAAATGCTCATTTTTGGGCCAAAATTGGAATACGTATTCCAATTTTATTCCTATTCCAATTCTGATTTGGTGCATCCAAATAGAGAATTCAAAATTTTAAGAATATACATATGCCTATTCCACTTGTATTCTCGTTGCCAAATAGACCCTAAGATTTGTGACATTTCCTTCTAAGCATTAAAGTGTTAAGTTGTTAACAAACAAAATCTTTTTGTGATGTAAATGGTGTCATCCCACCACTGATCAAGCATATGTAGACATTATTTTACAAGGTTTTAATTTAAAAATTTCATCATTCTCAATCCAAGACTAGTGGATTTCCATTTTTAGACCAGTTCAAAGATGTGTTGCACTAGTATTATCCAAGCATCAAAATTACATCAGAAATTGTTCTTCATTAGCAGTTCTAAAAATTTTATTTACTATGATGCAATAATCATAATTAATTGTATTTTTATGGAATAGTTTCAACTCTACTAATTAATTAATAATTAACTTAAACAAGTGTGACTGAATACTTCTCTTTAGTTTTTACAATAATTATAGTTTTAATTTATTAAATTTATTATAGTATATAAAATATTTAATTAATAAAAAATTATATAATTATTAGTCCATGTCATTAAGGTCGGAGACCAAAGTTTTCAGTTGTCATTCTAACATTAGTTCTCCTCGAAATTCATGCAAATTATTCTATACATATAGTCATAAACAATATTTCTATTAAAATCAATTTTGTACAATTAATTCTTATTTTCTGATTGGTTATTCCAATTTATCTTGGTAGTATTTTTTATTTTTTGAAGAAAAAATACATATAATTTTTGACATTCTAATTGTTAACATGTGTCTTCTAATTTTCAATGTGTCTTTTGCATGTAGCCACATAGTTTACAAAGGTAACAACTGGCATGAAAATTGCTTCTATTGATATTAATAAAAACGAAATTCACTATGCTTAACTTACCTCTGAGTTTGTATATACCCTTTACCCCCTACCTCCATTGATGTGTGGAATTCAAAATTTTTATCACCATCATGTTCATCTGTAAGTATTATGCTCATCTATTTTATTTTTCTATTGTAGCTCTTCATTGATATGTTCAGTATGCTTATGACTAACACTATAAAAATTTGGTCGGTGGGTGAAACCTACCCCTTAGTGCTTCCTGCTTTATTTTGCAATTCTGTGTTAAGTATGGTTTTTTATTTTATTCTGAAATGTTGCTTGTTGGTAGTTGGATAATTAAGATGGGTGAATAGAAGAATTTTCCATGGCTAAAGGAAATGCCAGTGGCACCTAAATGCTATCCTCGAGAGGCCAAATTTGCAAAGCCCACTGCTGAAGATTAAGTAGGAGGTTTCTTAGTAGCAAAATTATTCCTCTCATACCCAAATCATCTTAAAAGCATGTCATTGCAAATCAGAATCTCTATTTTTTTCTAACTGAACAACAACAACAACAATACAACTACTACAAGCCTAGATTTTGGGTCCTCTATTAACAAAAATATTTTGGTGAGAGAGAATGGGCACTCTATTTTCCTAAATTCATTTTCTCATTTCATTCCATTTCAACAATGCATTTAAGAAGCTAGAGGAAGACTGGGAAACCCTATTTAAGGTAATCTTTGCTTTGCCTAAATAAAAGTAACACTCAAGGAAATACTTTATTTTCTTCCCTTTTAAACTAGTGTTGGCCAATTTTACTAGTTTTATTTTAAATATACCATATAGATATAAATAATTTCAAAATAATAAAAGATATACCATAGATTTATAAAAATATATAACTCTTTGTAATTGTTATTGATTTTCATTTCTAGGCATGCATCAATTTGGGATAAAATTATTATTTGTATTAAATGATCTTTTTTTTTAAAAGAACTTTTATTAATAAATTTTTGCCCTCATTTTCATTACCTTGTACTATATGGGTAAGTGCACCAAGTTGTGGTGCCAAAAGTGGGGTATAAGTGGACACCTTTTCCCTAAAATCAGCAATTTCTGAATTTCAATAAGAATTTGAAGATAGTTACACTCAAAATTTTAAGATATGATAAAAAAAAAAGTCGTAGCCCTTTGAATCTAGTTTCTAAACTACTAATTTTTTTCAAAATGGTTTAGTTTTAGGTCCTTAAAAAAGGGGGCCACAGAAAGTGGTACTTTTTATTCCAAAAAAACATAACACAGTACAAAGTGTGGCGCCCCTAAAATTTTAACTTTTATTTTGAAATTATTTAATCGCTCTAGTCAAAAGTTACTTAATACTATGTAGTTTATACTAGATTTTTCGGGTAATTTTATAATGTGTATTTTTTTTATGAATTTTTTAACTAGACACATCCCAAAAATATGAAATGCCTATGTGCTCCCTCTAAAAATAATTGAAAACTAATCTAAAATCAAAACTTTTTTTTTTCAAAGTGTGTAGAATGAAGTCTAGTTTCTAAAAAACTAAGTTGTTGCAAAATTCGTTGAACGAGCTAAAATCTACAACCCAATTAGTACATGGTGGTTTTTGACAAAAAAAATGGACATACATTCAAACGAAACTATAGACGAAAGGCTTGAAATCATTCAAATTATAAATAAATTATATGGTTATATAGCTAACATAGAGACCTACCATTTCATGTAACCTAATCTTATTGATGCCCAACCACGAGGAATCTTGAAGGAGAGCACACAAGAAAAATCAATCATTTTTTGTATGTTTGTAGCAAAATACATCTCAGACCTGTTTATAAACTCCAAACCTTTGGGTTGGATATCCAAGACAAAACCAAGCCTTAGGCTTGGTTTTAAAGCAAAGCTTTGAATAGTGCGTACGTCGTATAGCGTGTGTGCGCTATAGCGTGCATGCACTATTTAAATCTTTTTAAATTTAATTTTTAATAGCACGTATGCGCTTTATAATTATTTTTTTGAAAAACGCATATGCGCTATAGTGCATACACACTATAGCGCATATGCACTATTTAAATCTTTTTAAATTTAATTCTTAATAGCACGTATGCACTTTATAAAATTTTTTTTAAAAAAAGTGTGTATGCGCTATAGTGCATACACACTATAGCATGTACATGCTATGGCTTGGGATACCCAAGCCATAGCGCATACGCGCTATAGCATGTGTGCGCTTTTCAAAACTAGAAAAGAAAAGAAAAGGTGTCATCTTTTTGGCACCACAACTCGGTGCACTTACCAATATAATAGAATATTTTGAGATACAAATCTGTTGTACTTTGAATATCTGTGTGTGATTAAATTTTTCATATGATTTTTTTTTTTTGAAAATATATTCTTAAAGAAAAATAATATTTTAACAATAGCTCTTATGTATCCTAACAAGTATATTTTCTTTCCTTGCATGTAATTTTAAAAACCCCAATTAGATTCAATAAAGTGTTAAGATTATTGTATAGAAATTGGTGTGACAAAGAGGGGAGACCTACACATTAGAGCAATTTGAAGCCAAATCAAAGTATTTCTCAAGGTCTTCCCTCAATGTATAGAGAATAATCTCATAGTTTTGCTTGAGCTCATCCATAAAATATTTTCCCAAGCTTTCCTTTGACACAAGTCAAGCAAAGCTCATGCTTCATACATTCCTTTCTTTGCTTCACTATAGTGTTCATCAACTCCAAAAGAATAATCCTAGTGATATTGCAAGTCATTCACATTGCGTACAAACTCATACTCCAGATTATGACAATCAGCTTAATTTAATATAAAAAATAATATAGATAAATTATTTTGTGTGCTCGATATATTACACTATTTCAATTTAAAATCCTATTAATTCTAGAGATTGTAAGAATTATTTGATCAATTAAAATCAGATAAATTGATGATGAATTAAGGGTTATTTAATAATCTCTACATAGTTATTTTTGAGATGTAGGAGTCTCTGGATGTCTATCTCAGACTATTATTTTCAA
Organism: Cupressus sempervirens; assembly: GCA_028749045.1. Classification (NCBI taxonomy): domain Eukaryota; kingdom Viridiplantae; phylum Streptophyta; class Pinopsida; order Cupressales; family Cupressaceae; genus Cupressus; species Cupressus sempervirens. The sequence goes on from CM053793.1 coordinate 484,719,267, forward strand.
TTTGGGCTTCTTGTTCTCATTGATGATTAGTTTGTACACTAATTGCTCCATTTGTTAGGTTTTTCCAATGTCAATAAATTCCAAGGTGGCTTCAATGATGTATGGGTACTCTATGCTCATGAAATCAAATGTGGGTTTATGTTTATATGGGCTTGCATGTTGTGTAGAACAGTCACACTCGCTCCTAACTATTTAATAACAATATCATTTTTTTTTTAATAATATCAATGATTTGATTTATTAAGAAATATATAATAATTTATTTTTCTAGATTAAATTTTATTTTGATTAAGATCTAACTTTTTTAGAATGATAATACAATGATTTAGCTTTTTATGTATGAAAGTTAAAGTTAAGTGTCTTAGAAATCTATCAGGCAGCCTATTTTTGTTAAATATTTAATCTTAATGTAATTATCAATCTTATCATTATGGTAGTGCAGAATGCAAAAGAGATTGTTATGGCTTATCCTAAGGCATGTCGCTTAGGGTTCAACCATGGTAAAATTTTGATTCAATATTGTCTTTTGTTATTATTTGAATAATATAATTATTAATATAGTCAAATGAGGGAAGTTTGGAAACACATTTTAGTTAGTGATATTAGAATTAGATCAAAATTTTACAATTTGAAATTCAAATGATCTTTAATGTAAAGTTTGATGATATGTAAATTCAATCCATTGAATCAACATGTGAGCTTTACCTATACTTAATTTTGGGTTCAATCATGTGTGAGAATTGAAATTAGGGAAGCACGGTGTTTCTTTGTTGTCATTGACTAATTGTAGAGTTGTTTAAAGAAACCTTTATTTTATTTTTTTAATCAAATTTTTGGGATTAACTCTATAAAATCTATGGAGCAAGGATAGGCAATACAATGGTAGAGATCTCAAACTATTAGTCCACTTGGTGCTTCAATCGTTGGACATTTTCATTCAATTTTTGATTATTTTGTCAATGAAAGTCAAACATTCTTTGCATTTTTGAGACTTATCTCATATTGTTTTCCTTTATAGGTAAGTATTCCATATAAATCCAATCTAAGTACATATAAACTAAGAATAGGAATAGACCTAGGTTGTGAACTACATCACATTTAAGTACAAACTTAATGTGAATCACTTCTCTCTTCTTTCCTTTCAAAAATTCATGTCAGTCATTTTCTTTCCTTCTCCACTATAATTGTAGAGCAATGCATAAGCATTCACAAAAAAGAAGGGAATATGATAAAAAAATTATTTTCACTCATTTTTAAAGTTCATGCTCATGATATTCTTTTCACTGCAACTGATAATTCATAGTAACAATATTTTCCACAATGTAGGGACTCTAGCTCTGCAAAGCTCTTGTTTATTTTATTTATTTATATTTATTTATATTTATTTTATTTATTTTTTATTTTTACTATTTTTAATTGAATTACAAAAATTATATTATAAAGAACTTATAATATTAAAAGTTAAAAAAATAGTCTGTAAAGAGTCATGGGCATATAAAGTGAATATAAATAGCCATATAAATAGGATATAAATTGGTATATAAGATTTATAAATTCACATATACGACCTCAATTCATTCAACTAATAAAAAAATAGAAAATTAATATAGAAAAATTATAAAGTTAAAAAATGATTAATGTTAAATTTTAAATTTTAAACTAATGTAGCACTAAAATTATTATTTCTCTAAGAATATTCTAATTATTTCCAATCTTACATATTAAAAAAAAAACTGTTAAAATTATACTATAAATAATTTCTAAACTATTAAGGCAATTACACACCATTATGTGGCACTTGTTTGAGATTATGTTGTTTTTGAAGTATTAGATAGCAGCTAAATGGATGGGGCACTGACCCCAAAGACAAAAAGGGTAAAAATTTAGCTAGAGGTTACCTCCAAGTCATCTAACTAATACTAGCTTTAAACCTTTTTTTAAAAAAAATATCTAGAGTTGAATTAATAATACCATCAGTCTTGAAGCTAGCAAAAAGAAAAAACTAAAAAACATTCCAGCAGCACGAAAACAACTTACTACTATTAGTCTCACATATCAACATAAACATATAATGTAAACCTTGTAGGGTATCCAATTCATAGTAAACAATAACATAACAACAAAAATGGAAAAAACCAAACTCAAGGCTAGCTACCCTACTTCTTTCCAGGATCCTCATCTTTCTTCTCATCAAGCTCATCCTTGTTCATGTCCCCCCCTCCACTTTGACAAGCTTGTCCAAGAGTGTCTTCAACTAGTCCTCCACTAGAAAGTCATAAATGGAGTGAGTAGTCTTGCTCTCCTCACCTAGGTCCTTTACATCCTTATTCGTCTACAAAAAGTAAAGGGTGGTGGTTGTGGAATGAAAGACTTTGGTGGAGAATTGCACCAAAGTGTCAAGTTTTTGGTAGATACCAATGTGATTGTCTTCCAGATCCCTCATCGACTGCTCCAGCCTTTCTAGTCAAGCTTTGATGTGGCTCTAGCCATGGCTATACTTACCTCTTCCCCCCCACCTTTAGGAGTATCTTTCCTTAGGGGTGATGTATTCCCCCCCTGGCTCCTAGTTTGGGTAGCTTCGAAGGTGTCAGAAATGAGAGAGGGGCTAGGCAGGCTAGGGAGAGGCTTTGTGTCCTAGGCTAGTCTCTTCCTTTTGGAAGGTTTAATATCACTCTCAGTAGATTTAGAGCTAGAATCATGCTTGGGGGGACTCAAATTTTTCTAGGTGGAGGCGTTTGTTAGTTATCTAGGCATTATGCTTACTCTTCCTAGTGTTCATATATGAATCAATGAGGCCATGTTTAACCTTAGGGTCAAATTCTTTCTTGTTTTCTTTATGGTTAGGGTCGGGTCTAGGATCCAAGGAGACTTGGGGAGTGATAGAAGTAGTGGGTTGACCAGGAGTGGCAGGTTTTGGGCAAGATGGTAGATATATAGTTTGTTCATAAACCTCTAGTGGATGAGATTAAAGGTTCTACCCTCATCTTTTTTCCTCCTAGTCTTGTAGATACAAACTTCCATAGAATGCAACAAAAGAAATAGAAAGGAAATATGATCCAAGTTTCTGAAGTGGTTAAGAATGGGGAAATGGTAATAATAGAGTACCTAAAACTGATCCTTGAGGGTAATATATCTCATAATAGAATAGGAGATGACATGCTAGGGTTTAGAAAAGTCTTCCCTTGAAAACCCACCATGCATTCATACTGGTTCCTCCTTGAACTTGAAAAAAAATCTCAGATTGGTTTCCTCATTTACTTTGGCCTACTTGCGCCAGTTATTGCCTTCCAAGACAAACCCTACAACCTTCACAATGACTTCCTCTGTGATTTTGAAACCCATCCCATTAATTGTCACTTTCTTATCATTCCACAAATTAAAGAACTACATCAAATTGTTTGTGTTGTTTCTCGACTTTGTCTTCTTCTTTTTTTGGGGTGGTTATCTCTCCCTTCTATCTTCTCCTCTAGTCTCATAAGAACATTGATTTAAAAAAACTTACACACTCAAATCCTAGAAACATTATTGATCAAAGATTTCAGTTCTACTTATTATGTATGTTTTAATTATATTTATCTGATTTCATTCAAAGTAGCATTGTTGAGTGTGTTTTCCTCATGCAATTGCTCCACTTCAACCCCTTCTAAAGTGCTCAAGAATTTTTGTAATATAGAAAACATTTTTTAGGAACTAATATAGTTGGGATTAACTATATTTTATATTGTTAAAAAACTTGAATTATAGAGATATTTCTCTATTAATTGTTTTAGATTTATTAAGATAATCCAAATCTTATTTTCACAAGAAAATGACATAATTAATTGAAGTGTTTAGAAAAAATCATAAGAATTTAATTGTTTAAGAAGTATCAAAATTTAGTGTTATAATTTAGTGTTATATGTATATTTTTCATCTATGAATGTTAATTGAAGTACTAAGTATAAAGTAATTTATTATTGATTTTAACTATAATCAAAATTAATAAAACTTAAGAATAAAAATAATTAGAAGTAATATATGGTTTTAAAAAAATTAATTAATAAATTTTTAAGTTATTTATTTTGTTATGCTTTTAGAATATTACTTTTGGATGTATTGTTTTACTACTTTTTTGTATTAAATTATTAATATTAATGTTAAGGATAAAATAATTTATAATTTATATTCATTGGAAATTTACAAACCTAAAAACTTTTCTTATTGCATGAATGTTTCAAAGTAACTTACATTTTATATGTAGAAAAACTATAATAGAAGCAATCCAAAGAATCTATAAATTGTATAAATTATTATAAAAAAATTATACTAACATTCTATAACTATTCTCTATTAATTGTTTTAGATTTATTAAGATAATCCAAATCTTTTTTTCAAAAGAAAATAATGTAATTAATTGAAGTGTTTTTTTAGAAAAAATCATAAAAATTTAATTGTTTAAGGGGTATCAGAATTTAGTGTTATATGTATATTTTTCATCTATGAATGTAAGCCAAAGTACTAAGTATAAAGTAATTTACTATTGATTTTAACTATAATCAAAATTAATAAAACTTAAGAATAAAAATAATTAGAATTTTTAAGTTGTTCATTTTGTTATGCTTTTAGAATATTACTTTTGGACGTATTGTTTTACTACTTTTTCGTATTAAATTATTGATAGTATTATTAAGGATAAAATAATTTATAATTTACATTTGTTGAAAATTTACAAACCTAAACTTTTCTTATTCCATGAATGTTTCAAAGTAACTTACATTTTATACATAGAAAAAGTATCACAGAAGCAACCCGATGAATCTATAAATTGTATAAATTAGAATTCTACTTATAGAATATTGTTATAGAAAAAAAATACTAATATACGTGCAATAATAACATTTTTGCAAAATAAAATTAAAGAAATTGAAGTAGGAATCTCACCAGGGGTTAAAAAACGTTTTAAGGAGTTACAAACAAAGATCATATTAATATAATTTTGTTACCTCAAATTCATTATTTAAATTTAAATCAAATCTATTGACCTATGTTTTATGAGTAGTGGTTTGGAAGACGAGTGGCTATGGAGCAACTTATATGCACTCTGCCAAATAATGAGAGCCTTTAACATTGACTAAAGGTGCATAAATGTTATCCCATAAACGACACCATTCAAAAGAAGTCATATCTTTGTGAGAATCAATGAAACACTCAACAATCAATTGTATTCATATGTTTGCTGACAAAGATGAAGTTAATTGTAACAGATTTCCACAATCCATAAAATTCTGTATTCGCTTCTGGGTTTGATTGTGTATGTTTTTTAACATCAACGTTTCGGATCATACTCTATGATCCATCATAGAATGATAAAGAGAGCTACTTTATCATCCTGATGATAGATCATAGAGTATGATCCGAAACGTTGATGTTAAAAAACATACACAATCAAACCCAGAAGCGAATACAGAAAGATGAAGTTATTGAAATAATTTGATTTATCATTCACAGCAAAAGAAAGAAGGATCGAGAGGAGGTTGATTGAATGAAAGTGACTTTATGGTCGAATAAATATTCTATTTGTCGTATACAATCCATAAGGGGAAAAACGGTCGTGAGACAACCACTGAATAGTTCAGTCAAAGTTAGTATTTCCACTACCTAGTGATTTACAAAAATTACACTCCTCACAAATCGCCTACTATCACTTTGGACATTGTGCGTTGAGTAATAGACATGGTCAAAATGCGCATAATAAAAATTATTTAACCGAGTGCAACAAGCATACACGTAAACTATTCTGAGAGCGCAGAATAGTATTGAAATCCGAACTATTCCAATAAAAGAATGTTTGAAGTTAATCTTGAGACCACTTCAAACCTCATTTCTTTTTTTTCAGGGGCTTATAAATTTCCCACACCTCTTAAGGAAACAACGAAAAGCTTTACTTTGTAGATTCACTGCTAAGACTGCAAAGGAACTTACAGGCTTAACTAAGGAACAAACAATTCTTTGATTAGCCATGGACCAGTTAAGAAAGATAAAGAGTAGGAACAAAACGGGGATCGCAGGTTCGAAGCCCACCCCTCTCAATGTCTCAAAGGATTCTCGCAACTGCATGAAGATTCGACCTTTGATAATATATCTCCGATCTCCTGAAGTAATACACACGCAGGCCAAAGATTTCAAGGCGGTTGTGCAGCGACTCACAGGCAGCTCTTCCTCTTCTACTCTGCCAATTAGAGAAGATGATTTCACTGTGCTTCAAACAAACCCTAATCCTAATCCTTCTTTCTGCCATTTGGAAAAAGAAAAAGAGCGCTACCAGATCTCCATTGCACCGCTATTACGGCCAAATGATAATATTTCTGAAGTAATTTCGCCGCCTTGGAATTGCCATGCGGAAGACTTAGATCTGGGCATGCTTTGGGATCCAGAAATGTATGAGTTATTATCTTCGCCCTTCACAGAATTGCAGCCCTGCAATTACCTATGTGATGGAATTCAGATTGTTTCTCTCTAACACTTCTGTGTTACTCGTAAATAAACAAATCCCATTATTCAAAATGTATCGACTACAATTTTTAGATGATGTAATGGTGAGAGAGTACTGTCATCCCTTGAGCCATAAAGGCTAAGCATAATTTTTTAATAGGTTTTTTAAACAAGTTGCAGCTTTCACAATTCAATGGTGGTGGTTTTGTTTTCTTCAAAAGTTTAGACTTTTTCATGTCTTCCATTATTATTATTATTATGATAGAAGCATCGAAATCAACCATCATTTTGCTGTAATAGTTGTGATTAGCTTAATTATTGTGATGTAAACATAATAATCAATTGTATCCCATGATAGAAGATTTTCAACGCATTGGATTTCACTCTTGAAAAAACTATAACCAAATGAATTATTTTATATTTTTATGTATGGCTCTATTGTATAGTCGCATTATTTTGTATTTAATGAATTTTTCTTAATACTATGAATATAATTCTTTAAAAATTTACTGTTGACAATTTTAATTTATACAACACTTTTTACCGGAAAATATATTTATCTTAAAATGAAAATATATTTTAAAATTCATAGCAATGAGAATAATAATATTTATTAAACAATAATTACTAATAACAAAATTCTTTTTACTTCACAAAATTAATTTCAGTTGAATTTATTGGTACAACTTAAAACATCCGTAATACTAAGTCTTTTATAATACTTGATATGCCTAATTTTTGACTAATTTTCTATACGATATTGTTACCTTGATAATTGACCCAAGGACTTACAGCAAAGTTTAATTTTTGAGTGAGGGTATAATTTGAAATGTCAAATCACCTCTTTCTATGTACTGAAATGAGCATTCATATAAGCAATCTCATAGTATTACTAGCTTCATGGATGGTTTCAAGCCACGACAACAGCTATCCAAGCAATTTGTTCGACTACTCGGATGCCCCCATCCTCATGCCAACCCCCATCGACATGGATGGAAACCTACGTTGGTCCTATTGGGCCATACTCTAACGGATTTGGATTTGGTCGCAAGGAGATGTTGAGTTCCTTGACCCCCCAATCTACTTGTCAGAACATATCTTTTGTCCAAATTTATCAATCTTTGATTTACTTGCATTAACTCATGAAGAACTTCCCATCTACTGCTGGTTTCTCAAAACATATCCAAATACACTACTAAAATTCCACCAATAGTGTTGACCCCATTGTGATAGACGTTGCATCATATGCCTAATCCGGTAGTGTTTTATGGAATTTTAGCTAGTCACTGTTCTCCTTTGTAATCTACCGACTGTTCCCCACACAAATGGAGTCAGGTGGAAAGTATATTGGGTGTGGAAAATGAGGCATTATATTAAAGGAGCATGTGTAGTGGTAGTTTGTATTTGTTTTGTAATATAGGAGTTGGAGGAGTTGCAAGGTATAATGAGAAATATAATGTTTGGGTTGAGGAAGTCTACCATAAGAAAAAATAGTAAAGAAGCTCTAAATGTAATGTCTTTCTCTCATCCTCTATAGATAATATAAGAGCATTAGTATTTGTGCAATAGTTAGAAGCAACAATTTCCTAGGCCCCTTTTCATTGAGATTTTCATGGGCAAAAAATTTTTTTGCAAACAAATATTATGAAGTCATTGGAAAGGCTAAGGTTGGCACCATCCATATAGCAACAAAATACCCAGGTTTCTTTCCTTTTCCTTTGAGTATGAGGGTTTTGTTATTTCTTTTTTGTTTTATTTAAGCATGTTAGATAGAAGAATATAAATATTTTACTATTTATTTATTCCAAAATATTTTAGAATATATTTTGTTCATTTGGTCTAAAATAATCATCTTTTAGAATTTTTGATGCCATTATAATTATTTATAAAATTATATTATAATTATTATAATACTCAAATAGTGTTTAGTTGAACGATTTAAAGGAACTCTTTTTTCTTTTCTTTCTTTAGGAAATCTCCTTATGTCCATATTAGATTAAGCCTAGTAAAAAATTTAATAGGATTTCAAAAACAACCATTTATGATGTCATCTAATGTGAGAAGCACTTGGTGATCAACCCAAAATATAATATTAAAAACCTTCACCTAAAACAAGTGGATAGTAAATTTTTAGACTATAGTTTTTAAATTAAATAGAAAGAGCCATAAGAGAGAACAACTAGTGAGATAATAGAAAATAGAGATGGTAAATAAATATTAAGTTTTTTTATTCTATTAGATGTATTAGAGTTGTTTTGGTTGTCCCAATATTTGTGATAATAATCTATTAGTAACTTTATTTGACATTTAACATCTTTAATTAAAATTTAATATTTAATTTAAATATTATAAAAAATATTAAATATTCACCTAAAAATGATATATAAAATATAAAATAGAAACAATTTAATTTAAAGACATATAAACTTATTATATATATAAGAGCATGTCATGGACTAATAACTAATTCTTTATAAAAAATTCACATGATTTCTTAAATGTAGTTGTTGAATTATCAAAAAGATTAGGGGGAATCACCCATATATATAAGAGTATTCATTTTCAATGAATATTTTTTAATCAATCATGATTACATATATATTATAACTTTTAATCTTGCAATATGCATCATGTGTCCTAGGCTTGCACTAACATGCATCTCATTACTAGATCACAAGATTAGAAAAATATAGAATAAAATATATAATATCAACTTCTAATATAATTTCGAGAAATTATTTCATTGATGGTATAGTCAAATTATTTCATATCAAGGATATAATTGTATTTATTGTGATTTCAATATACTAATTGTTTTACTAAAGATATGCAACTTCTTATACTATAAAACACCCAATAATGGAGAAAACATTCCATTTATCATAGGCATTCAAACATCATGGATGCAAGAGGTAATGGTGAGATATTCACATAACACAATTATAGCAATGGATTCCACTTTTTCAACAAACAAATATGCTGTGAGTATAACAATGTCAATTATATTAATATATTTTAGTTCAGTTCATCTAAAATTTATCTAAAATCTTAATTTTTTTATTTCTTCATGTGCAATATGAGTTATATTCATTGCTTGTATATGGTGAACAAGAGGCCAATGTACCTATTGCATGGGCCATATCCTCAAGAAATAAAGTTGAGGATATACATGGATGGCTAGTAGAAATTTACGAAAGACGCAAGCAATGTAAAGAAGATTGGCAAGTCAATGCATTCATGACAGATGATGCTAGTGCTGAGATTGAAGCAATCAGGTTTGATTATCCTCCAATTATATTTGATATATAGGTTTTAAAACTATGCATTTCATTATTTAAACATATAATTTTAGTTTAATAATTGATTGTGTTTGAATGGTACTTATTAATGCTTATAATGTAACTTGTAGATTATCTTTCAATTATCATGTACTTTTATGTATCTAGCACGTATGCAGGGCATGGTTAAAGAATGTATATAGGTGAGCCATTTTTACTTAAAATAAATGTAAAGTTATATTTGTTAACATCATAGCTTGCTATTATATTTTTTATTATAGGTTTGTAAGCAATAAGGATGTTGATGTTCACTAGACTAGGTAAGATAATGTATGCCTTAAGTGATGATGGAGATGTCACTACACATCTAATAAAAAAAAAATTATGGACAAATTCAAAGAATAAAAATATTTTATTGATTACTTTCGAAAGACTTGGTGTCATGATGAGAGACACATTGGTAAGATCGTATACATTATTCCTTATATTTTATATTTATTTTTATTGCTTAGTTCTTTTATTATATATTTTATTAGTTCTTTCATCTATTTGTTACATTCATGAACAAATACAATTATATAAGCAATTTATTAATTTATTATCCATCTATTTCAAATGATCTTTTAAATACTAAAATATATGATATTTAAATTACTATAATAAGAATAATTTTTTAAAAAATTAATTGATTTAAAGTCATTTTTAATCTAATATCTTAAAACATAACACATAATAATACTATTACTTCTGGACGTATTGTTTTACTACTTTTTCGTATTAAATTATTGATAGTACTATTAAGGATAAAATACTTTATAATTTATATTCATTGAAAATTTACAAACCTAAAACTTTTCTCGTTGCATGAATGTTTCAAAATAACTTACATTTTATACATCTAAAAACTATCATATAAACAACCCAATGAATCTATAAATTGTATAAATTCTAATTCTACTTATAGAATATTATTATAAAAAAATTATACTAACATACATGCGATAATAACATTATTGCAAAATAAAATTAAAGAAATTGAAGTAAGAATCTCACCAAGGGTTAAAAAATGTTTTTAAGGAGTTACAATCTTGTTACCTTAAATTCATTATTTAGTTTTATGTCACATCTATTGACCCATATTTTATGAGTAGTAGTTCAGAATAGGTCATGTCTTGTGAGAATCCGTGAAAAACTGAACAATCAAATTGTGTATCCATATGTTTGCTTACAAAGTGAGACAACCACTGAATAGTTCAGTCAAAGTTAGCATTTCCTTTACGTGGTGATTTAGAAATATTACACTGCTCACAAATCACGTACTATCACTTTGGACAGTGTGCGTTGATTGATAGACATGGTCAAAATGCGCATAATAAAAATTATTTAACTGAGTGCAACAAGCATACACTGCGAGGGCAGAACAGTATTGATGTCCGAACTATTCCAATACAAGAACGTTTCATAAGTTAATCTTGAGACCACTTTAAACCTCGTTTCTTTTTTTCAGGGGCTTATAAATTTCTCGCACCTCTTTAGGAAAGAACGAAAAGCTTTACTTTGTAGATTCACTGCTAAGACTGCAAAGAAACTTACAGGCTTAATCAAGGAACAAACGATTCCTGGATTAGGCATGGACCAGTTAAGAAAGATAAAGAGTAGGAGCAAAACGGGGATCGCAGGTTCGAAGCCCACCCCTCTCAAGGTTTCAAAGGATTCTCGCAATTGCAAAAAGATTCAACCTTTGATAATGTATCTCCGATCTCCTGAAATAATGCACACGGAGGCCAAAGATTTCAAGACGGTTGTGCAGCGACTCACAGGCAGCTCTTCCTCTTCTACTCTGCCAATTAGGGAAGATTTCAGTATGGTTCAAACAAACCCTGATCCTTCTTTCCGCCATTGGGAAAAAGAAGAAGAGCGCTACCAAATGTCCCCTGCACCGCTGTTATGGCCAAATGAGATTATTTCTCAAGTAATTTCGCCGCCTTGGAAGACTTAGATCTGGGCATGCTTTGGGATCCAGAAATGCACGAGTTATTATCTTCGCCGTCTTTCCAACTACTTGATTTGCCCTTCACAGGACTGTAGCCCTGCAATAACCTTTGTGATGGAATTCAGATTGTTTCTGTGTTACTCGTAAATAAACAAATCCCATTATTCAAAATGTATCTACTACAATTTTTAGATGATGTAATGGTGAGAGAATACTGTCATCCCTTGAGCCATAAAGGCTAAGCATAATTTGTTAATAGGTTTTTTAAATAAGTTGCAGCGTTCACAATTCAATGGTGGTGGTTTTGTTTTCTTCAAAAGTTTAGACATTTTCATGTTTTCCATTATTATTATTATGATGATGGAAGCATCGAAATCAACAATCATTTTGTTTTAATAGTTGTGATTAGCTTAATTATTGTGATGTAATCATAATAATCAATTGTATCGCATGATAGAAGATTCTCAACACATTGGATTTCACTATTGAAAAATTTATAATCAAATGAATTATTTTATATTTTTATTTATAGTTCTATTGTATAATCACATGATTTTGTATTTAATGATTTTTTTGTCAATACTATGAATACATTTTTTAAAAAATATTTTGGTGAGAATTTTAGTCTGTACACTAGAAAAAATTATTTATCTTGAAGTGAAAATATATTTTGAAACTTATAACAATGAGAAAAATAATATTTATTAAACAATGATTACTAATAATAAAATTCTTTCTAAAAAGTGAAAAAAAGTCAAGAAAAAAATATTTATCTTAAAGTAAAAATATATTTTGAAACTTATAACAATGAGGAAAATAATATTTATCAAACAATGATTACTAATAACAAAATTCTTTCTAAAAAGTCAAAAAAAAATACTAGCTATGGTAACTCCCCAAATCTCCATGGACCCTAGTCCTAACTCAAGCCACAAAAAAGCTAAAAAAAATTATGCTCTGAGGTAAAAATAAGCCTCATTGAGTTGGATACAAACAGGAGGAGGAGTAAGCAAACTACTTAGAGAACTAGTAAATGAGTCCAAATGGAGAAATTCAAGTCCCCACCAAACACGAGAGATGTGAGCATTCGATGAGTGAGATGGTGGATAAACACATTGGCATTTGCCAAAAATTTGATACTTTAGCTGAATTATCCACAAAGGTCATGCATTTGTTTGCCATTACTCTCTATTTGTTGTAGGTGAACAAGGGGTAGAAGGATTTTGGGAAGGAGAGCAAAACTACTCACCTAATTTATGGCTTCCTAGTAGAGGATTGGCTAAAGACGCTCCTAGAAAAACATGTCAAAGAGGAGGGGGTGGACTTAAAAAAGGAAGAGCCTAAGGAGAAGAAGAACAAGGAACTGGGAAAGAATGCAGGCAACTAACCTTGTCTATGTTTTTTTATATATTTTTTATGTTTTGGATCACTCTGAACTCGGTGGCCTATGGGGTTCTTTTCTTTTATATATGTATATGATTAGGTATTGGGAAAATAGAAGCAATATATCCCCTTGTTGTTAGTATGTTTTTTCATTTTATTTGTTGGTTAGTAATAGGACTTATGGTAAGGATTGCTTTGTTTCAGAGCTTGTCTTTATTTGTTTTTTGAAGTATAAAATTGGTATTGATTAGGTAAGTGGGAGGTAACCTCCAACTGATCCTTTAGTCTTTTTGTACTCTAAGGTTAGGCCTCCTTTCTTTTGGCTACTATCTAATATTTGAAAAATAAAATTCTTTCTACTTCACAAAATTGAATCTCACTTGAATTTATTGGCACATCTTATAACCTCCATAAAACTAAGTCTATTATAATAATTTATATGCCCAATTTTCAACTAAATTTCTATATAATATTGAATCTATTGTTTCATTACCATGGTCATTACGTAATAAATCATTTTCATATTATTTGACTCCATTAAAAAATATTATTTGAAATGGAGTGATCCATCAAATCCACATGTTTCCCTTTATATTCATTTTCATGATAGTTTTGAATTCCTCCATCTAGAAATTTTCTATTGCATGTGTAAAACTATCTAGAACTCATTTTACACTAAGAGCTTAGTGGCACCCTTACTATCTCTTCAGAAATCCTTGATTGGAGGGGTTCAGATCATTGGCCAATCAAATTTTCCGCTATGGGGGCTTATGTTCCGAAGCATCCTCCTTTTAAGTTCCAGTTGATGTGGCTACGTGACTCCTCTCTTCATGATTTTGTTTTTTGTTGGTGGAAAGATGGTGCCCCTGCATATGGTACTACAATGTTCTCATTTTCTAAAAGGCTTCAATATGTTAAAAGGCAGCTCAAGATATGGAATAGGGAATGCTTTGGGAATCTTCACTTTATGAAGAGGCTTGCTCAAGAAAATCTTGATGTCATCACAAGGGAGATTAGAGATCGAGGTTTCTCAGAGGATCTTGGCCAGGCTGAATCCCTTGCTTCTAGAGCTCTAGAAGAATGGGAACTTCGAGAGGAAATTTTTTGGAAGCAAAAGGCTCGAGTTGATTGGCTCAAGGAAGGTGATCAAAACACTGCCTTTTTCCATAAAACAGTGCAATCTCGCCGGAATCAGAGCACTATCTCTTCTTTGGTTAATTCTCAAGGTATCCAACTGAATTCCTTGCCAGCTTTGTTCCAAGAGGCTATTTCGTGCTTCTCTACCCTCTTCTCTGAGGACTCTCCTCCTGCTGATAATGAAGAAAATATTATTTTGTCCTGTATTCCTTCCCTTATCACTCAGGAAATGAATGATTATCTCATGCGTCCTATCTCTTTGGAAGAGCTAGAGGCGGTGGTCTTTGGCATGCCTAAGGGGAAGGCTCCTGGTCTTGATGGTTTTCCAGTTGAATTCTTTCAGGAATTTTGGGACATCATTAATCATGATTTTTTGGAGGTGGTTAAAGAATCCTATGCTAGCAAGCAGATGCTTCGAGCTTTGAACTCTACATTCTTGACTCTTATTCCTAAGAGAGAGGGTGCTAATCAATTGGAGTTTTTTAGACCAATTGCCTTATGTAATGTGGTCTACAAAGTTATTACTAAGCTGATTGCTGAGAGATTGAAAAGGTGGCTTCCCATTATTATCTCAGAAGAACAAGGTGGTTTTGTTGCTGGAAGACAATTTTTGGATGGGGTGGTTATTGCTACTGAGGCTATTCACTCTATGGCTACTTCAAGGGAGAGAGCCATGTTTGTTAAGTTGGATATGGCTAAGGCCTACGATAGAGTTAAATGGAGCTTCCTAAGGAGTATTCTTCTTTCTTTTGGATTTAGCTCTAACTGGGTGAGTTGGATTATGAGTTGCGTTACTTCTGCCTCTTTTTCTATTCTTATTAATGGTCAACCTTCACAACTATTTGGTGCTTCTAGAGGCCTCCGCCAGGGTGACCCTCTCTCTCCATATCTATTCATCATCATGGCTGAAGGCTTGGGAAGATTCATTAAGCATCAGGTGTCCCAGAATTCTATTCAAGGCTGGCGGTGGGGTAATGGCTTACCTTCTCTTTCCCATCTTCAATTTGTTGATGATTCTGCTCTTGCCGGTCTTGCTAGGATCAAGGAAGCTGAAGCCTTTCGACATGCTTTGGACGTTTATTTGGCAGCTTCAGGCCAGAAAGTTAATGAGCACAAATCTTTCATTTACTTTTTTAACACTCCTGATTCTATTCAGCACAGGATTGTTGGTATCCTACGGTTTCAGATAGGTTCACTTCCTTTGACTTATCTTGGCATTCCTATTGCTGTTTCCAGGCAGCCACGTCTCTTCTGGCAAAATTTGATTACCAAGCTTCAGGATAAGGTAAATCATTGGACTCATAGATGGCTTTCTACTGCTACCCGGGTTACTCTTCTTCAAGATGTTATCCAAGCTCTTCCTACTTATAGAAGCATGGTTCATGCTGCACCTATTTACTTTCTCAAGGAGTTTGATGCTCTTTCTCGACAATTCCTTTGGAGTGGTAATTTGCGTAGTACTAAATGGAGCTTGGTTAATTGGGCAACTATTTGTAGGCCTAAAAAGGAGGGTGGTCTTGGTCTTCGTTCTACTCTATTGAGTAGACAAGCTTTGGCTGCTAAACTTTATTGGCGATGGTGCTCTGGACAGCATCAACTTTGGGCTCGTATTATCACTCATAAATATTTTCATGGTGCTGATCCTTGCTCTGTTTTTGCACTTCCTCTTGAAGGTCGTGGCTCAATGGTTTGGCATACTTTGAAGACAGGTGCGATGTTGGTGAAGAGGGGTCTGTTCTAGATATGTAAAGGAGGTTGTCAGGCTTTGTTTTGGTCTAATGCTTGGGATGGATTCCCTTCCATTTTATCCATATACCCTCATCTTCAGCCTCTTTGTGACTCTTTTCTTGCTGCTGGATGGAATAAAGTGGCTCATTACAAGACTCCTTATCAATTGGGACCTGTTGTTGGTTATAGATGGAAGCATTCCTCTGATTGGCCTCCTGGAGGTACAGACATGGATCGTCAGGAGCTTTCTCAAATTATGGCCTCTAGAGAGTGTTCCTCTTTGCTTGGTCCAGATATATTGGCTTGGGGCGGTACCTTGTCTGGTAAATATTATGTCTCTGCTGGGTATCAGGAGATAACTAGACAATTATTTGGGGATGCTAAGGTCCCTTGGTGGAAGCAAGTCTGGAATAAAGTTTCTTGGTCCAAGTGCAATTTTTTCATGTGGCTAGTGGCTCACAACCATTGTCTTACCTGGGATAATCTTTGTAAACGTGGATTTCAGGGCCCCTCTTATTGTGTTTTGTGTGGTAATGGAGAGGAGTCTGTCTCCCATCTGTTCTTCCATTGCTCCTATTCTACTCAGATATGGCACCTTTGGTGGAGCGCTTGGGGTTTCTCTTGTCGGCATGCTTCCTCTTTGCCTGAGTTCTGGGCTCGCTTGGGTAGTGCTCCCTCCAAGTCTTCTTCTCTCCATGTTGCTTGGATTGCTGGCCCATCTTTCATGCTTTGGCATATCTGGTTGGAGAGGAATCATCGCATATTCCAAGATGTTCGGCTTGGTGTTTTGCATCTTTGGTGGAAAATATCACATTCTCTCCAGGAAACTATTCTTGTGAAGTGTGAGCTTGATGGGGGTATGGATCCGGTTGATCTTGCTATCTGTAATCGCCTCAATTTTCATCTGCAGGATGGGGTTGTGGCTCATAGGTTTCCTTCTATGTCTAGGCAGCTTCACCATCAGAGGAAGGGTCAGGTTAACCGGGATGGGCACTGGACTCCTCCTCCCTGTGGAGTTCTGAAAATTAACACTGATGGTTCTTCTCATGGGAATCCTGGTCCGGCTGGTATTGGCGGAGTGGCTCGTTGTAGTTCTAGGAATGTTAAATTTTTCTTCTCAATTCATAAGGGTGATTATACTAACAATCTCATGGAAGCTCAGGCTATTTTATATGCTGTGGAATAGTGTTGCTTGTGGGGATGGAGTAAGATTATTTGTGAGTCTGATTCCCAGGTGGTGGTGAACATGCTTTCTTCGCAAGAGCTTGAGGATGTCAGTTGGCAGTTGGCCACTATTGTTAAGCAGATTCTTTTGTTCTCTTCTTCTTTTCAGTTCATTAGGTTCAAGTATATTCTGCGAGAATGGAATAGACCTGCTGATTGTTTAGCCAAATGGGCTTCTAGTCAGGATCCGGGTTGGAATATTAGGGATAGGGGGCAACTGTCCTTTGAGATGGTGCAAGAATTTGATGATCTTGTTGCTCAGGATTGAGCTCCTTGTTGGGCTCTCCTTGTTGTATTCCTTTCTGTCTTAATAAATTTTTACCCCTCTTTTTGCATAAAAAAAAAAGAGTTGTGATGATGTAATCATAATAATCAATTGTATCCATGATAGAAGATTTTTATTTCATTGTTAAAAAAAAATTAGTCAATTTAATTATTTAGATTATTTTTTGAATTTATAGTTCAATTGTGCAATTTTCTTATTTTATATTTAATGATTTTTTTTGTCAATAACATTTATGTAATTCTTTAATTTTTATTGGTGGCAATTTTAATTTACATAGCGCATTGTTTAAAAAAATATATTTATCTTAAAGCTAAGAATAAAGTCATTTCTCTTTATTTAATGATATTAGAATTATTTTACATCTTCCAATTCTAAATATCAAGAATGAAAAAAAAAATATAATATATAAAAATAAATAAAGTAATATTTATTAAACATTAATTACAAATAACAAAATCCTTTCTACTTCATAAAATTGAATCTTGCCTACACCTTGGCACTAAACTTACAACATTGATGATATTAAATCTACTATAATAAGATTCAAAATAAAATCCATCACTTGAAATTAATTTTTAGTTAGTTTTCCACCTTTCATTCCAAACTTGTTGAGTAAAATGATTTGAATATTATTTGAACCCATTCAACAGTCTTACTTCAAATTCAAAGAGTGATCCATCAAACTCAAATCCATCACTTGAAATTCATTTTTAGTTACTTTACAACTTTTCATTCCAAACTTGTTTAGTAGGTCATTTGAATATCATTTGACTAAATTCAATAGTAGGACTTCAAATTCAAGGAGTGATCCATCAACCCAAATTTGTCACTTGAAATTCAATTTTAGTTAGTTCACAAATTTTCAACCCAAACCTATTAAGTAAATCATTTGCATATTATTTGACTCCATTCAAAAATATGACTTCAAATTCAAGGAATGATCCATCATACCCAAATCTATCACATGAAATTCATTTTTAATAAAGCATATATGAACGTCCCTCATGTCCAACATAACTTGGGATAAAGTATTTTAGAAGGCATAAGAAGATTGATTCAATCTAGATCGAGCATTGGAAGGGTACATATATTATTGGGTCACATTTTCTTGCAACCGATAATTTATTTCTTGATGATTCAATGATGTTTGGGGAGAGGAGTGTAAAGGGAGCCAAAACAATTATGTCCACACTTGACAAAGAGTGTGTGGCTTCAGGATATCAACTAAATCTGGCCAAGTCCAAGGTTTTCCTCTTTAGTCTAAAAAGAGGAGTCATGTTAGTAAATTAAAGGGTCTTTTTTTTTATGACAACTGACACCCCATGCAAATATACTGGAATGCCTTTATTTTAGGGAAAAAATATATATTAGCATATTGGTCTAATAATGACCAAACAATCAAAAATAGGATAGCATCTTGAGAGATAAGATGGCTCTCGTTGGTAGACAAAATTTTACTTGTTAAACAAGTCTTGAGCACAATCTTGAATTGTGTTATGTCAGTTCTATTGGCTCCTAAATAGGTATGGAATAGGTAAGTGCATAAATTTTTGGTACCAAAAAGGTGCCACTTTATTTTTTCCCCATATATAGTATAGTATGATTGCACTATAGTGTGATCATGCTATGGTTTGGATGCTACGAGTCTTAGGCTCTTGAAATTTAAAACATAGCATAATCACACTATAGTATGATCATGCTATATCATGATCATGGCCATTTATTTGTTTTCACTTTCTCAAATCACTTCAAAACTACCTCAACATCAGTCCTAATGAGGAAGAGGTAAGCTTTTTAATAATTTTTTTGATAATTTTAAGCTTTATTAAGTTTTCAATCAATATTAGTTTATGTTTCATTTTTTTAAAATATTATTGTTTAATTGTCAAGCAATATGAAAAATCCTCCACCTAATCCTCTAGAAAACCATCCACCCAATCCACCAAAAAACCCTCAACCAAAAGATCCAAATCAACCACAAAACCTTCCCAATGAAGAAAAGGAACCTAAATTACCTCCACCAATAGAAAGAAATCCTCTTGACAACCAAGAAAATATATTAAATGAAATTGAAAGAGGATGAATTGAATTAGAAAATTTGGCTAGGAGGCTTAGAAGTTTGGTTGAATTTTTTTTTGGTAGGGCACAATTTACATAGTATTTTGAGTCTATTTTGACCCACATAGCCTTAGTAATTGGGAAGTTGAATACATGGCATAATAAGAGAGAGTTCACAAAAAATGATATTATGCTAATAAATTTTCCTATGAAGATCTTTAAAAGGTAAAAATTTTAAAAGATGACATATGTTCCTTGTTTAAAAATCTAGGAGAACAAAACACCCTTAAAATTATAAGGAATAGGTTTCCCATTCATTATTACATTAATTATGATATAAAAATAACTTTCAAGACAAATTGTGGATGGTATTTTATGCCCCTTTTTATAATTATCATCAGATTTGGGTATTTATTTCTTAATAAAATTGTATTGTGAATTTATCCCCAAATATATCCACAATTATTATATAATATGCTATATGTTAGAAACAATAGTCCACCAAGATAACTAGGGGGTGGGTATGAATTAGTTATCCAATAATTATAACATGTATCCACCTTAAATAATCTCAACCATTCAAACAAAGTAAACAAAAGCCATACAAAGATGCACATACACAATTACACCAGATATGTTAACTAGGGAAACCCTTGATTAGAGGGAAAACCCCAGTGGGAATGATGCCCACAAGATGATGTACTAATATAAATATTCCTTATTAGAGGATGGACTCTATTAGGGTTCTATTAAAAAAATTAGTATATATGAGTCCATGTTAGGATACTTTGAATCCTTCTCAGAAGATTCCAACCCTCTTAGGAGTTGTAAAAGATAGAAGGACCCACTATCCAAACAACTTCTGGGGAAATATCAACGAACTCACTGTCCAATTGATCTATCAAATATTCCTTGTAGAATAGTTGTATGTACCATACTCTAACTTCTTTCCTCTATCCTACCAACCAGACCAATCACTATCTTATCTTGTAGACTAGGTCACAAACCTTGGATCCAAGTATCAAACTTTGGATCACACAATAAAACCTCAGCAAAAAAAATTTCTTCACCTTCACTCCTCTCTACTTATCTTCACATTCCTCTCTTCATGTTGCTTAAAATCATTCACTTTCTTCCTTTATGATAAAGGAAAATGCCCTTCCTTTATACTAAATCCATAAAAATAATTCCCTTAGTTAGTTATTACACCTTCTCAATTAATGATTATAGGACCACATTAAGAACACATTGTACACTTAGTGATAACATTAATTTTTTGTCTTGTAACTTGAATATCTTTATGTACATGTATCATTATGATGAATGGGCTTAGCTACATCATCTCCATAATGTCTTCTTCACATCTTTAACTTTGGCTTCTCAGAATAACAAATCTGCTAAGAGATATAACAAGTTTACCTAAACTTACCTTAGTAAACTCTATCTTAGAACAATCTTCATCGAAACATGCATAACTTCTTCCAAAATTAATATCTTATGCTTTCAAGGTTAGCTACATATACTAGAAACTTAGTAGCATCTCCATTTGACCTTGCTTAGTAAAAATGCTCAATTGTCTATCTATACGAACTTGATCTTTCTATTGTTCTTCTATTAGATACCATAGAAAACTGCTATGTTGACATCAATGACAAACACTATCATGAATGTAACATATCATCATGATAATGGTCTTATCATATTTCTATAATACTCACCCATAGGAATATCATTATCATTCATGCTTCCAACAATCTCCCCCTTTGGCATTGATGGAAACATAGATGAAAACATCTAGTTCCAAGAATATCAACTACAAAAGACTATTAACCTTTCTTTTCAAATCCTCTTCATCAATAATTCTTCCATGCTATACTTTTCCAAATTGTTTTCCATGCTAAACTATATTACTATTTCCAAACTATATTTCATGCTAAACTTCTCCCCCATTGATATCAATGTCAATGGTTTTAGCAACCAAAAATCTCTGCAACAACTATCTCTAACCTACTCAAGTGTCCAAAGAAACTATTAAAACAACATACAACAAGAGTCCTAGATGACTCTGTCCATCACACATACTCCCCCATACAGGAAGCATCAACATTCAGTCTAGACAAACAATAGTACTCTATTGCACTAGACTAATTCACTCTTGCATCATCTACTCTGATGTAGGAAGGGACATAACCCCTAGCATACCTTGCAAATACTAAAAAGTCTCTTTGGGAAGAGGCTTAGTGAAAATATCTACAATCTTCTCTTTAATGCTTACATACTCCAATCTAATTTCCTTTTCTGCAACTTTTTCTCTCAACATGTAATACTTAATAGAAATTTTCCTATTCTTAGAATGCAACACTTGATTCTTAGACATATTTACTATGATTATGTTGTCACAATGTATGATGATAGGTTCACTCAATTCTATGCTTATATCATTCATCATATGCTTCATCCAAACAACTTGATTACAATTATTTGTTGCTGCAACATATTCTACTTCTTGCTTAGCCAAGAAACCAATATTCCTCTAAGAAAGAAGGCTCCACCACTGGTGCTCTTTTTTTCATCCATACTACCTACACAATCAACATTAGTATAACCATATAGAATGAAATCATTATATCTATCACACCACAATCCAAACTCTAGTGTTCCTTTCAAATATCTAAAGATTCTTTTGAATGTTTCATAATGTGCTTCTCTAGGGTCAATTTGAAATCTTGCAACAATTCCAGCTACATTTTCTATATCTAACCTTGTGTCAGTCAGATATTGCAATCCTCTGATCATAGATTTGTACTTCTTCTATACAATAGTAGGTGTCTCATCCTTTGTAGATAACTTGTGTCCAGTTACCATAGGTGTTCCAATAGCTTTACATGTTTTCAAACTAAACCTTTTTAGTAAATCTTTCAAATACTTAGTCTGAGAAATAAAGATTCCTTCTTTGTCCTACATAATTTGTAATCTTAGAAAATATTTCATTTCTCCTATCATGCTTATTTCAAATTCCTTCTTTATTTCTTTTGCAAACTTTTTAGTTTCATCATCATTTCCTTCAAATATGATATCATCAAAAAATATTACCAAGATCATCAATCTATCATCAATTTCTTTCCAATATAGATTGCTATTTGTCATATATTTTTTATATCCAAGCTTTGTCAAATGTTTGTCCAACCTTGCATACCAAGTCTTGGGTGCTTGCTTCAAGCCATACAATGCTTTCTTTAGTCTACATACTATGTCCTTATCATCTATCAAAGGAGGACCTTCAGGCTATTCTATATATACCTCTTCTTCAAGTTCTCCATTTAGAAATGTTGACTTAACATCCATTTGATATACTTTGAATTTTTTATATGCTACATATGCTAAGAATAAACTTACTACTTCTATTCTTGCCACAAGAGCATAGGTCTCATCATAGTCTATTCCTTCTTGTTGTGAGTAACCTTTACATACCAGTCTTGCTTTGTTCCTTACAACTTCACCTTGTTCATTCATCTTGGTCCTGAATACCCATTTTTTCCCTATCACATTCTTCTCTACTAGTCTGGGGACCGATTCCCATTTCTCATTCTTTACTATATGAAATAATTCCTCTTTCATAGCTTGTTTCTAATAGTCATCTTAGATATGCTTCATCTATGTTCTTTGGTTCAACTTGGGATATCAAACATAGTTCTTCATTGATTCTTCTTCTTGTCATCACACCTTTATCTCTACTTTCGATGATCTACTTGGGTGGATGATTCTTTGTCATACTCTTACCTGAACTAGCATTTTTTAGCTCAACTCTTAGCTTTGTTGAGGGTTTCAAGCTTTGTTCTTCACTTGTCTCTCCTTCATTCTACAAATCATTGTTAGTCTCAAAGAATACTTCATCATTCCTTTGTTTAGTAACAACATTTTCATCATCTAAGTTGTAATCAATTATTCTTTCTTGTATCCTAAATTTCTCATCAACTCTCACATTTGTACTTTCCATAATAGTCTTAGTTCTTAGCTCATAACATCTATAAGCCTTGATTTTCAATGAATAACCAAGAAACATACCTTCATCACTTCTAGCATCAAACTTACCAATATCATCATCTCATTTGATATAGCACTTACTATGAAAAATTTGGAAATACTCAAGACTGTAAGTGAGTGACCAAAGCATAGTTCATAGGAGGTCTTATTTTTCTCTTTCCTGACTTGCACTCTGTTCATAGTGTAGATTATTGTATTCATAGCTTCTCTCTAAAACATCTTGGATACATTATTCTCAGCTAACATAGCTTTTCCCACTTCTATTACAGACCTGTTTCTTCTCTTTGCAATGTTATTTTGTTCAAGGGTTCTCGGAGCTGATAACTATGTTTTGATTCCATTAGCTTCACAAAAGATGTTAAACTCATTTGAATTAAATTCTCCTCCTCTATCTGATCTTAAACATTTAATCTTCATACCTAATTCACTCTCAACTTTGTTCTTGAATATATTAAACTTATCAAATGCCTCAGATTTTTCTTTAAGAAATACAACCCACATCATTCTAGAAAAGTCATCAACTAAAATCATGAAATACCTTTCACCATAGGATCATTTAGTCTTTGTAGGACCACTAAGATCTATATGTATAATCTCCAATTTTTCTGTACTAGTAAATTTCTTGCTGGAAAAAAAAGTTTTGTTATGCTTTTCCAATACACACTCCTTGCAAATTGTGTTAGTAGGCTTTACAATCTTATGCAAATCTCTAATTACAAACATACTACTTGTCTTCACAATGCTATCAAAGCTTATATGAAAAAATCTCTTATGCCATAACCAACTATCATCTACCTTTGCAACCAAACCTATCATTATAGTAGGATTCAACTGAAATACATTACCTCTAGATCTTGTTCCTGTTCTAATTACCTTTTCATCTTTGTCTTTGATTATGTATTTCTTCTCTATGAATTACAACTAATAATCTTTATCCACTAGTTGTCCAACACTCAAAAGATTTTACTTCAAACCATCAACAAAATATAATCCTCAATGTTAGTCTTACCATCAAGAGTTATAGATCCAATACCTTTAACTTGGCATGCTGCATTATTTCCAACTCTGATAATGCCTCCATCATGACTTTTGAAGTTAACAATTTTTTTTACATCACCAACCATATGATGTGAACAAGCACTATCAATTATCTAATCTAATTTCTTTTCAACCTATGATACCAAAGCCATTTTTTCTAGAATTTCTTCTTTAATAGCTACAAATCCAATTTCATCATCGCTAGCACTTATTGCTTGTTCACAAGATTCATCTTCTTCATTCACATACAATCATTCTCTTTCTCTTCTAGGTTTGAAATTTCCTCTATACTTTTTCTCTTTTAGGACACTTAGATGCATAATGACCAAACTCATTACAAGTCCAACATTTAAAGATTTTCTTACCATCATTTTCTCTTTTTACTAGAAGGGCTACTCCTTCTTCTATCTTTTTGTCCTCATTAGATCTACTATTGCTAGCAAAATCTCCTTTAGCACTTGTGCTCTTTGATAAATTAGGTCAAATATTAGAGGCACTACAAGCTATTTCTATTTTGGTCAATTCTCTAAACTATCTAAGCTCATTATCAACTACTTCAAGTCTTCCAAGTAATATTTCCTTTGTGAAATCTTTGGTACAAGAGATCAACAACTATATCATTTGAACTGCTAACTTAAATGGTGCCATTAAGCTCTTCAATATCTTCCATATCATCTCATCATCTTCTTTGGTTCCTCCTTGATATCTAATAGTTGTAGTAATTTCTAATATCTTGCCTAGATATGTCCTTATAGATTCATCTTCCATCATTTTAGTATCTTGAAATGCACAAATCTAGCTTCGTAACCTCAATTTCTTAGAAAGTTCATCACCTTCAAAGCTATTTTCTAAAGCTTTCTAAATAATATGAGAAGTAACAAGTGACTTTACCTAGTTGTATTCAATTTAAGGAAGTGTAGACAATAGTTATTCTCTAGCTCTCATGTCGCACATGAAAAGTTCCCTTTCTTCCTTGGTACAAGTTGCAAATATTTTTTAGCAATGGCTATATTTTTTTAAGTCAAAATCCAATATCCTAGACCCATACAAAATAGATGTGTCTTCATATTTTCCTTCCAACTGTCATAATTTTTTCCATCGAACTTCAAACTATCCTTTCTAAATATATATTCACCATGGATCTCCCAAAGTTGTTAAACTTTATCTTTAAGGACCTGATTCTTTGATACTAATTGTTAGAAATAATAGTCCACCAAGATAATTGAGAGGAGGTGAATGAATCGGTTATCCAATAATTAAAAAATTGTATCCACCATAAATAATCTTAACCATTCAACCAAAGTATAAAGAAATCGTAGAAAGATGTACATATGTAGTTACACCAGATATGTTAACTAGGGAAACCCTTGATCAGAGGGAAAACCCTGGTGGGAATGATGCCCACAAGATGATGTACTAATATAAATATTCCTTGTTAGAGGATGGACCCTATTAGGATTCTATTACAACATTTATTACATATGAGTCTCTATTAAGAGACTTTGAATCCTTGTAAGAAGATTCAAACCCTATTAGGAGTTGTAGAAAATAGAAGGACCCATTGTCCAAATAGCTTTTGGGGCAAGATCATTGAACTCACTATCCAACTGATCACTCACCTAGTCCTTGCAAAAAAATTGTATGTATTGTACTCTACTTCTTTCCTCTATCTTTTCAAATCAACCAATCACTATTTGACCTTGTAGACCAAGTCATGAACCTCAGATCCAAGTATTAAACTTTAGATCACACAATAAAACCTCGGCAACAAAGTTTCCTTCACGTTCACTTTGCTTTACTTAGCTTCGCATTCCTCTCTTTGTGTTGCTTACAATCAATCACTTTCTTCCTTTATGATAAAGGAAAATGTCGTTCCTTTATACTGAATCCATAAAACAATTCCCTGAGTTGGCTATTACACCTTCTCAATTAATTATTATAGTGCCACATTAAGAACACATTACGCTTAGTGATAACATTAATCTTTCATCTTGTAACTTGAATATCTTTCTATACACGTATCATTGTGATGAGAAAGCTTAGCTACATCATCTCCAGAATGTCTTCTTCACATCATTAACCCTAGCTTCTTAGAATAACAAATTTGCTAAGAGATATAACAAGTTTACCAGAAGATGCCTCTATAAGCTCTATCTCATAATAGTCTTCACCAAAATTTACATAACTCCTTCTAGACTTAATATCTTATACTTTCGAGGTTAGTTGGATATACTAGACACTTAGTAGTATATCCTTTTAACCTTTCTTAATGAAAATTCTCAACTATCTATCCATACCAATTTGATCTTTCCATTGTTCTTCTATCAGATACCATAGAAAATTGCTATGTTGACATCAATGACAAATACAGTCATGAATGTAACATATCATCATGATAATGATCTAATCATGTTTCTACAATACTCCCCCATAGGAATATCACCATCACTCATGCTTCCAACACTATATTCTCATAGTAGAGGTAGTGGGTCATCATTTTAAAGGCACAAGCCATATTGTGACCCTAATGCACCTAGGGTGCCTATTGGAAAGGCCTAGTTGGGGCATGTTATTGTTCTTTCTATTGTGAAGGAACATGTAGAGGTTGATACACTAGGTACAATTAGTTCTTTGACTTAGAACATCATTTAGTATGTCATTCTTTTATTTGAGGATGAGCCTCGCTAGTCTAGATGGGGTCATATTTTCCATTCATATGCATCTATGTGCTCACTTGTCATTATCGATAGAGATGAGAAGGAAAATGATGGGTTAATGAAAAATGAATACCTCAATGTGACATTTAGAATTGATACACATAAATATTCAATTACTTCATTGGTCTATGACCTTTTTTCTATGAGATAATGTGATATTCTCACTTGGACTTTAGCAACTACGTGTGGGATTGGTGTGGGATTAAGGTGGAAGGTATGTCCATGTTCATATCAACTAAGAACCTTTAAAATGTTAGAAGGTGGGTTATTGAATGGAGAAATCCCTCATTGGAAAACATCTTCAAATGGAAGGAGGTCATTGAAGATAAGTTAAAATAGCTGCAAGAAAGCACAGCTAGGAAGGAATCCTCTACTGAAGAGCACCTTGAGGATTAAATTTTGAGAAAAATTGGAGTGACAATATGGCTAGGGAGGAGGTCTACTTGAAGAGGAGATCTAGAATCCAATGGCTATCAAAGGGTGACAAGAACACATCCTTCTTTCGTAGATTAGATTCTATACATTAAATGAGGAACTCTACTACCTCCCTCATGAATGTGAATAGTGTGGTTTTGAATGACCTTGAGCATATAGGCAACTGGGCAACTTAGTTCTTAAAAGATACACTTTCTAACCCTAATACAATTATTGATTTGGAGGTTTGAGGCAAACTCAATAGTAACCCTCCCATCAGCCCTGAGTAATGAGGACAATAAGGTGATTCTTGCCCTATTTTGGAAGATGAAATTAAAAAGGAAGTATTCTCCATAAAGGCTTACAAATCCCTAAGCCATGATGGTTTTCCTTTTTCATTCTTCCAACACTTTGTGGAGCTAATCAAAAGGGATCTTATTAAAGTTTCCAAGGACTTGTTTAGAACTAGTAAAATCCTAAAGAACCTCAATAATACTTTAACTTTGTTGAACCCTAAAATTTAGGAGTGTAATTTATTATTGTATTTCAAAACTATAAGCTTGTGTAGTATTGTATACAAAGTCTTCTCCAAAATTTTAGCGAATTAGGATTTTCTCTTTTTTGTAATGATTGAATTCTATAGGAGGATTATTTAGTTAGTATTTAGGTGATGATAGAATTTGTGTAATCTCCTTGGGGTTCTTTCACCTCTGGTTGTAGTTTAAGATAGAGGGGCCCTCTTCCCTTATGTTTTCACTATGGCGGCAGAGGTCATAGGGAGAAACTTGATTTATAAAATGGTAGAGGGAACCTAACAGGGCATTAAGGATGCCATGCATCTCCCCCTCAAAGGTTTTGCAACAATTTTTGGATGATACCTTCCTATTTTGGGTCTCCTCAGTAGTTGAAGTTGGGAAATAGAAGGATAGGATCTATTAGACCAATAATCATAGGTCTCTAGTCAAAATTTTAATTTTGAAAAAAAGAAAGGTATATTTCTTCAACATTGAAATCTAACTACATGACTATGTTACTTGCATTCTAGGTCATCAAGGTGCTACCCTGTCAAATACATGTTTGGGTCTCCCTCACACTATTAAAGAGGTCACTCAGTGATTCCAAAACTATAACCTTGATAGGTTTCAAAATAAGACCATGGGTTGGAAAGGTAAAGTTCTTAGTAATGCGAGTACACTTTAGCTCCTTACTACATCCCTATTGGTTATCATGTTCTATTTCCTCTCCTTATTTAAAATCTCTAATTATATGGCGATGATCCTAGAGAGAATCCAAATGAATTTCATCTAGACTAGCTTAGAGGAGAAAGTTAGGATCATCTTGGTCAATTGGGACACTATATGCAAACCAAAGCTTTGGGTGGGTTAGGTGTTAGATAAGTCTCTCCTCACTAAAATTGGGTGGAACCTCGCTATGGTCTCAAGAAGATGGAAATATATTATGAAGGTCAAATGCTTTCATAGATCCTCATTCACATATCTTTTATTTGGCAATGCCCCTGTATAGACATGATTAAAAACTATAACTTTGTTCATTAGGGTTTGTGGTGGTTAGTGAATAAAGGAGATAAAATTAGATTCTGGGAGAATAATTGGATGGGAGATAACCACTTATTTTTAGAAAGTATTTTAACAATTGTTTTGGGATTCTAGTTAGGAACTATATCTACCCCCAACATTCATGGAAATCCTTGGATAAGGATTTGAGGTGGTCCCCCTAGGACTTTGAGTTGGTGAAGGAACTCTAGTAGCTAGTATATCATTTTAGAATCCATGTATCCCCACTAAAGATAGGTTTATTTGGGATAAATTACAATCAATGAATTTATTTTTTGGGTCCTCATATATCTTTCTAGATGGTTTTAAGCATGCTCCCCTTTTTTGGAAGAATGTCTACACCTAGAAAATGACACCTAAAATTAAACTCTTTTGGTGGAATGCTATGTGTGAGAAATTCAGGCTTTGGATAATTTGAGGAGAGATTTTCAATTTCCCAATAGATTTTCTCTTTGCAAGAAGGGTGAGGAGGATATATATCACCTCTTTATCTCATGCCCCTTTGTTTCATAAATCTAGGATTTCATCTTGAATAAATTCTATCTCTCATGGCTATTTGGAGGGTGTGCCCATTAATTTGTGCTTGGCTAGTGGTTCTCCTCTACTTATCCACCCACCCACATTTAATAGAGATTGGTCCCACTTCATATTTCCTAGAATATTTGAAAAGAAAGGAATAATCAGATTTGTAGGGATACAAAGAACTCTATAGTAGTGGTCAATCTCATGGTTTTAAATTGTTGTAGTAAAATGTTATTGTTTTAAGTTGGCAGAAGCTCTCCATTAATTTGTCTTTCCTAGAGGGACTAATAAGTGGTGTTAGAATAGTTTCTCCCTGACTCTTTGGAACAATGATAATTCAAATCAGATTGCTAGGGTGAACACTAAGTGGATCTGACCTCCCCTAGATTGGTTCAAGCTCAATTTTGGTGGTGCTACAAAAGATGGGTTAGTTTTTGGAGGAGAGATTGTTAATTTTGGTAGTAGAAAATTCATCATTTCTTTCTCTAGAAATGTTTTCTTCAATTCCATCAATATGGTAGAGGTTTTCACCTTCTACTAAATTTTTAATTTATTTATATCCATGAGGAGGCATAAATATGGGTGGAGGGTGATTCAAAGATTGTTATCAATTTTGTCAACTGATGGTCAATTGTAGGTTGGTCCATTGCTGCTATATTGATTGACATCTGGCCTATCCTTACTAGGATAGAGGAAATTAGGATTTAAGTGCATAGAAGATGATAGGGTGGTAGACATGTTAGTAGGGCTTGGTATTGGGATTAATGAAGTGAGGTGTTTGAGATAGATCAATTCCCTTCTAGTAAAAAGTCAAACTCTCATTGAGAGTAAAATGTCGTATAACATACCATTTGATACTTAATTTACATGTTTTTTCTAGTTGGATCTATAATGTTGGAATCTTTTGGTGGGGTATGATAGCTTTTTAAATGGTGTATGAATGGATCATATTCATTACTTTCCATTCTTATGATTATCATGATATTATTATTAGTGGGATTTGATGAAGATTTGAGGAGTTGTCAGTCACTACACTCTAGGATATCTTATTAAAAGTGATATTATAGCTCCTATTGTTTCCTTTATGCTTGATTTCTAAAATAACTCTAATGGATTATGGAGTATTTGGAAGGACTCTTCACACATGGCTTGATACCCCTACAATATGAATATTTTATGTCCTACTTTGAATACCAATTTTGAGGAAACATTTTTTTGTGAAGGGTTTTATTTTAATTACTTAATTGGTACACTTGAGTTTTACATTATGTGTCTATGTATTTCCTAACTTCATGCTAAAGGAGCTATAAGATCTTGATTTTGATTTGAAGAAAAATTGGAAAATGGTGCAGTGGAACCCAAAAAAATTGAAAATGAGTTGTGTGAACCCTTGTGCTTGGATGGCTATTACCAAGGTTGAGCTTCTACATTTTAAGGAAACCATGGAAGGTCATGATGAAATGTTTTAAATGCAGCTTGTGACTACCTAGAAGGATAGGAAATTCACCATTGATGGTATCAATTTTGAGATCAATGCAGTGGTTACTGCTCAAAAGTGGAAGAGGGTCACTAATGTCTTAGATGATACTGCCTCAATAGGTTCTTTAAGGTCAATGAATAACTAGTTTTTTTGCATGGTGGTTTTAAAAGAGAAAAGTTTTTGGGAATGTGGAATGATGTTTTTATTATTATTATCATGAAGCATCTTATGTTGGAAGGCTAGTTTGGGGTAAACTACTACTATCATTTTCCTTTGCTAAATCATTTCTATTATTTTGATTATATTTATCTTTTTTTCTTTATGTTGTAAGATCTTGAAGCCCATGTTATAGAGGTTAGAAGGTGTAAGAAAGAGGGAAAAACTTGATTATCTTTCACTAGGGCCTAATTTCTTGCCTTATATAATCCTATTATCTCCCCCTCTACCTAATACTGAACAAGTTGTGTCAAACTTCATTAAACATTCCCCTCAAGTTTGTCAGAACTCCCCATCTTTACTAGTTTAAATCAATAACACACCCCTATTGTGTCTTTCTCCAAGAAAAATCCTAAAATTGACCTTTTTGTTGATTTGAAAGACCCTATGATGTAGCTTGATGGTGGGTGTAGACACTCCTACATAATTTCTTCCAACCCTCAAAAGAAGAAAATGGTGAATAGACAACTTAGTCCAAGGGTGGTTGAGTTAGACTATTAGTCTAAGGAAAGTTATTAGAAGGAAATTAGGATCATAAAAAAATGGAAAGCTACAAAAGAAAAACTATGTTGAGGAGGAGGAGGGTTCAGAATAGGAGAGTGTTAATTCCACTCTAGTAATGGATGCTTCAACTATGAGCAGGGAGATCACTCGTGTATATTTTATTTTTAAAATGGAAACAATTGACCTTGCCATTAAAAAGGGTTTTGACGGTTTAAAGGATGCCTCCCCATGATGACCACCTTTCCCTTGCCTAAATTGGCTCAAGATTTTTACACTTCTGCTTCCTCTCAACCTTACCCTACAACTAAGGAGTTAGATCCCAAACACCCTCAACTTCTTAAGAAGCTCCTTTTGGGAAGGATAACATTAAGGAATAGGCTCATGGTTTCTTGCAGGAGAACCTTATAAGCCTTAGAAAGGAGGTTAGGAATTTGAAAGGGATGATCTCAGACCTAGATACAGATTTCACCACTCTAGTGGACTCCTCAATTAAGGTCATGCGTGCAAAACCTACAATGCTCTATCTCCTCCATCAGGAGAAGGAAAATTACTTAATTGATCGAGATGATAGTAACTCCTTGCACCTCTACAAGTCCTTACTATTGATTGGTTGCAAGTTTTGGTGTCCAAACCCTTCTCCTTAAGTGATAAGGAAGAATAAGGGTTTTCCCTCAAGTTTTATTTTTTTGTGTTTTTCTTTGGCCATCTTTAATCCCTACATGGCTAATAAATTTTTTATTTTAAAAATTTTTATATTACCTGTTGATAGTAATAATCTATTTAGTACTCAAGTTAATTTAATGTTTACTAATGTTAGCTTGAACTAAGTTTTTTGGATAGCTAGTAGGACTATTATTTGGATGCGTTGCATTGAGTATTGGTTTTTTTAATGTTAAAGAAAAGTATTTGATAATTAGTCGATGTGTTGGTCTTCAGTTTTTTGTTGGGTGATGGTTATGCTTCTTGTTTGTTCTACTAGAATAGTTGCCCATTTTTTACTTGTTTTAATATAAAAAAACATTAGCATTGTGTTGGTTAACAGTTTGTCCTCCCGTTAGATTTGCAATCTTTGACTTTTTTAGCACCCAAGGTGAGAGAACAAAAGGATGTCACCAACAATTGGGTCAGTGAAATTCTTCTATCACTACCCTCTGAATTGACAGGTGCAGCTCCCTGATTGTGTTTAATCTTCAATGAATATGTTTTTCTTGCTGATCATCAGATTATATCTTATGGTTTTAACCAAATTGCTTTTAGACACAAACAATTTAGGCAAGGATAAAGTGAAGATAATTTACAATGCTCAATAGAATGCTGATTATAGATCATCAAAAAGACTATCTTCTAACTAAACCTATCTATTCTAAGAATGCATATTCTACTAATGAGAACAGGAGCAGAATTCTAAATGAACAGGCATGGAATTGCTTATGCTACAACCTCTAATCATGAAATGGAATCCAAGCAGAAATCATAGTTTCATATACAATTGTACTTTCTTTCCGAATGAATCTAACTAAGAGAATCCTTTCGTCAAATGAATTATAACAATACTTATTACATTCATTTGTATTCCAAAAATAGGGGAAATGAAACTCTGTTCTTCCTTAGTTCTCTGTAAAACAAAAAGGAAATACTAACTAATCACAATACGTACTGGAATGGAAAATGATTGAAATAAAATACCATTCAAAGAAAAAATGCTTGCCGTTTTCACCAGTATGATCATAAGACATTGTAGAATCAATCTATGTTTTCAAATAGTCAAAACCATCAACTTTATAGACTATGTAAAATGCATGAAGAATTCAGCTCTACTAAACTGGAGGAGGTGATACCTAAGTTCAATAAGAACTTATCTCAGTCATATATTCATTGTCCTTTTGATCACTTCTGATAACTACTTTTATTTCTCTGAGTTTTGTTCCATCTCACGTCTACACATTGCATTTAACATAGGCTCGAGAGCATAAAAGTGCAGCATATGTATATAGCTCACTGTATAGATTGCTTTATAATGTAATGACCGAGTTCCAAAACATTATAGAGACCATTCATACAATCAAATGATAACAACTTCACCTTTAAATGATCACTGGTTATGGAATGAACCCACCATATACTTTGAGATACTAATTCCATTTTATTTATCTTCAAAGGAGGCTAGTCACAATTTGATCTTTACTTATCCCAAATTCTGCTACTATCATCATTCAGAGAAATGCAATGCTATTGACATTAAGATAAATAACATGTCCTTCTATAGTGACTAATTTAATCAGTTTGCAATAAGAAGCTCTGAGAGAATTGAATTTAAATAATAAACTTCTTGCCAAAGTACCATAATGGAACCTTGCTCCAAAAAGAACTTCAAATGATCTTAAATGCAATCCAATCCATGACTGTCTACGCTTTGCTTCTGAGAATTAAATCAACCAAAAGATACTATGTTGACACATATTCCATGTTAAGATAAACAATGTGTACTTCTCAAGGAAACATCCTTTCATATCTTATGCTTGTGGATAGTATCATCATATGAGAATGCAACTGTAATGCCATCCATACTTGTAATTTCTCTTTCTTCAATCTTTTAGGACAATGTCTAAAGAGGATCCTATATATATTTTTTTAATATAAAACAAAGTCTTCACTTTAATTTGTGCTTCTCTATTACAATGCATTCATTTAGTATAAGAGAGGCCTCAGTAATTGAATGCACACACTATCACATGGAATAAAATCTAAATCTTTCAATGTAAATTCTGTCAATGTGTCATTCATATGAAGACTTTTCATCTGAGACTTTCTGAATGCCTAGAAACTATAATTTCCAATCATTCTTCTGCTGAAAAGATCATCAATTGAAGAATCATAATCTTTGTCGGGTTGGGACCTACAACTTACCCAAACTGAGGACATAATGAGACTTTAAAAACATCCCACCCGACTTGAAGCAAGAAGGCAATGAAAGAGAAACTTCGCAAAGATTTCCTATCTTAGAGGGGACCAAGACCTAGACATAATCAGACTTGACAAGACCACATGACTTCAATATTTCCAAAAAAAATGGGTGACTGAAAGTTAGGCAACAGCTGGCTCTGACTGGGGGGATCATGTACTGCAAAGTGCATGAAGAATTCAGCTTCTCTGGTGAGACAAGTCCCTTAGCATTGGGTTGTGGAGTCTAGACCAAGAGAACAATGAGAAAATGCATACGGGGAGGGCAGAGGGGAGCAGGGAAAACTGAAACAAAGCAAGAGAAAACAACAACAACAACTAAGTAAGGAAGGACTACGCTAGACACACCAAAATTGAAAAGGAAAATTATTTACAAAAGGTGAGGAGACCTCACCAGTAGAAGCAAAAGTAAAGAGAGATTCATACATGACCATTTACAGGGAGAGGGAAATATGAACCTTTCCTGTATAGAAGAAGATGCTCCACCAATTTGAAGAAGCATTGATGACTCCTGGCTACTCCTTCGTTGTTGAGCTTGAGTCCAAAGACTATCTGCAACATGATAACCCATAGGGCCTTTCCAAATAGCCATGCCTCATTATAGATTTTTGATTTATCTATGCCTCAATATATATCCTTTCTAGCATGATCCACCTCTTGTGAGGGAAGAAGATATTCAACATATTCTAAATGTACCACTAGATTATATTCCAAACTATTTCTTTCAGCATTATCATTTCTATTTGTTTGTTTGCAAGCATTGTCAAAAATAACTTCTGATTTTGAACCAGAGCTGAAACATGCATCTCCATTTTCTACATGTTCTAACTTCTCTTGTGAAGAAGAAAAAAAATCACCAGACTTTGTACATGCTGCTAGAAAATAGTCACATGTGTTTATTTTATTACCAACAACATCACCTTTATCAAAAATACCAACATTACAAGCACTGTTAATAACCACTTCAGATTTCAAACCTAGGCTAAAACAGGATGATTCTTCATTACTCACAGACTTAACAGAATTGATACATCTTCTTCATATTTTGCATTTGTCAAACCTTCAAGATGTTCATCTGGATTTAAAACTTCAATATCTGAATCGACTTTGGAAGAGGACTCATATATAATGGGCATCATGACTTGATTAAATTTTGTTTCAAGACTGGAAAAATCTTCATTTTTTTCTCTATCTTGTTGTAGTACTTCATTAACATCTAATACCTCTTGTTCAAAATCTACTATTGCATCAATTTCTTTATCAACATTTTTAGTAGGATGATTGACAAAAAACATCTCAGCCTTTCCCTTCACACATCTTTGATTAGAAATATCATTCAACATTATACTATCTTCAAAACAAGATATATCTAATATCTGATCTTTACCAGCCATAGTGAAAGAAGAATCTAGACTATTATGCTCTTCAATAACATTAAAAATTTCAAATCCAGCCTTGGGATAATTTTCAGGAAAATAATTTGAAACTTCACTCAAATTCATTTCATCCATTTCACAACTTTCAACAACAGAAGGAAAAGCAAACGTAGCCACATTTTCTTTTTCAATTTTGCTTACCTTTCCTTCATGATCTTCAAGAATCTCCATAGGCTAGAAATGTTCTTTTTTTTTATGATTCATCAATGATACTTTCACTGAGGATGAAATAGATTTAGGCTCTCTGGGAACAGGGAAGGTGAGAGGAGGTGAAGCATCTATTTTAGGATTTGCACTAGTATATTCATTCACGCTCATATCCTTTAACTGATAATATCTTTGTTTCACTCTCCTCAACAAGTCTATCGATTGGGGATCTTGCGTGTAGCATAGATTGTTCTTCATAGCTCTGATTATGCTCTTTTTATAAGTAACCCAAAGACAATGAAGCATCGGATCACTTTCGACATTAATTTCTTCCATCGATGGCATAGGCCTTCCATCATGCTCAAAATTATTCCTTGATACCTTGGCTGCATCTGAACATTTCTGTCTGAAATCTTGGAGAGCATAAAATCTCTTTTCAGTTAGCTCCCACAATTCTTTAGATCGCTGGTCTTGGGCTGCACACAAGTTGTTCCTTGTGGCATAGCTAATGCTCTTTTTATAGTTTCGCCAAATTTGTTGAAGTATAGGATCATCATCAATCACAATCTCTTCCATAGATGGCGGAGGTCTCTTTCTGTATCTTACTTCATTTCTCAGAGGAATCTAACCTCGATACATCCCATAAAATTTCTTGTACAATGGAGCAACAAAAATCTGTATAAAAGTTCATCAGATTTACGAGGAAAAGAAAATGATTGTTACCTCAATTTTCCCCGCGGGTCATTGAATGTTTGACTTGGTACTTGAGCTAGCCTCCATTTTTGTATTTGTCTTTGTAACCCAGCGGCCAACTCTTCAGCTAGTTCTTCTCCTTTTAAGACTACACTAGCTCTTCTATAATTGGAATTATGTCCTCATGGGGTAGCACCAATTTTTCCTCATGGTAGGTGAAGCGACTAATTTGCAACTATTGGTATTCTAACTAGGAATCTCAATCATCACCAAGATTCTGTTATTGGAAAGATCTGTAATTCAATCGTCTCTTGATTCGTAAATGTGGTTTCTTTGAGAACAGAGTCACCAATTACTTAGGAAGCAATGAAAATGAATAATGTAGCTTGAAAAATTAATGCGTTCTTCCTTCTTTAGTCACCAAGGTCTGTTGTATAAGCACAGTTGGATAAATGATAGAAGACCTTTTGAATTCTTCAAACTCTGATAATTGATAGGGTTCTTTTCAAACACAGAGTCGCCAATGTAAATATTTGGTTTGAACAGAGTCACCAATTGCTCTTGGAGTAATAAATTGTAAGAAGCCAATTATATAACTGTCCTCTCCCTAGTAGAGTCGCCAAAAACTTTTGGTTAATAGTTTTTCCTCCCATTAGATTTGCAATCTTTGAATCTTTTAGCACCCAAGGTGAGAGAAAAAAAGGATGTCACCAACAATTGGGTCAGTGTAAGTCTTCTATCACTACCCTCTGAATTGATAGGTATAGCTCCCTGATTGTGTTTAATCTTCAATGAATATGTTTTTCTTACTGATCATCAGATTATCTCTTATGGTTTTAAACAAATTGCTTGTAGACACAAACAATTTAGGCAAGGATAAAGTGAAGATAATCTACAATGCTCAATAGAATGCTGATTATAGATCATTAGAAAGACTATCTTCTAACTAAACCTATCTATTCTAAGAATGCATATTCTACTAATGAGAATAGGAGCAGAATTATACATGAACAGAAATGGAATTGCTTATGCTACAACCTCTAATCATGAAATGGAATCCAAGCAGAAGTCATAGTTTCATATATAATTGTACTTTATGTCCGAATGAATCTAACTAATAGAATCCTTTCGTCAAATGAATTATAACAATACTTATTACATTCATTTGTATTTCGAAAAACAGGGGAAATGAAACTCTGTTCTTCCTTAGTTCTCTGTAAAATAGAAAGGAAATACTTACTAATCACAATACATACTAAAATGGAAAATGATTGAAATAAAATACCATTCAATTGTCTCTACAACAAATAGTACTTCACACCAAAAAAATTTTGACCCTCTATACTGAATTCTTTACAGAATTTATAGATCTTTACAATACCAAGCTCATAGGAGCCAATGACCTTTCCTCTTCTTTGAATACAAAGAGACAAAATACAAAGAAAAAGACTTTTCAAATCTGAGAACTCGAACAGATCCTCCTCAAACCAATATGATTTAACTTATCAGAGTAAGTGGCTCGACATAAAATTGCAAGTTTCCTTAAATATCATATTTCCTCATCTATCACATTATGAATAAAGCTATGCATGTGACTGAACTTTAAATTCATCAAATTCATAGTCTACTTCCTTTCTATGTAAAGCCAATATAAGTATGATCATGGTGACTTGATCTCTTGGTAGCATGCCATATTAGCTTGGGAGCCAATATATATCTCCTTTATGATATGGAATCTCTGTGCAAAAACATCCTACATTTGTTTCTTTATGCCAATTTGGAATCTAAGAAACATGTCATTCCACCTTACTGAAAAAGTCCAGTCAAACCTCATATTTGAGAATTTTTCTTTTATTTTTCAATAGCAAGAAGCTTTCCCTCTGTAGATTATCACATATTCTCAACACTTTTTGAATTCATAGTTGGTATATCGAGCCTTCGTCCATCGAGCATTACCAACAAATTCTTTGTCCGTGCAGTTTGAAAGTAATTAATCTTGACATATGCCAACTTTACTCGACAAATTTTGAATGGTATATCACCTTTCCTTGATAGTTGAACATATTCCCATAGTGTCCTGATGAATAGCGGAAAAGTAGGCACCGTCGATGTGGAGTCTTAATATTATTTTCTCGCAGTGCCATATCTTTTCAACTTCAAAGCAAAAACGCTTGTCGTTTTCACCAGTATGATTAGAAGGCATTGTAGAATCAATATATGTTTTCAAATAGTGAAAACCATCAACTTTATAGAATATGTAAAATGCATGAAGAATTTGGCTCTTCTTACATGGAGGAGGTGATACCCGAGTTCAATAAGAACTTATCTCAGTCGCATATTCATTGTCCTTTTGATCACTTTTGATAACTACTTTTATTTCTTTGAGCTTTCTTCCATCTCATGTCTACACATTGCATTTAACATAGGCTCAACAACATAAAAGTGCAGCATATGTATATAGCTCACTGTATAGATTGCTTTATAATGCATTGACCGAATTCCAAAACATTAAACAGACCATTCATACAATCAAATGATAACAACTTCACCTTTAAATGATCACTGGTTATGGAATGAACCCACCATATACTTTGAGATGCTAATTCCATTTGCTTTATCTTCAAAGGAGGCTAGTCACAATTTGATCTTTACTTATCCCAAATTTTGCTACTATCATCATTCAGAGAAATGCAATGCTATTGACATTAAGTTAAATTACATGTCCTTCTATAGGGACTACTTTAATCAATTTGTAATAAGAAGTTCTTAGAGAATTGAATTTGAATAATAAACTTCTTTCCAAAGTACCATAATGGAACCTGGCTCCAAAAAGACTTCAAATGATCTTAAATGCTATCCAATCCATGAGTGTCTACGCTTTGCTTCTGAAAATTAAATCAACCAAAAGATACTATGTTGACACATATTTGATGTTAAGATAAACAATGTGTACTTCTCAAGGAAACATCCTTTCATATCTTATGCTTGTGGATAGTATCATCCTATGAGAATGCAACTCTAATGCCATCCATACTTTTAATTTCTCATTCTTCAATCTTTTAGGACAATGTCTAATGATCCTCTTATCATGTAGATTTTTTTTAATATAAAACAAAGTCTTCACTGTAATTTGTGCTTCTCTATTATCAATGCATTCATTTAGTATAAGAGAGGCCTCAACAATTGAATGCACACAATATCACATGGAATAAAATGTGAATCTTTCAATGTCAATTATGTCAATGTGTCATTCATATGAAGACTTTCTGAATGCCTGAAAACTATAATTCCCAATCATTCCTCTGATTAAAAGATCATCAATTGAAGAGTCATAATCTTTGTCGGGTTGGGACCTACAACTTACCCAAACTGAGGACATAATGAGACTTTAAAAACATCCCACCCGGCTTGAAGCAAGAAGGCAATGAAAGAGAAACCCTGCAAAGATTTCCTATCCTAGAGGGGACCAAGACCTAGACATAATCAGACTTGACAAGACCACATGACTTCGATATTGCCAAAAAAAATGGGTGACTGAAAGTTAGGCAACACATTGTAAAGTTTAATTTTTTTTACCAATGTCTTGACAGTCCTCATAGACTTATGTCTACCATTTTTTCATAAATTTTGATATACTTAACCAAATTCAAAATAAATTACACATTATTGTTCTACACTCAACTCTATACACTTTTATAAAATCTTTTCACTTTCAATTATTTTGATGCAAGTTATGCCCAATGTGTAAATAGGTACCAATATTTTACGATATGGTCACTTCAAACATTAATTAAAAAAATGCCCATCAAAAAAGTATAAAAAATACAAAAATTCTAGAATCACTCTTAACTATCATCTTACCAAAGTGATTTGCAAAATATTAAATATCACCTTATCTTTTGTGAGACACACAAAATAGCTATATTATGCTTTCTAATTTTTTTTTTAAAAATAGTATATTGTGTACAAGATATTTGACCCACCCAATCTTATCCATTCTTTAAAATATTTAGTAGTTTCAGAGTGCTATATTTTTTTTTTTTTTATACATCTTGTCATTTTGAGTGGATGAGCCTTGACTGTCTCTACTAAGTTCAAGTTTTCCTGATTTCAAGAAAAAAAGGTTTTCACTTATACCCCCTTTTTGGTCACCATCTTGATGCACTTACTCAAACCATCTTAAGAAAATACATCACATCTATAAAATAGAAAAGATATAACAACAAAGTATTAGTTCAATCTATCCATACAAGAAGTAGGTTAGTACACATCCAACCAAGACAAAGTAAGTCCACATAGTCACTAATACAAGCTAAAAAGTAGTAGACCAAAAGTCTTGTAACAAAATATTTATTCAATAAACCATTCAAAAAACTTGATTTAATACTAAATGAATGTGATAACCAATCAACTTATGCTTCCAATTCTAAATAGTTCATATCGAATCTCACTATTAAACACAAGTTTCATTTATAATCTATGCTGGCTTTTATGAAAAGCCTTAAGATAATATTTATTGGTTCCTTTCAAAATATCTAATCAACTTTATATACTATTTTTGTGAAAACCCATTTTGATAGCTAATAACTTTATTTTTAATCAAATATTTAACTTTGATATTTAATTTATTTCTATCATACCAAGAACCTCAATCATACTCTTAACCTTGGGTTTATGCTTTAATATACATTTCTAAAGTGTGGGTTCTCCTTAGATATAATGCAAAATAAAAGTTGTAATTGAACTAATACTAGAAATTACTCTTTATATATACTTTTATATTTTTATATCTATCCTAGAGAAGGATTTAGAAGAAAAGAAATTTATATATAAGAAATTTATGGATACCTAGACTACCAACTATATATTGGAGATGATAATAACACGAATGATGGGGAGATGCGTGTTACAAAAGGGCTTATGGGTAATCCTAGGACCATTCTAAAGGAAATTGTTAATCTAAAACAAAAAATGTAGATTAGTAAGATGGCCAAAGGGGAACACACATTGGGTCAACATATTGATCCGCTTTCAAAAGTAATTGGTAATGCTGAAGAGGTGAAAATTTTAATGAAAAAGGTCCCAATGGTTGAAGATAAAAACAAGGTCTTGGAGAAGGCTAATACTAATTTTCAGAAGTGGCTGGAGATTCTAAAGGCTAGAATGGGTAATATTGAAAAAATGATTAAAAAGATGTATGATCAGAATAGTAAAATTTTAAAGGAAGTGGTAGATAATGTTAGTAGTCTTATGAAAAAAAAGGTTGAGCAGGATAAAGGGCATGATTCAACTACTATGAGTAAGAATTAGGGACCAAATAAGTGCAGAAGGGCTCATTCCAAGAAGGTTGGTGATGCGAACAAGATGGGGGAAATGAAGGTTACTACAGAGAACATGCACATTCTGGTAGATCAAGCTACTGACGTACTACAGACTATGTAGATGTCCTGGTGTTGGGTTTTTACTGTCCTTTTGTTATTTTCTTCAACTTTATTTATGGTTGGCCTCCTATTTTTTGTTTATATTTGATCTCTATGAGGCCTTTAGTCCACGTACTATGTTGTTAGACTATCTATGTTTCATTTTAGACTTCTCATGTCCTACTATTATAATTTCTTGATACTTTGTCGAAGGTTTTGAGTCCTTTAAAACCCGCTTTTACTTAATCAAAACTATAGGTTGGACTAGTATAATAAGGTAAAGTGTTATGTTTGATTTATATATTTTTCTTTCCAATTTGTAATTTTCATCTATTTTTATTTTAATTTATAAATAAAATACGTCAAGACATATTAATATGTTCTTTCTCATTCAAACTTATAATATATTACTCAAGTTAACTTCTTATTATAAGTAATAGGAATAGATTTTTCTCTTTTACCATTAATTTTTTATCTATTTTATTTGACAACATAAATGTAAGAAACCTTAAACTAATCTATGCTAAAATTTCATCCACTTCATATTCTATAATGATTATTATTTTATGCACTTTTTGTTAGACACATATTAAAAGAAATGAAAAATGCATGGAAATTATTTTATCCCAAAATATATATGAATTACCCTTATTCTTGAGTGTGATTCTATCCATCCAAATTGGTACTTTAAATTTATCTACTCCATTTTACCCAGAGTTATAGCTTGTATTAGTTAGCCTTATATAGTATTTTTTTTAAACAAATTTTAAAATTTTATTTTCAAGTAAATATTCTCCTTCTATCTATATAGAATCTTGATGAACTACCAACTTGATATTATGTGTTAGCTTTAAATTATTGAAACATAGTAAAAAAATTTATTATTATTATAAAATATAGAAATCTAAGTTCTTCTATCCATGAATAAAATAAGAAAATTGTCTACTTTTTAAAGTGCGAGAGTATATAATGTAACAATTCAAAATTGCATTTTCTTTACAATTTTACAAAATCATCAATAAATTGTATAATAATGTTGACATTAATTTTCTATATTCCATTATGAAGATGCGATAGTTTCTAGTTTCTATAATCTTTTCTTACTCTCACCACTTAAAAACTTATTATAATTTATATTTTCAATCATTACCATTTTCTATCTTTCAAAATAGAACTCTTTACACCTCTTATATATATATATATATATATATATAAACCTTTTTTTTTTCAATTATTATCTCTTTTCACCTTAGAACTCTTTGCACCTCTTATTTTGTATAAAATTTATTTATTTAATGTTTGGTTGCTGGGATAGGAATTGAAAATTAGAATAGAAAAATGGAATGGGAATGGAATTTATTTATTTATTTTTTAATAAAAAAACAGATTGGGTATAGGAATGGCTATTCCAGTTCCAACTATTTTTTGGCATAGACATATGCTCATTTTATGGGCAAAATTGGAATATGTATACCTATTCCCAATTCTGATTGAGCAAATATAGAACATATTCTAATTTTCTCTTCCTATTCCACTCATATTCCAGCAACCAAACGGACCCTAAAAGAAAAAATTGAGAGAAGTCTACTGCCCCGATGTCCCATTTCTGAAATCTAGAAGTTTCTATCGAAGCAAATAATAAATACTCACTCATACAGAGCATCTGAATGGGCGCGTGAGAGGATGAATTCTAGAAAGCCTTTGACAATGTCAATCTCAAGAGTTTCTAATTAATCGAGTGGGAAGAAAAAGCAGTTAATAGGTGAGAGAAGTCTCGTTTTGAGACCAGTTCAATTACTTTTGTCATGCTACCTCATCAATGCTATGTTTTCTATTGAATCATTAAGCGGCCACGTCATTTTTTATACGATTCCATTTCCTTTTTCTTCTTCTTTTGCTTTCAAATAGTTTTGACCCGTTATTCATTTTTTATTTGCAGTTCTATTGTTTGCAGTGCATGGCTTTGCTAAATGCTTTGAATATTCTCCCTCTAATATTTAAAAATGTAAACCTATATAGAAATCAATAAACATAACGATTCAACTACTGAAAAAAGAAAGAAAAAGCAATGAAGAAATAGTTGATGTTGAAGATAGCTGAAAGTGATACATCAACTGCTACAGCGGAAGATGTAAAGGGTGTAGATACAATAAACCTAGTACTAGTATTGGCCGTATATAAAAGGACTAATTTTCCACCACAATGATCACACCGGCTCCTGTATAGCAACAAGGATAAGTATTG
Source organism: Cupressus sempervirens (assembly GCA_028749045.1). Taxonomy (NCBI): domain Eukaryota; kingdom Viridiplantae; phylum Streptophyta; class Pinopsida; order Cupressales; family Cupressaceae; genus Cupressus; species Cupressus sempervirens. The sequence continues at coordinate 484,764,235 of CM053793.1, forward strand.
AATTACACGAGTGAAAAAGAATAAATTAAGTAAATGACGATAGGTGAGTCACGAAATTCATTTAGCCAGTATTAAATAAGAAAGAGTCCAATGAAGAATGTGTCCTGCGCATAGTTAATGTTGAGACCAGATCAAACATAAAACCGGTTGCTTATAAATCTCTACTGCATTTGCTTTTAAATTCAGGGAAAAGAGAAAATATTTCTTACCAAAAAGCTTTATTATTCAGGCTTACTAAATTTATTAAGAGACGCACAGTATTATATGAGTAAGCATGGAGAAGGCGAAAAAGGCAAAGAATAAGACCCAATCGGGGATCGCGGGTTCGAAACCCACCCCTCTCAAGGTTTCGAAGGATTCTCAGAATTGCAGAAAGATCCAACCTTTGATAATATATCTCCGATCTCCTGAAATAATACACACGGAGGCCAAAGATTTCAAGGCGGTTGTGCAGCGACTGACAGGCTGCTGTTCTTCCTCTTCTTCCTCTTCTTTTCCGTTGCAGGATTTCAGTGCTCCTCAAACAAACCCAAATTCCAATGCTTTCTCTCCTTTGGAAAAGAAAGACGCAGCCTTGGAAATCACCCATCTGCCGCCAGTATTGGCAAATGATTGTTTTTCTCCGCCATGGAATCCCTTTGAAGAAGACATTGATTTGAGCATGCTTTGGGATTTGTAGCCGCGTTTAATCTCTTGATCGTCCACTATTTGACCTACAGCCCTTCCATTACCATTGTAATTTGGGCACAATTCTATTATTCAAAAAATAAATCTGCTTCATTTTTTTGGTACACAAAGTAAATGCAGACCCGTTAACAGATGTTAACGTTAAATATAGATGATTTTGAATAAGCTATCTCGATAATGAATGAAATCAAGGCATATTTTTATATAATTAAAGCGCACATAATCATATTTAAAACTGTTGAATCTATTATAATATTGTATTCATATATAATATATATGGTGTGGATGGTGTGAGAGAATAAAATATTGGTTTGATTCATCATATTAAAATGTGTTATGGAGGGGGGTTGGGGTCTGGCTTGACGTGGTAGAACATGAGGTCATGAGCTCCAAAATCTCCCAACCCACACAATACTAGAGGACAGGTCATTCCAACATCAATAATAATATTAAAAGCTTACAGACATTATATGGGGTGCTATATCTGATTTTTGCAATCTAAAATAAATGTCTCAGAGAGTTTCAAAAGTCAAAATAGTATGGAGCACACCAAAAAATGAAGGCTAGAGAGAAAATTCCTAAGCTAGAAATTGATTAAAATAATTAGTGACAAAGTTAAAATATGAAAACTGCGGCTTTAGAAGGAAAGAGCTTTCACCCTAAAGAAAAGAGAAAGCATTACAATAATCCCAATGTGCCACAAGTTTGAATGTTGGGCCACAAAAATTTCATTAGAACAAGAATGATTTTCTATCTTTTTCTCTATCAAGTTCTTTAGATGGAGAGTTGGTTCCATTTCCAGCCAGCCAACAAGTGATTCCTAAAACATTACTTTAGATAATGAATAGTGAAAGTTCTACCCATGTATCATAGTAGGAAGATGTGTTTCTTAGACAAAATGTCTAAATGGATTTGTTTTGCAAGAATCCATAAACATGAATTAGAATTGGAGATGCTTTTCATTGACCAACAAGTTTGAGCTCAAAGAAATCATCCTCAACACATTACACACTTTTAGTACAATACTAGATTGTTGGTTTCCGCGTTGTCTATCTTGACGCAAAAAGTGACATGGATGCGGCATTGCACATCATACAAACATGTTTTTCGTATGGTAAAAAATAGATGGCACATACATAGAGTGTATGCATCATCACTATTAGTAATAATGGAGGGAAATGGTGGAATCGTTGTTAGTAATAACGGAGGGAAATGACGAAAGTACAAAGTGAAAATACAGGAAAATGAGTAAAAGTGAGGGAGGGAGGGGAAATTAATGGGCAACGGCTAAGGGGTAAACTATTTTGTTTACCCCTACCGCTATGCCTAGCCTGTACCCTGGCCTGCCATCAGTGCAAATGTACCCTACCACGTACTCTGACAGAACATGACAGTCCTGAGGATACCCAGCGGTTCCAGTTAATGCTCTTTCCTGATCGGTATCGCCGGCAGAGCGAATTTGTCAAAAAAACTGTACACATGCATGCCGCAGTACAACACCATTAAAAAAATAGATTGTACTCTCTACATTCAACAGCATTAAAATGAAGGAAATGTAATTTTCAAATGAAGTGTAGGATTTAAATATGAGCGAAGAGAGAAACTATTCCATTGCTCTATAGGATTGAAGAAAAGAAAAAGAAGAATCTTCATGATATTGTGTAAGTTCATGAAGTTAGTTCTCTAATTGACTGAAATTTATTTTTTGAGCTTCTGAAACACCTTGAAAATGAAATAATTGTAATTTTTTTGGGTTTTGAAGCTTTCAAAATGTCTCAGAAAAGAATCATGTGTGTTTCTTTCAGGCTTTGAAGCTTTTAAAATGTTAAGATGTTTTTTTTCAGGCTTTGAAGTACCACTTGGGTATATGAGAAAAGATATTTTCGACACTGGAATCGACCCCCACCGCCCAGACGAAATGTACGATTCCATGTTCAGTGAAGAGAATGCAAATGCATGCACCCTCATGTGTTTCAACGAAACTAAATATGCCTGTTTAATTTTTTTAACAGTTTATACGGTTAGACCATAAACAATATGCCTACTAAATTTCCTATTTGACTCCATATCTTATCTCAAAGGATTAGTGTAAATATTAGTTTATAAAACGAATGAAGACTACAGTTTCTCTAAGAACTTGGAAAATCCTTCCACACTTATGAGTTGTGAAAGAGTGTTATGAATATATTGATAACTATTTTCCTAACACCTTGTCTTTCTTCTTAATTTGTTAATTTTATAACTAATGATTTAAAGAGCACATAAATTAGGTTTAATAGAAAAAGAAATATTTATAGGATTTGTCAATCTCATAAATTTTGATATTTAAAACATAATTAGATTAGTTCCCATTCAAAAATAATAAATTATAGAACAAGATCATTTTTATTACTTTTGTGAGTATATTTCACATTAAACAAATGATATTGAAGGGGAAACTCATCTTTGCATGGAAAGAAACTTTGGATAAACAATTTTTTACTACTATTTATGGCTAAGACAATACTCTACATAGATCTATGGAAATAAACTTTGAATGAACAATTATTTACTACTATTTATGGGTGAGATAATATCCCTACATAGATTGTAATCGAGATTAGTACATTCTTCAAGAAAGTTTATAGCATTTATATCAATGCCAAATATATTTTACTCAAAGAAATAGACAGTCATTTCTCCCATCATATTTATATATTATCTTACCCATCTCATTACCTTTCACCTCTCCTATATCCTATTTCCTCTGTTTCTCTTTGATCCTATCTATCTACCTATCTATCCATTTAGTGAAACTATATGTTCCACTTTTGTACCCAACTCCCTCCCTCCATCTTAGTTTATATCTCTTTATCTATTTTTATCCATCTCTCCTTTTTGGACTCCACATCTCTCCATCTCTACCTATCCTCTAACTCTCTTTATCTATTTTCCCCTCTCTTCCTCACCACCCCTCTCTCTCCCATGCCCCCCTCTTTCTATCTCCATCTTCGTCTTTGTAGACTTGTATGTACATCCTCATTCCAAGAATAGTCTTGTTGGTAATTTTATAGATTTAGGGTCCGTTTGGTTCTTGGAAGATGACATGAATAGGCTTTTTCAAAACTTGGATTTGAAAATTTGTGCATTTGTTTCAAAATTTGCAAAATGGAATTAGCATATGGGACTTCCAATTTTGCCTCAAAACCAAGTTTTCCAACTTCCTTAAAAAAGTAGGAATTGAAAATCAAAACCTGGTTTTGTTTTTTAAGCAGTGTAAAAACAATAGATTGGCCTACTTTTTTGAAATTTGCCTTGAACTCCAAGCCTACACATAAAAATGTGTCTTCACACGCATCTTCTGAGTGAAACAAATGGTTTCGAAAAAATTCCAAAAATTAGAATGAAGATATACAAAACCTTGATTTGGCTATACCAAGGTTTGTAGAAATCTGGGTTTTTAAAATTCCACGAACCAAATGGACCCTTAGAGAAAGAAAAAATAAAGTCATTTATGGAAATATTTTTGGTACTTCTACTAATAGAACATTGAATAGAAATTAATCCTTTAAGTGGTAGACACTTATTTGATTGTTGTTGAATTGGAACAATATAAAACATATAGAGTCAAGATTTGAACACAAAGAAATAAGTCATTATAATTAAATAATTTTAATTTGTGAAAAGAATCCATTACCTAACTATTGTGAAATATTTGTATTTATACATTAGCCACCTATATAGCCCAACCGGGCTTAACCGGCACACTAAAAGTGTTGACTGCTTTGAATGGTTGGTGCGGGCCCCACTAACAATTCTGCTTCCGTTATATTTGTTTTCAGATCCTTCTATCCCCAGTCTAACTTCGTTGTCTATTGCCACAGTTATGACTGTAGGTAGTTTGACTCCTCTTTAACTCCCGACTCCCCAAGGTCACAGTTACTGGTGTGGTTAATTTGGGTTAAAATTTGAATGTCGCTTGTCCAATTCTTTGCCTACCCATTTTTTATTTTGGTCTATTGAGTGACACTACATTTAGAATTTGGTTCATTTACACCAATTCTATATTGTTGAAAATGCAATGCAATAACAATCTAAAGGAAGAGGAGCAATGCACAAAGAGAAATAGAGAAAGAGGGAGAGCTGATAGCAAAAACTTGAGTAGATGCAGAAGCAGGAGTAGGAACAGAATATAGACTCTCATAGGTTCTCTTTACACTGCCTTGAAATGTGTGGGCAAAGAGCTTAAAAATGCTTTAATAAAGACTCAAGGTGATGCCAAAGCGAAGAAAGAGGAACAACGTCTCAAAGAGAGAAGGATGTACTAATGATGATGGGTTTTGTGAATGTGATAATAGCAGCTTTACTCCCATTGGCTCTCTTAAGGCACCCATGAAAAGCTTGGGGAAAGAGCTGAAAAATGCTACAATAATGACAGCCCAAATATACTGCTCCACCTGTGCCTTTTATTACCATTTCCTCCTTCACACATTGGGAAGCCCTTTACCACCACCACCAATCTCTATCACCGAGATCAACGAGCTCATCCTCAATGTCACTGGAGGAACAGTTGTTACGTTGGTAGATTATGGCCTCTACTCTACTTGTGACGAAGAATTTTAGTCAAATCAAGATATTTTGGCTTGTGGACATAGATTCCATGGTCTTTGTATATCCTTATGGTTGGAGAATAATAATTTCTGCCCTCTCTGTGGTTTCAACATACAGGAGGTTGATGCCACGACGTCACAAAATGAAAGCATGCAAGGCAACGATGAAGAAACTAGTATCGAAACCTTCAATACAGAAAAAACAATATAACTTAATTATATTTTTAGCCAAAAGATTATAATATTTCACGTAAGACTAAGCTCTTTGAATTGAGACATTTTTTTAAATTATAATGATATACTAAATGATGAATGGAATGTAAATATTATACCTAGAGTACATTTTTTCGAGTGAAATTTTTATTTTCTAAATAAAGATTATGTAAGGGATCATATATATTTGAATTTTATTTTTGACCTATGTATTATTGAAACAAATTTGAATAGGTGTCTTGAAGCAAGATATCTTTCAAAGTATTTTATATTTATTGTAAAATATATATAAGCAAGTAGTAGTAATTGGATATGGGAGATATAAAATAAATTAATGTCATTGTGTTACATGAACATTATGGTTGTGACAAGGTTTTGATTGGGATTAGAGTTTACTAGTTTGATTGAGCTTAAATGGTCTATAGTTAGAGCTTAGATAAAGTTTTGCATCACAATTCATATTAATATTAAGTTACTATTTGTAGTCTAGATAGGATTTAGGTTTAGGATTGCGATTAGGGTTGAGGATTTACATTATTATTAGGGCTAGGATTCACATCATTGTTAGTATTATAGTTAGAATTTGGTTTTTGATAAAGCTTAGGGATTAGGATATGGGTTAAAATTATGGTTAGGTTTATAATTTATATCATGAATACAATAATAGTTAGGTTTAGGGTGTTGATTACAGTTAAAGTGAGGATTAATGCAAACTATAATATCACTTTCATTGAATTGAAAAAAAAATTGTAGTCATTTATGGATGTGCTAGTAAAATGTTAAGAAGGTAAATAATCACACATATGTGCATGTCTTTATATAAATTTATATGTACATCTGCATGCATGCATGTATGTATATGTATGTATTTATATTTTTGTTTTTTAAATCTAAGAATCGTCATCCTAATTTGATAGTGCATGTACTATAATTATTATATCCTGCATAATATGAGTTAGTGGTGTCATTTATGCAAACTTGATGTGACCATATTATCAAAATATGTAATCACCACAAATAACTTTAAATGTTGAAATCTACAAGTATGCAGATAACACAAGAAAAAAAAGAATTTTGTGGAAACCCAATGTAGGAGAAAACCACAGAAAATTAATTGCTTTTATATATCTTTATGACCACCAACTCAATGGAAGCTCCAACTCCCACACTTTGTAGGCTTAGAACTACTATAAGCACCAATTCCTTGCTTCTATCTTTGTGAGCATCAACCCACTGCACACAAAATTCTTCCACCTTGGAAATGTTGCTAACTCAATTGATGATGGTCACTTTCGTAGCACAGCTTATTTTCTTTAATTTGATATTTATATCCGCTACACTCATATTGCAAAAATATCATCTTTTATACCCTTATTAAAAGGAGTAATGATTTTATGTATTATTTTGGCTCTCTCTCTCTCTCTCTCTCTCTCTCTCTCTCTCTCTCTCTCTCTCTCTCTCTCACACACACACACACACACACACACACACACACACACACACACACACACATTCTTGAACTTCAAATCTGAATATATTATAACCTTATTGATAAAAATATTTCTTTATTACTTCACATGATTTTAGTTCTCTTCCACTCACATATCTCTTTAGAAGAAGATGCATCTTCTCATTATTCAACAACATTTATCAACACCTAAAATTTTCTTAAGGCAATCTTCATATTAATCACATCCCTTGATTAATAGTCAACTATATCATCTTTAGTTGCCATATATCTTTGTATGATGGTTCAAACCTTTTCTTGTTGTCTAACCTTTTTATGAAAGTTAATATTAATTTAATTGTTGACAACATAGCTCTTTGATGATTCACGCTAAATCTATGTTCTATTGATAACTCATCTTTTGTCTTAATTTGAAGGGAAATGAGAACATCACATAAATCTATCTAATATCAATATGCACACCTAGTATACAAAGAATTCTTGAGAAGCTTCTAATAAGAAAATACAAGTACATACTACTATACCATAAAAGAGGAAACAAGCATAGTTAATTTTCCACAATTGAACCCTTGAAGGAAAGTGATTATAGTTTTCAGATCCAACAAATTTCAACAACATCGTGACCTATAGAATTAATATTCTAGAAGCATAAAACCAGAAGAATGAGACAAAATAGAACACAAGATATGCATGGTGAAAACTTTCCAGGTAAAAATCCCACCCTCCAAAACATCCAACTAGTGTATTATTCAACATCAAGTTACAATACATTTTTTAGACTCTATGCACTAGGGTGATCCCACAATAACAGGCTCCACTTTTTGACCAAATTTGAACTGAAATCAATATTTTTGCAACAAACCTCACGTTCGAGTGACTATATCTCTAAAACTAGAAATAATTTCAAGATGACATAAACTAGTGATTTTTAGTACTTTGTTCCTACTTTGTAACCATATTTTTTAATCTAAAAAAAAAATTATTTATATCAATTTTTTCTTCTCCTCTGAAAAGTGGTACATAATAAAATTCAATATTTTTAAAGAGTGACAGTCTACTTGACACACATTATATTTTTTCTAGAGATGATGATGAAGTATTTCTTTCAGTGTTAGATTTGTAACATTAATATCTAGAGGATGCATTTGGTTGATTCATTTTGGTTGAATATTGTATAGTTTATGAAGTTTTGTAAGTGACATCAATCGTAATTCAGACATACATTCGTTTTGACATAGATAAATTGAAGTCAATTTATCATAAAACTTTTTTTTTTTTTTTAATAGAGAGTTATCTCAATAAGTTATTTGCTACATATTTTTCAAAAAAAAAAATTGAACTAATTTACTAATTTTCTTGAAGTGTTGGAATCGGTTGATGTTCAATCAATAATGAACCTATGATGAGTTAAACTCATATTTGAAAGTCTTAATGACTAAAATATGTATTACAATTATAGTAATGGAAAGCTTTCTCTGAGTAGCACATTTTGACATTTTTTATTTTATAGTTGGAGATCATTCTTCTCCAATTATGGGTATCAAAAGAGAAAAAAAAGGGGCAAAACTTTTTTAGTTTTGGACGTTTGCAGTGAACATAATATTCATAGTGAACATATTTTATATGTTTTCTACAAAGATATGGGTTAAAGTTTCCTGCCACCAAAAATTTAACAATACATGGTCGCTTGAACATGTCTAGTTTATGGCGTTCACGTGAACATGTAGAAAAATAAAAAAACCGATCTCAGGTTCAAACAAGCAGCTTTAAAATAGTGAAAGCGACAAGAAAATTCATACATTGAAATTTTTATTTGGTTATTGCGTGAAATTTATCTTGAGGCAAGAAGTTATTTTTTTATTTTTTTTATATAATGGGAAACAAGAAAGAAAGGCAAAACAAATATGTAAGAAAGATATCTAATGAAGCAGAACAAAGAAATCTTCAGAAGACTGTGGCATGTTATTATCGAATTGAACAAGGTGAAGGAAATGTTGAAGAAGGCTCAACAAAAGTAGAAGAAGTGCATATGGGAGAGAGGTCAGGAACACTCCCTATAGAATCTCAAACAATGAATGTTGAAGAAGGCTCAAGATTACTCCCCATAGAGGTTCAAATAATAGAAGTTGGAGAATGGTCAGAATCTTTTCCTGCATAATCTCAAACAATGGATGTTGGAGAAGGCTCAAGATCGCTCCCTATAGAAATTCTAGTAATAGAAGTCAGAGAAGGGTTGGGATCAGGTGCAGGAACTGGTATGGATGAACTCTTAAATATTGCCCAATCTGTAAAGAATGGTATTTCTCATAAGAATTTAGATCATTTACTTAAAATGGATGCGGATAAATTAAAAAAACTAGCAGTTACTGTTCAACCATTAAGTTTGTCTAAGAAAAGTTCAATGAATAAGAAGATAAGAGAAATTATGACTCAATTTGATAATACTAAAACACTTGAACAAGCTCAATTGCTTTCACTTTTTCTTACACAAAAGAAGTTGCAAGAGGCATCGAAATTGTTAGGTGTAGGCACAACATCAAAGAAGAGAAGATTTTCTAGTATGCAAATTGATCTAATTGAAAATGTTAAACAAGGTTTGAGAAACATAGGAAAACACTCTCAAACTAACGATAAGTCTGTGGCAAGAAAATTGATGTTGATGTCTGTTGTAAATAAGAATATGACCCAAAATAGATAAATATTTTCAATTTCATCTGAAATGGGTTTTAGTAGGAAAATAACAAGAGAATATGTTAAGAGAAGATTAATTGTGGATGACAGTACTATGGAGGGCAATTGGGCAATCACATGTAGAGCACCTCCTTCTAATAGGATTGAAGAGTTATTAAAAAATTTAGTCATATCATTTTGGATTGATAACACTCGTCCTTCATCAAATAGTAGAGATGTTATCAGGCATAGGATTGCACCTAGTGAATATGAACATCATACAAAATATTGGTTGGACACAACACAACATGAGTTATATGTGTCATTTTGTAGTGAACATCCTAATGTAAAAGTTGGGAAAACTTTGTTTGAAAAATTGAAGCCATAGTTTGTGAGGTGAAACAAAGTATTCGAAACATGTTGTTGTCATCATCATATTGAGTTTGATATCCACTATCAGGTATTTCGAAAGTTTGTAGAAGACACATATGGTTTTCATGCTGCTCCTTCTAGTAGGAGAAGTGAGTTTATATCATCAATTTTATGTGACAACATAGATGATCCAACTAGTCAAATAAATTGCATCAAAGGATCATGTGAAACATGTGGTGAATTGGCTCTATTTCCTTTGAAAATTGAAAATATTGATGTAACAAAAAAATTGAATTGCAAAAGTTACAAGTATGTCAAGAATGAAATAAAGTTGGGGAAAGAGACAAAAAGGTTAGAATATGTTGAAGAGGAGTTACCTATTCTAACATTTATGGATAGATTTAAGAAATTTATTCAACCTTATATTTGTCATGCACCTTTTGCAAAGTGGCAAGCACAATAGTTTCAAACTTTGAGAGATAATTTCCCACTTGGAACAATTGTATCAGTTGTTGATTTTGCAAAGAACTATTCCTTTGTTCATTAGAAAGAAATTCAATCAAATTATTTATTTTCTAAGCAGGTCACTATTATGGTACATGTTTGTTATAGACATGCATAGTTAGATTTGGATGGTGTTCAGAGTACAATTCAAGCACGAGTAATTAAAAAGGAATATCATTTTTATAAAGTAATGATAAAGAACATGACATTCACTATGTAGAACATTGCTTCAATATGTTCTTTTCTTATTTGAAAGAAAGAAACATAAATGTTGATAAACATTATGTTTGATCTAATGGATGTGCTGCATAGTTCAAATCATCTAGACCATTTTATGCATTTTGTAGATATCATCGCAATGAGAATGTAAAACACATATGGAATTTTTTTGAAAGTGCCAATGGAAAAGGTGAACATGATGGTGTTGGAGCTTGCATCAAACGCACTTTGCGAAAGTATCAAATGAATTATTAAGGAGTTCGTGTAAATGATGCGCATGATGTTGTTGAATGGTGTAAGACACATTTTGCATTAGATGAGGTCGAGACATCATCAACAACAAGTTGATAGGTACCATATAGAGTCTTTTGGGAGATAACAGGTATGGATGTGTACATCTATTCAAATTTTATGCAATTAAGTTATATATTTTATTCTATTTCTACTAAGGTTCAAACAACCTTTGGGCTTTTATGATTTTGGTCCTTATGATTCAAACTGAGCTTTTGTTAGTATTCAAATTAGGGTATGGTTATCATGAATGTTAGGGTTGGGTTAAAGGTTATGGTTATAGTTTAGATTATATTATACTTAGGGTTAAAATAGGGATATATTAGTTTAATTAATGTTATGATTTAAGGAAAATTAAGGTTAGAGTTAAGGTTAGCAAGTAGGATAAGGCACAAATTAGAGGGAAAGTCTTTGATTTATAGTTAGGGTTGAAGATAACTTTAAAGTTGAGAGTTTGGTTATGGTTAAAGTTAATTTATTGTTAGGATTTTATTATACTTTTGGGCATATTAATAGAGTTCAATTAGGGTAATAAATTATTTATATTACTCTTAGGATAATGTTGAGGTTTAGGTTTCAAGTTGGGTTACATATCATTCAAAACAAGGGTCATACTTCACGTATGTACATGTGTTTATGTATGCATGTATCTCAAATGTAATATTATAATTTAGGATTAGATTCAACTTATAATCTATCAATTAGGGTTAGTATTAGGCTTTAGCATTTAGTAGAAGGATTATAGTTATGATTAGGATTAGGTTATGGGTTTACATTTCTATTAGTATTATTTATAGGGTTAGGATATGGGTTGACATTGCTATTAGTATTATTTTTAGGGTTATGGTTTGTATCAAGGTTAAAATTAGGGCTTACAATTTAGGATAAGGGTTGGGGCTTATCATCTAGTATAAGGGTTTTACCATTTACGATTAGGGTTAGAATTATGGTTTAGTACTTAAAATTAGTTTATAGCTTTTAAAATTAGAGTTTAGTAGTTAATTTTAACATTTTAGGATCTTAGTGTACAAAGATTAGGGTTTAGTATTTAGGGTCATGGATTAACATTTATGGTTTATGATTATGATTAGGGCTCTAGCTTATGGGTTTACATCATTGTTAGTACAGTGTGGTTAGAGGGTTAGGGTATGGGTTTACATCATTGCTAGAAGTATGGTTAGAGGGTTAGGATTGTATTAGGGATAAGATTTTGGATTATGGTTTTAACACGCAGTTTTAATATTTATAATTAAAGTTAGGATCAAGTATTATGATTTACTATTTAATGTTGGGGTTTATCATTTAGGTCTATGATTCAAATTGAGAAATTTAGGAGTTATGGTTGAGCATCTAAGATTAGGGGTTATAATTTATGATTAGGGTTTTGCAGTCAGGATTATGACCAGGTTTAAAGTATTAGGGACTATATTGTTTAGTATTAAGGTAACTTAAGAGTTAAAATTTAAGCATTTACTATTTAGGCTTATGATTAAGATTTAAGTATACATTATGATTAGTATTATGGTTAGGGTTAGAGTTCAAGTATTAAGCTTAGTATTTAGAGTTACAATTAGGGTTATGGCTTAGCATTTAGTATTACGGTTAGGGTTACTCACGTTACAATTTTGATTAAGGTTAGAGTTTATGATTATGATAAGATTTTACCTTGAATGTTTAGTATTGTGTTTAAGATTATGGTTTTATTAGGTTAAGGAATTAGGATTGGGGTTTAAATTAAGGCATAAAGATGAATAACATATACATTTAAACATGAATATTGAAAACATGAATAAGGAAAATACGAATAACATATATAGAAACATGAACAAAACATATACATAAACATAAAAGATTAAGATGTATTAAAAAATCAATAACATGTACATTAACATTAACAATATTTTTCTAATATTTTTTCTAATGTTTTCTAAATTTTTTTTATAATGTTTTTTATAATGTTTTTCGAATGTTTTCTACAGTTTTTTTCTAATTTTTTTAATATAATATTTTTCTTATTTTTTTCTAATGTTTTCTGAATTAATATAATTAAGTTTAACATAAATAAACAATAAAAATATTAAAATATGCTTTGAAAACATTAAAAACGTAAAAAAAAAAATTAAAATATTCATTGAAAACACTAAATACATTAAAATAATAATATATACACATACCTGAATAGTATGAGGATGCGAATTTGAAGGAAAATGATGGGCGGGCACTCATCAATATTGCACGTTCACTCCAACCCTTGTTCCAACACTGAAAAAATAAATAGTAATGGGGGAAAATGACATTTTAATTGTTGAATTCCATTTTTCTACATGTTTGTAGTGAACATAATTAATATGTATGTTTGTTGCGAACATCCCTTAAATGCATTTCATATGTTTTCTGTGAACATATTTTAAATTATGTTCACAGCGAACATATTTTAAATGTTCGCTATGAACATATGAAAATCTCGATTTTGATTTTTTGCAATTTTTTAATTTTTCCTTTGTCCCACTAAAGTGGAACCCATTATTGTGGGTTCACCTTGTTTTCATATGGAAATTTACATCTTGCTCCATCCAAGAGAATATTTGGCAGCACAACCCTATGAAATAAAGTCTTTCATTCTTTCTCACACTCTTCAAATTAGAAAAGGCATTCAAACATATATAGAGCTCAAAAAAAGAGGTAGGTTCCCATTGTTTCCAAAACCATCTTCAATACATAAGAGGTAATTTGTGTCACAACACAGGAAACTTGTTAATTCCATGACACATTGCTCATAGAAACTTCCAAGGCAACAACACCTATCTCATCCATAATGGTCATCTTGCCAAATACAATGTAAGTGGATAAGTGCACCAAGATGGTGTACAAAAAAGTGGACACCCCCAAAAATAGCAAAATTTTAAATAACTCGATTAGGTTTTTAAAAACCTGATTGGGTTATATGAAATTTCAAAAAACAACTAGGATTGATTACCAAACCTAGCAAAAATACATGAAAAACAAAACCCAATTGGGTTTTGATCAGGTTTCTAGGATGAAAAATATATTCAAAACCTGATCAAAATGGTCAACACTCATCCCAAGACAAGATCTTATCGTTAAATTCATGATCCAAATAAAATACACAACTTGGATCAAACTAAGAACCAATCACAAAAAAACTTGATCAAAGAAGGACTCGACCATTGGCAAATATTAGGTTCACTTCTAGCACATAAAGGAACTTGGTCAGCATTGCACAACTCGGTTAACACTAAACTTGGTTAGCACTATTGGTTAACACTAACTCTACTAGAACTTGGTTTACACTACGTGTACTCAGTCAACACTATGTGTACTCAGTTAACATTGTGTGTACTCGGTTAATACTGCATGTACTTAGCTAACACTGCATGTACTCTGACAACAGTACATGTGCTTGGTATAACAGACAACCAGGGTTGAAAGAAATGATTCTCTTAAATCATACAAGTGCCACAACCTGAGGTGAATCCAACATAGATTGAGAAATCCATGTAGCATCTTTAACCGGTCTATTCTTCCACTTCACCAAATACTCATAGCAATATTTTCCTCTTATGCTCTTACCAACTCTCTGATCCAATACTTGTTCAATCTCTTCAATCTACTTCTTAGGATAATCATCTAATGAAACAACTTCCTCATATGTCTCATAATACTTATACAATTCAGAAACATTTAACATAAGAGATATATCCATGTCATCAGGTAACTCAACTTCATAAGCATTACCACTGTCAAATTTCTTCAAAATCTTACAAGTTCCAAGCTTCTTCATCTTCAACTTAGTGTATGTTCCAATAAGAAATCTACCTTTCTTCAAATGAACCATCACCTCATCACCAACTTCAAAAACATGATGCCTTCTAGACTTGTCAACATTTTCCTTATAATTTTAATTATTTTGTTCCAACTTCAACTTCACTTGCTCATGCAAAGAGTTCATAAAACCAACAAATATATTTTCCTTGTATTTATTTGAGTTTGACCATTCCTTCAACAAGAGTTGTTCTATATCCTAATTTTGTAATGTTTCTATTGACTAAGTTGATAAACCAATCAACTTGGTTAAGATATAGATTGTAGAAAGTAATCCCTTACCACCTAAGACAATTAATACTACTCAAAAATATAATAAATTCAAAAAAATTCTTCTTATGAATGATGTCTTATAAATTAAGGACCTCAAAGGTACCGTAGAGAAACATAAACCCTCTTTTGGTAAGCCAAGATCCTCTAAAGAAAGGAAATGTTAGCATGGTTTGTTATTAATATCAATGGAGATAAAAGAAAAATGTTACATAACTATATTGTAGATCATTTTTATAGTTTTTCAAATAACTTATCAAGTGAAAGAGTAAAGGAATGAAGGAAAAGTAAAAGGAAAGGGTAAGATCAATACATGAATCAATTATTTATTAAAAGAATTCTTGTTTTTGAGTAGTGAGTCAAGGTTTTCTAGTGGCACTTCATAATTTTCTTGAACAAATGCATTGGTACTAAGACTATAATATATGTTAAATCACATAAATGACGTGGTGTGGAGTGGGGGGCAGGGGGGTGGAGGGTGGTTAGCCATAGTTTGTGATTAGAGTAGTTGACTTGATGTGTTGTTTGAAACAATTTTTTTATCCTATCATCATGGTGATAGGAGTAGAGAAATGTGCAACAATAAATTTTAATATAAATAACTTACTTTTGGATGTTAATTTAGTATTAATTGATAGAGTAATTTTTATGCTTAAGTTTGGTATTCAATGTTTCATGTGTGTAGTGATGAATCTAGACTTTGTGATTGACCAAGATGCATGGAATGAGTATCTTCAAAGCATGTCAAAGAATTGAGAGCTTCTTCATGGTTTCTTATTCTATGGTTCTCATAGGACATTTGGTCCATAGGCCATTTTTTTCTTTTTACAAATTTTGGTCTTGCTATTTTATGAAAATTTTAGAAGAGGTATAGTAGATTAGGGTATAGGTTAGAGAGTTATATTTATATCATGTTTTAATATCATTTTGACATATACATTTGAGTTTTCATTCTATTGATAGTGGGGCTTATTTTTATGACAAGGTTATAATCTTTATAGTACTAACCCAGGCATAAACATTAGTAGAACTTATATTGAGTTAATTGTATTAATATTTTGACATGAATTTTAGATAGCTTAGATCTAAGTGATGAGCTTCATAAAACTTTCTTTTTTAAAATTATATTTTGGATGCAATTTTTAGTAGCGTAGTGTTTCTACTTGTAGCTATTTGAGGTTAGAAGTTCTTTGATGTTTGTGATTGATTATGTTGTTTGTGGAAGTGTCTTTGTCAAGGATCAACTCCCTTTCCTTTCCTAAAATAAATAAGATTGATGAGTTGTAAAGCTCAATTTAGTATGAAGAATATCGATATGTATTTATTTATTTTTATTTATAGTTGTTGATGTCAATAACATGGATTATTTTTCTATTCCTTATTTATTGGTAGGTTGATCATTCTAATGATGTTTGTGTCAAGATCCTTGAAATCACTCTTAGTTTCCTAAGACTACATACACGTGAGAGATGGTTGTTACTACAACTCATTGGTTAGTATACTATTAGATTTATATTGTTACAAAACCTTCAAACAAAGGAACATTCATTTAGAAATGTTTGCTAATTTTGAACTTGGCATTATTATTTTTTAAATAGTAGAATACCCCATATCTGATTCTTACTATTATAGGATGACTCAAATATTATTTTTAATCTTCCTTCGAATACTATACATGTGATTTATATAATTTTGGAGAGGGGAATATTAAATATGTTTGATTATTAACCTCTTATCTCTTTTGTTATTCCATGTGAATGCCAAATCTTCTTATTTGGTTATGAATGTGTAGCTCTGTATGAGGTACCAACATTGGATATGTTTCACTTTCACCCTTTGTGTACCTTTAGAAAAACAATATTTTAAAAAAGTCATATAAGAGTATAAATCAATTTGGATACTTTTTTTGGCTCAATATTTCAACTAGAGGAGAATCTCTAGCAAGCATTAAAATTTTCTTATCTTTTAAATTTTCTCCTATATATTCACATTTTTTAATATATAATTGTATTTTAATTAAATTATTAAATTTTATGCATGATATGGCGATCATTGGTTTCTTCACAAATTCAAGGGCCAAGTCTACAAATAGATATGTGATTAGATCTTGTCAAATATTACTATATATATCGCAAAGTAAAAGATAGACACTGCCAAAAATGTCTTGAGATTAGTTATTCTTTATTGATGAATTGGTCCATCCATCCTTAAGAATAAAAAATCAATCTCGAAATTAAATTTTAAAAATTATCACCCAATTTATATATTTTTAATCCTAGCTCCTAAAATCAAAATAACTTATTCGTTATTTTTAACAATTGTTTATCTTACAAATTATTTAAAATTTCTTTTTGTTTCTTTACAAATATATTTTATGTAAAATGATATAAGGGCTCAACTTTGAATTTTTGGTCAAATTCATTTTCAATGAGTAGTGATTAATAAACTCTTTGAGGTGAGAATGAATAGTTTACTTGATATTCATTATGTCTAGATGATGCTCTTAAATATGACTTATTGATCCTTCCAAGATGTTCTCCATCCAAATACCTCAACTCAAGTACATTTAACTGTTAAATATTGTACATAGTAAAATATTTTTATTGTTTTTGACAAATCTTTTAAGACGCTGTAATAAAGAAATTTTGTAATGTAAAGATTTAGAAATAAACATCCTAAAAAATTTTAAAGGTGTCATACATTAAATAATCGTGACATTTATACATTTTTAAAAAGACAAAACTATTAATTATTTTCCATTATTGATAGCAAAAACATATACTTTCAATAGTTATTTAAAAATAAAATTTTAAACTGTGATTTACTTTAACATTTTGAATTGAAATTGAAATTTAATAAATAAAAAACCAAAGATTTGGGGAAATAAAAGTTGTATGCTCATATTCCATTTGATGGCAAAAAAACATGCGCTCTACGTATAGAGCTACAAATCTAGTATTCTGTAAAATTTTGATCTTCATAGAAACACCACAAGAGGCCATAGACAAAGCCTTTAAAAATGATTCATATCACCAAAGCATATGAGTCAACCTTGAGCCATTGGCTAGTAAAAGTCCCTTATGATCTTGTTGATGAGCGAATTAAGATTGTCCCTGCCTAAAACGTCATAGTCACCCTTTGGTAGGGAAAAGTCACCTCTATTATGACAATGAGATCTCCCTCTCGACTGAAATAATTGTTTTAAGAGCCTCTCTTCGGAAAAATTTTGAACTCCAAGATTTAAATTCATGGTAAAAAAATTGCATACAAAGAATTGACAAGATCCATGGCTATTGAAATAAGAGAAGTTCATGACATATGAATAACTTATACACTCTTGAACACTTAAAAGCCCTCAATTTCCCAACACTTTTTGGATTTGTTTTATAGAAGCTTTAACAACAAACAAAAAAAGGTGTTTTTTAGTCAGGCTTTGGTTGAAGGCGTAGAAATGAAAAGATGATAGATTGAAATCTGACAGAACGACATAATGACCTACGGCACAGGGCTTGGACACGATATAAGACACTCGCGCATGAGCAGCACTGTTTCATTAACATTGCTAAACACATTGAGCTGAAGAATACAGCATCAAGGCGATTAGAAGGTAAGCTGTAAGTTTCTATCTATTAGCGTCCCTACATATTGCAAATCTTCTACAAAGTAAAAAATAGGCGGTTTGAGGATTGGGCGGGAGATATTCAAATCTTAAGTCAAATTAACCACGATAGTAGTTGTGTACAGTCTTTTTGACAAATTCACTTCGCCGGCGATACCGATCAGGAAAGAGCATTAATGAGAACCGCTGGGTATCCTCGGGACTGTCACGTTCTATCAGAGTACGTGGTAGGGTACATTTGCACTGATGGTAGGCCAGGGTACAGGCTAGGCATAGCGGCAGGGGTAAACAAAATAGTTTACCCTTTAGCCGTTGTCAAATTAATGTAGCATGTCAGTTAATGAGGCCATTGACGAACATATAATTTATTACAGCTAATGACATTTTCAAAATGCATTAATAGTTTTATGATTTTTTGATGTGCGAATTATTTATATTATTTTATCTTTAAATTTTTAATTTGTATTTGATTAGTTTTTAAAATTGATATAATTTAGTTATTTTTAAGATGTTGAACTTAATTTTTTTTTCTTCTATGTGTTATTTATATATATATATATATAGTTATAGTTTTTAACAGTAGTTTTTCACTATTTTCTAATCTATAATAAATAATTGTCACACACACACACACACACAC